>OX030948.1:65384964-65737464 GCA_943735915.1 Pherbina coryleti
CATCCACATCAACATCAACATCAACATCAACATCAACATCAACATCAACATCAACATCAGCTTCAACAACAACATCCACATCAACATCAACATCAACAACAACATCAACAACAACATCAACACCAACCTCAACACCAACACCAACACCAACCTCAACACCAACACCAACACCAACATCAACATAAACATAACCGTTAACATCAACATCAACATCAACATCAACATCAACATCAACATCAACATCAACATCCACATCAACATCAACATCAACATCAACATCAACAACAACATCAACATCAACATCAACATCAACAACAACATCAACATCAACATCAACATCAACATCAACATCAACACCAACACCAACACCAACACCAACACCAACCTCAACACCAACAGCAACCTCAACACCAACACCAACATCAACATCAACATCAACATCAACATCAACATCAACATCAACATCAACATCAACATCAACATCAACATCAACATCAACATCAACATCAACATCAACATCAACATCAACATCAACATCAACATCAACATCAACATCAACATCAACATCAACATCAACATCAACATCAACATCAACATCAACATCAACATCAACATCAACATCAACATCAACATCAACATCAACATCAACACCAAAATCAACATCAACATCAACATCAACATCAACATCAACATCAACATAAACATAAACATCAACATCAACATCAACATCAACATCAACATCAACATCAACATCAACATCAACATCAACATCAACATCAACATCAACATCAACATCAACATCAACATCAACATCAACATCAACATAAACATCAACATCAACATCAACATCAACATCAACATCAACATCAACATCAACATCAACATCAACATCAACATCAACATCAACATCAACATCAACATCAACATCAACATCAACAACAACATCAACATCAACATCAACATCAACATCAACATCAACATCAACATTAACATCAACATCAACATCCACATCCACATCAACATCAACATCAACATCAACATCAACATCAACATCAACACCAACAACAACATCAACATCAACATCAACATCAACATCAACATCAACATCAACAACAACATCAACATCAACATCAACACCACCACCAACACCAACATCAACACCAACACCAAACTCAACACCAACACCAACACCAACCTCAACACCAACACCAACACCAACATCAATATCAACATCAACATCAACATAAGCATAACCGTTAACATCAACATCAACATCAACATCAACATCAACATCAACATCAACATCAACATCAACATCAACATCAACATCAACATCAACACCAAAATCAACATCAACATCAACATCAACATCAACATCAACATAAACATCAACATCAACATCAACATCAACATCAACATCAACATCAACATCAACATCAACATCAACATCAACATCAACATCAACATCAACATCAACATCAACATCAACATCAACATCAACATCAACATCAACATCAACATCAACATCAACATCAACATCAACATCAACATCAACATCAACATCAACATCAACATCAACATCAACATCAACATCAACATCAACATCAACATCAACATCAACAACAACATCAACATCAACATCAACATCAACATCAACATCAACATCCACATCCACATCAACATCAACATCAACATCAACATCAACATCAACATCAACATCAACAACAACATCAACATCAACATCAACATCAACAACAACATCAACATCAACATCAACACCACCACCAACACCAACATCAACACCAACACCAACCTCAACACCAACACCAACACCAACCTCAACACCAACACCAACACCAACATCAACATCAACATCAACATAAGCATCAACATCAACATCAACATCAACATCAACATCCACATCCACATCAACATCAACATCAACATCAACATCAACATCAACATCAACATCAACATCAACATCAACATCAACAACAACATCAACATCAACATCAACATCAACATCAACAACAACGTCAACATCAACATCAACACCACCACCAACACCAACATCAACATCAACATAAGCATAACCGTTAACATCAACATCCTCTGCGCTGGATAGCCACCTTGTTGTGGTGTAGGGGCTTAGGTTGCAAAGACTCAACGGGCTATGATGACTGGAGCTTCGGTTCCTGGTAGGGTCACCCATGTCATACAGGCTGTTGAAGAGCAATGAACAAAGAGCTATCCGACCTACTCCCTAATCCAGGGTGTTATGCGTTTCCGTGCCCATTGGATAGTTTGCAGGCAGGGAGTATAAAACTGCCTGTATTTTTACGGAGCCTCTCTGATAGCTGGCCGCCTCAGGGAGCAACTGTGGCCTTACCGCGGCATTGGGGTTAGGGCGCGGTGGACATCTTTTCCCCACTATTTTTACTGACCACTGTAATGGCAGACCCTGAACCGAGTCTCGGGCTGGATCGGGGCTCCACGCGAAGGCTGCATTGCTTTTGAATGCGGTTCCGATTCCGCTCGAGGATGGGTATCAGGGCCTGTCATTTTAACTCTCTTCGCCTAACGAGGAGGGAGTGGTCGCACGAACCAGATCATGAGTGCCTTAAATAAAACAAAAATACAAGACGGGCAGTCTCAAAATGCCAACGAGATGCAGCCTCCAGCTGCATCAGACACGCGGTCTTTAAACGCTCAATTGGGCAAACGCCCTACAGACATGCGGTCTTTAAACGCTCCGACACAAAAACCTGCGACGGAAACTGCTGCTCTGGCCACCAAGCCGGGCTCCAATGGAAGTAGCAAGTCTGCCTCGGCTAAAAGTGCGCCACCCACGAAGAGGACAGACAAAGCTGCACGGAAAGCAGCGCTAAGAGTACGGGACCGCGTTTTGCGCATACCGGAAAACCAGCGTACCGTGGAGCAGAAATCTTCCTTGAAGTGGGCGGTAGGCATCATAGGAGAAGTCAAGGCTCCCCCAAAACCAACGCCTGCAAAGCGACAGAGATCTCTTGAGGAGGTCTCTCAGCCGATGGCTAAAAAAGTTTGTGGTAACACAACCACTCCAAAGCTTTTCAGCGATGTCTTAGCTGGGCATATAACCATTGCGGTCATCGGCAAAAGCGATCCGGACGGCAGTATTTCGCCTGAAAAATGGAGGAAGGTAGTAGTCAAAATGGCTACTATCTTCATTCCAATTATGCAGGAATTTCCGGGCAAAGGCCCTTCTTGTCGCGACAGTGGATGGCATCAGGGCCACGTGAAGCTGATCGCTTGCGCCGACCAGAGGTCAGTCGACCTCTACAAGATCGCAATGTCCAGGATAGGGGAGGTATGGCCGGGCGCTAAGCTCGAGGTCGTTGGAAGGGATCAGATCCCTAACCGGCCAAGAGCGCGTTCCCGGATCCCTGCCGAACTTTCTGACCCTCAAACAATCCTGGAGCTAATTCGGTTGGGAAACCATGATCTGCCTACAGGTAACTGGAAGGTGACAAAGGTGGAAGAGCCAAAAGGGGACTTCAGATCGGCAACATTTGTCATCAATCAGTAGTCCCTGGCTATCTTGTCATCCAAAAGTTACGTGGTAGACTATGGTTTCACCTCCATAGAAATGAGGGTCTTTAAAAAAGATGAGGCGTTATTGGAGGAAGAGCAGGCTTCCAGTTCAATTAAGAACGCCTCATCTCCTCAATCCTGCACTCCTGCACCAGATGAGGCTAGCTCTGATACAGAGCTAGCACGATCTCTCCGGTTATCCTCATTAGAGGATGACCTCCTCAGATCGGACGATGAGTCCGACATTACAGTCGTGGAGGTTAGTCCCACTACTAGCAGCGCTAATGCTGAGAGTAGTACAGATTAACCTCCACCACTCAAAGGCTGCGTCCGCCAGTCTAACTCTCCGTCTCACCAAGGGCGGAGAAGATATTGTCCTGATCCAGGAGCCGTGGGTAGTCTGCGGCCTGGTATGCGGACTCAGGACCCCTTCATACACGCTGATTTACACCAAAGCGCAAGGTAAACCGAGGGCGTGTATTCTAATTAAAAATAATCTGAGTGTTTTTACTCTCTCTAATTTCAGCAACAAGGACACTGTAGCCATAAGTGTCGAGACGGGCCATAACAGCTTGTGGCTTGTATCGGCATACTTGGCCCACGACCACGAAGTCCTCCCAGAAGACGTCATAAAAGACCTGGTCTCCAAAGCGGCAGCTGAGAACAAGGACCTGATCATCGGGTGCGATGCTAACGCCCACTGTTACCAACAGTTGGCAACACTGCCAAACAAACGAACGAGTGAATAGCAAATGTCAAATAATCAAGAAACCACGAGGCGAGCTGACGCAAGCATATTTTACGTTTATTAACTTTCTTTTATAATTGCACTTCAAACACCAAGGTACTTAAACTATTAACTTAAACTAATTTTTTTCCACTTCATGTAATCTGCTTCATTTATATATAGATTTTTAAAGCATTGAAATTAATAGAAACACGAATTGAATATATGCTGTTAAAACTTGGAAACTGAGTGCTTTTATTGGAATTAAATGTAACATTCTTTAAAAATCTTGTATTTTATTTGTTAACTATCATCAATTATTTATAAATCTGTACTGCAATGTCTCAAGCCGGCTCGACAATAGACCCCAACATCGATGGCAGCTGCAACGAGCTTGCGGCCACTAGCTCCGCGAATATGGAAAGCTGTAATTCAAGTTGCTGCAGTGAGGTACAGCCACCGACATCGAACATAGAGCGCAAGGCTTCAACGGAGCAAGCGGAAGATGAGCCAGTTATTTCGAAGCGTAGGCAGCTGAAGTTGCAACAATTGGAGGAGGAGTTGCATTTGCGTCAAGAATTTTTACGCCAAAAGTACGAAATCTTACTTGCATCGCAGTCTGATGATGACAGCGAGGGTCTAGGTATAGCAGCCGATATATCACGTGCTCGTGACAAGCAACCGGAAAACTCTAGAGGAGTTAAGGATCAAAGATTTGATCAACCACATGCAAGACCCAATTGTCAAGGAAGCATATCACACGCTGCAGCAACAAACTGCGAGCCAACAGCAAATTTGCAGGCTCCAAATTTCACCGTGCGCAATAATCATAGCACGCCTTTGTGCGCAAACCCGCAAGAAACCTCAACTCATTATGCTGGTGATTTGACAACATCGCAGCTAGTGGCTAGGCAATCTGTCCCAAAGGATTTGCCCGCGTTCAGTGGAGACCCAACAGAATGGCCCATTTTTTTTAGCGCCTTTGAACAAAGCACTCGTGTCGCTGGCTACTCGAATGAAGAAAATATGATTCGTCTGCAAAAATGCCTTCATGGTAAAGCAAGAGAATCTGTGCGTAATTGTCTTCTTCTACCCTGTATGGTTCCAGATGTTATTAGAACTTTAAAAATGTACTTTGGGCGGCCAGAACATATCATTAATACACTAATAGAAAGCGCGCGTAATTTTTCAGTACCAAAAAATAAATTAGAAGTTCTTATTGAATATGCTTTTTTGATACGCAATATGTGTGCAACAATTCGTGCTAGCAATCTAACAAATTATATGAACAGCCCTACGCTCATGATGGAACTTTTAGATAAGTTGAGTCCAGATACTAAGCTGTCTTGGGCACTGCACTCAAGAGCTTTAGAAAATCCAAATCTTCAAGATTTCTCAGACTGGCTTTACAATATCGCCGAAGCGGCATGCCAAGTCACAGCACCTGTTCTGACTACTATGCAAGACAAGAAGCCAGCACGTAAAGAAGCGCGTTTTAACGCGCACTCGCAGGCAAGAGATAGTTCTCCTACAATTGACCTTGAGTGTCCAGCGTGCAATGAAGCACACAAGTTAATTAATTGTGCAAAATTCGCTGCCCTCTCAACAGGCGCAAAGTGGGACATTGTGAAGAACAAAAAACTCTGCCGCCAGTGCCTCGGTAATCATCAGCGGCGCTGTTGGTTTAATAAGCCGTGTGGAGTTGATGGATGTATCATAAGGCATCACCGACTTTTACATAAACTTAATGAGACTAAAGACGATGCACCATGTTCAATAGTCGCTAGCTCACTCAATAGTCATCGTAGTTCTGCGAATATTTCCAAACTGTTTTTCCGGATTCTGCCAGTGCTTTTACATAGCAAAAACAAAACAATATCAACTTATGCCTTTATGGACGACGGTTCCAGTTTAACGCTGATTGATGAGATGCTAGCAAATGATCTTGGAGAAGATGGCATTCAGGAGCCATTGTGCTTACGTTGGACTGGTGACGTCACTCGTTACGATGAAAATTCGCGAAGGCTCAATTTAAAAATTTCATCACTAGATTCAAAAACAAAGCTGCATCCATTGCGAGACGTGCACACTGTAAAAGATCTCAACTTAACTGCTGAATCGATGTTAGCAGATGAGGTTAAACGTGTATATTCATATCTTAGAGACATTCCTCTCCACTCTTTTGCAGGTGTCATTCCAAAATTAATAATCGGAGCAAACAACCCAAATTTGTCCATATCGCTAAAAGTACGAGAGGGTGCTTGGCATGAACCCATTGCAATAAAAACTAGACTAGGGTGGACTCTTTTTGGCGGCAGCTCGTCAACGCAAAGCGGAAATCTCAACTTACATAAATGCCACTGCAGTAGCGACAGTGAGATCCACACACTGATTAAAAATTATCTATCTGAAGATATAATGGGAGTCCAGTCTCAAAAAACCATTGTGCTCTCTAATGAAGAGCAGGGTGCCATAAACATCTTAGAAAGAACGTGCGAGTTTCAGAAAAATCACTTTGTCGTTGGTTTGTTGTGGAAGAACGAGGTTCAGCAGCTACCAGACAGTTTGCCGACAGCAATTTCACGCTTGCAGTGTCTTATGCGGAAAATGGCAAAAGATCCTGATTTGGCTTCTATTTTAAAACAACAAATTGACAATCTTCTCAGCAAAGGCTATGCAACAAAGCTACCACACGAAGCTATTAAACAAAAAGGAGGTAAGATATGGTACTTACCAATATTTATTGTGCGTAATCCGCATAAACCTAATAAAATACGTCTCGTATGGGATGCTGCGGCGAAAACAAAAGGATATGCTTTAAATGACTTTTTGCTTAAGGGTCCAGATCTACTTGTACCTTTACTTCGCGTGCTGTTCAACTTTCGAATGAAACCAATAGCTATCTGTGGAGATATAGCTGAAATGTTTCACCGTATAAGAGTGCGCGCAGAAGATTCAGACGCTCAGCGGTTCGTATGGTGGAATGAACAAAGTAACGACATCTCAGTTTTTAAGTTAAACGTTTTATCATTCGGAGCCTCCTGCTCTCCGTGCATTGCGCACTTTGTTCGTGATAGAAATGCAACAATGCATGCAGAAGACAATTCAAGAGTTGTGGAAGCCATCACTCAACACCACTACGTGGACGATTTTATTGATTCGACAAATACCATCGATGAAGCTATAGCACTCGCAAAGGACGTTCGCGATATTCATGCACGAGGAGGATTCCATATGCGAAACTGGATTTCAAATTCGCCGGAAGTTTTAGAAGCGCTTACTGATAGCAACAGTGTGGAACACAAGACATTTTCCCAAAACGATAGTCCAACGCAATATGAAAAGGTCTTGGGAATGTACTGGGATGCAGAGTCTGATACTTTTAGGTATATTTTAAAGATCATCCACCTTCAAAGAGATATTTTAAATCAGCAAATCGTTCCCACAAAGCGTGAAGTCTTGCGTGTACTGATGTCGGTGTTTGACCCTATAGGTTTCCTGTCGTGCGTTATGACATATCTCAAAATACTCTTACAAGATATATGGCGTTGTGGAATGGAATGGGATGAAGAAATTAAATATGATTTATATGTCAAGTGGCGCGACTGGGTTTCTTACTTACCACTGATAACTACTGTTACTATACCGCGGTGCTATTCATCTAAAATGGCACTTAAAGGATGCACTGTGCAGTTGCACACATTTGTAGATGCCAGTGAAAATGCATGCGCAGCTGTTTCATATTTTCGTATTGATTATGGTGGTTAGGTTGAAATTCGAATAGTTGCAGCAAAAACAAAGGTAGCTCCACTTCGTCCACTCTCAATACCCCGCCTTGAACTGCAAGCGGCCGTAATTGGAGCTCGGCTCATGCAAACTGTACGAAATGAACATAAAACTGAATTCAAGGAAAACATCTTGTGGACTGACTCAAAAACTGTGCTTAACTGGATTCGCAACGACTCGCGTCAATTTCAACAATACGTTATGTTTCGTGTATCAGAAATTCACACATTAACTGACGTATCTCAATGGAGATGGATACCGACAAAATTCAACGTCGCCGATATAGCAACAAAAACCACGCCTGCTGCAACTATTCACGATCAATGGTTCAATGGTCCGAAAATTCTGCATCAACCCGAAAGTGAGTGGCCTGTAGGCAGTGATTTAGGAGACCTGGATTTCAGCGAAGTGCGCCCACGGTTTTTATACATTCGAAGTCTAATCACAGTCCAGCATTTAATAAAAGCTAAAATATTCCTTTATAAAGCGGCTCAGATGGCAAGTTTTGCTGACGAATGGACAGCGATCAAATCTAAAAGACACCAAAAGAAAGCACTCTTTATAAACTAAATATTTACATGGACGAAGATGATGTTATATGTTTAAAAAACCGCACAGAAAACATTTCCTTGGCAAATAAATATGCACGAAACTATATTGTTCTTCCTACAGATCATCACGTAACTCGCTTAGTAGTTGACCATTATCACAAGGCTTATCACCACCTGAATCACGAAACTGTCATTAACGAGGTGAGACAAAATTATTTCATCCCAAGGCTACGACCTTTGTATAAAAACGTAAGAAGACTCTGTCAGACTTGTAAAATTAGCAATGCCAAGCCACAACCTCCACTTATGGCACCACTACCGAGAGAAAGACTTTCGGCGTTCACACGACCATTTTCTCATGTCGGTATAGACTACTTTGGTCCTATGATAGTCACGGAGAATAGAAAGGCAAAAAAGAGATGGGGAATGCTGTTGACGTGCCTAACGATTCGAGCCGTTCACATTGAGATTGCACATAGTCTCAGCACGGACTCTTGTCTCATGTGCTTAAGAAATTTTGTGGCAAGACGCGGAATTCCCACAACAATATATAGTGACAATGGTACGAATTTTCGCGGTGCTGACAGGCTGCTGAGAGAAGAGCTTACTAATCAAAACATTCCTGAGATGCAGAGACAACTAGCATATAAAGGCATCGACTGGAAATTTAACCCACCAGCGGCGCCACATATGGGAGGAGCGCTTGGTGAGGTCTGTTAAAACTATTTTGTATAAGCTTTTTCCATCTCAACGGTTCACAGACGAAAGTTTAAGGTCAGCTCTGATGGAAGTTGAGCTCATTGTTAACTCACGCCCTCTCACATATGTTTCACTCGAAAACGAAGACCAAGAGGCAATAACTCCTAACCACCTTTTACTTGGAAGTTCAAATGGAGCCAAGCCGTTTTGCGAGTTAGAAAATATAGATTACAAAATGAATCTTCGTCAAAGTGAAACGTTTGCTAATATGTTCTGGCGTCGTTGGCTTAAGGAAATGTTGCCCACGCTCACGAGACGATCAAAGTGGTTTCACAAGGCAAAACCTATAGCTGTGGGAGATATTGTTCTTGTCGTTGATGAGAGCCAACCAAGAAATACTTGGCTGAAAGGCAAGGTCATCGAAACGATAACAGCTAATGATGGACAAGTCCGCCGCGCTACGGTTCAAACAGCTGATGGAGTTTTGTTGCATCCGGCTGTAAAGTTGGCAGTGTTGGATGTTGGAGGTACTTAGGGAAGCTTTCAGACAGCCGCTTACCGGGGAGAGACTTGTTACCAACAGTTGGCAACACTGCCAAACAAACGAACGAGTGAATAGCAAATGTCAAATAATCAAGAAACCACGAGGCGAGCTGACGCAAGCATATTTTACGTTTATTAACTTTCTTTTATAATTGCACTTCAAACACCAAGGTACTTAAACTATTAACTTAAACTAATTTTTTTCCACTTCATGTAATCTGCTTCATTTATATATAGATTTTTAAAGCATTGAAATTAATAGAAACACGAATTGAATATATGCTGTTAAAACTTGGAAACTGAGTGCTTTTATTGGAATTAAATGTAACACCCACCATGAGATCTGGGGAAGCTCAGGTACCAATAAACGGGGTGAGTCTCTTTTTGATTACATCCTCACTACTAACCTTATCATAAGTAACGTGGGTTGTGTACCTACATTTATTATTAGCAATAGGCAGGAAGTTTTAGATATTACTCTTGCCTCCGACAATATATCTAATAGAATAAAGAATTGGAGAGTTTCAAAAGAACACTCCTTCTCTGACCATAGATATATTCTTTTTGACATAGATGACTTTGCCCCGAGATCACGTAGTTATCGTAATCTCAAGCAAGTCAACTGGGATCTCTATACAGAAACACTAATGACAGAACTTCCTAACGGACCCACTTGTAAAAACTCCTTAGATGACTTAGTAGACAAACTCACTGCGTCTATGAATAAAGCTCTTGACACTGCGTGCCCGCTCAAAACACCAAAAGGAAGGAAAAAGCCACCTTGGTGGGGCACTAAACTAGAAGAGCTCCAAATGAAGAGCAGAAAACTCTTCAATAAGGCAAAAGCCACTAGATCCACAGATGCGTGGACAATCTACAAAAGGGCTCTAAACGAGTATAAAAAAGAATTACGCAAAGCTCAACGACAATCCTGGAGAAATTTCTGTGAAGAAATATCACAAACCTCCGAGGCGTCGAGACTTAGGAAAATTCTAGCATCTAGTCCACCTAACCCGAGCTTCATGAAAAAGGAAGACGGAACCTGGACCACCAACAGTGAAGAATCTCTTAATATATTGGTAGAAACTCACTTCCCGGGCTGTTCAAAGATAGGAAATGCTCCAACACAAGAGGTGCATTTTCCATCCATTGAAAACTCTCTACAAATAATTACACAATCGAAGCTAAAATGGGCCATAGGAAGCTTCAAACCGTTTAAGTCTCCAGGACTTGACGGCATAGCCCCAATTGAAATTCAAAAAACTTACGACATCATAAGCCAGTGGCTTATGATAATCTATCAAAGCTGTCTTAACCTAAATCACATCCCAAAACAATGGCGACACGTGAAGGTAGTATTTATACCTAAGGCAGGAAGAAGCTCGCACGTAAACCCAAAAGACCTTCGACCAATCAGTCTCTCATCTTTTCTTCTTAAAACTCTCGAGAGACTAATAGACATCTACTTGAGACAAAAAATAGAAGTAAATCCTATCTCACCAGCACAACACGCCTACACCAAAGGCAAATCTGTGGAAACGGCTCTCCACTCCATAGTATCTATCATTGAAAAGTCCCTTCATCAGAAGGAATATACAATGATAGCCTTCATTGACATAGAGGGTGCCTTTAACAACGTCAAGGCGGAGGCTATCACAAATGCGCTGACGGAGCTTGGGGTGGATTCTGCGCTGATAGCACTTATAAATCAAATGCTAGTAGGCAGGATTATAAGCGCGAGTCTCGGAGCAGCATCCACGCTAAGATCTGTACCAAGGGGAACACCTCAGGGAGGAGTTCTCTCGCCTCTACTCTGGAACCTAGCGGTGAATGAACTACTGGGTAAACTAGAACAAGAGGGGTGCAGGGTGATAGCCTACGCCGACGATGTTGCTATCGTCACCTCAGGTAAATATGTGTCCACCCTCCGAGATATTATGCAAAATTGTCTTAACACTCTCGTAAACTGGATTACCGGCTGTGGACTTAGCGTTAACCCCGATAAAACCGAGTTAGTGATCTTTACCAGACAACACAACTTGCCCACTATTAGTCCTCCAAAACTGGGAAATACAAGACTAAACTTCTCAGAACAAGCAAAATACCTGGGCCTCATTTTAGATAGGAAACTAAATTGGAAACCCAACCTGCTCGAGAGAGCCAAAAAAGCCAATATAGCCCTATACACATGTAAAAAAGCAGTGGGTAGCAAATGGGGATTACAACCTAGGGTAACTCACTGGCTTTATACAGCTGTTATAAGGCCAATATTGTTATACGGTGCTATAGTCTGGTGGCTAGCACTAAGCAAACAAACACACCTCAATATACTTCGCAAAGTTCAACGGTCAGCAGAGCTGTGCATCAGTGGAGCGCTGAGAACCACTCCTACTGACGCACTCGATACTTTGCTCCATCTAACTCCACTAGATATCCTAACAAAACGGATAGCTGCAAACACAGCAATCCGCTTAGAAGCCACTTCCCAATGGAAAGAGGGCACAATAGGACACTCTGACACCAGGAAACTCACTCCTCAAATACCCAAGAATATAGACTACATCACTCAAAAACTTTTATTCCACAAAAAGTTCGATGTATCAATCCCCTCCAGATACGAATGGGATATTGGAAGCCCTCCACCAAACAATGCCACTAGAATCTACACCGATGGATCAAAACTAGATGGCAAAGTAGGGGGAGGAGTCTACTCTGAATCCCTAAACATTAACCATGCCTTTAGGCTCCCCGACCACTGCAGTGTCTTCCAAGCGGAAGTCACTGCCATACATGAAGCCGTTACTTGGCTTCAGATGAACGAAATATTAGCAAAAGATATTTGTATTCTATCTGATAGTCAAGCCGCTTTGAAAGCCCTGGAATCTGTTGAAATAACATCAAAAACAGTCCTAGGCTGCCGCAGATCTCTAAATGAGATGGCAGAGCAGCTCAATATATTCCTATGCTGGATCCCCGGACATAGAGACTTCCAGGGTAACTGCAAAGCAGACGAACTCGCTAGAAACGGTACCATCAAACCCTTATCGACAGATAAGGAACAAATTGGAATACCTCTCGCAACATGTAAACTACTGATAAATGAACTATCCCTTGAAAACACCAACATCAGGTGGTCAACGGGTAGTACATGCAGCATATCGCGTCAAGTTTGGCCAACACTGAACTTAAGACGCTCAAAAGAACTAATATCCCTTAGAAGGGACCAAATAAGTATTACAATAGGCGTCCTAACAGGACACTGCCTGATTGGAAACCACGCCCAAAGACTGAATACTCCCCATAACGACTTCTGCAGAAGCTGCAGAGATGAAGAGGAAGTTGAATCCACAACACACCTTCTCTGCACATGCCCAGCGCTGGCCAGAAAGCGCCATCTCTTCCTAGGTAACTGGTTCTACAGTGACCTAGACGAACTCTCAAAAACTTCGGTCTACCGAATACAAAGCTTCATAAATAGCTCCAACTGGTTCAAATAGGATGGAAATAATTAACCCCTGGTATCACAACGGGCCAAACTGGCCTAAGTGTGTCTCATAGGAGACAGCCACGTCAACCTAACCTAACCTAACATCAACATCAACATCAACATCAACATCAACATCAACATCAACATCAACATCAACATCAACATCAACATCAACATCAACATCAACATCAACATCAACATCAACATCAACATCAACATCAACATCAACATCAACATCAACATCAACATCAACATCAACATCAACATCAACATCAACATCAACATCAACATCAACATCAACATCAACATCAACATCAACATCAACATCAACATCAACATCAACATCAACATCAACATCAACATCAACATCAACATCAACATCAACATCAACATCAACATCAACATCAACATCAACATCAACATCAACATCAACATCAACATCAACATCAACATCAACATCAACATTAACATCAACATCAACATCAACATCAACATCAACATCAACATCAACATCAATATCAACATCAACATCAACATCAACATCAACATCAACATCAACATCAACATCAACATCAACATCAACATCAACATCAACATCAACATCAACATCAACATCAACATCAACATCAACATCAACATCAACATCAACATCAACATCAACATCAACATCAACATCAACACCAACATCAACATTAACAACAATAACAAGAAACTTCGTCACGTCAAAACCTACGGGTGTGTCCACGGCACAGCCAACTCTTTTTTTTTAATATAATAAATTTCTCAGAAAAAATTGCGATTTTGGCGATTTTTTTTTCATTGGGCGATTTTGGGCGATATTTTTTTTAAATCTCGAGCTTTTCTCAAAAAAGTTCTGGCAGCACTGGAAGCAATGAAAGCTAATAAGCCTACCAGTCACCAAATAATGAAAAATTATAAAAATTGCAAATTTCTTTTATTTTACAGGGTTTACCAACACATGCAAATAAAAACATCAAACAATTTAATCTTTATGTATTTGCATCTATTTACAAACTACATCATAGCAGTTATTTATTTTAGTTAGTAATAAACAGCTGTTGCAGCGAACAACATTCGCCTTAATGTTTTTCTTGTTGTTCCATGCTATTCGGTTAGTTATAGCGAGCGAGCGAAGCGAACGGCGGATACATACAGAAGCAGGCAAGCAACAAACTGAATTAAACGAATATGTATAAAGCAAGAAAGATATGGATATATTATTTGCAACAAATTTCTAAACTTAACAGAATTTCCAAATTTGGGACTTCGTCCGCACCTAATTTAAGATCAGTAGAACAGTTTAGAACAAGAAATATTAAAATCGGTCAACCCATTTCAGAGTTCTGCTCCTTTAAACATTCTTCATGCAAGTTATTCCATGGGAGCTTCGCTCGCTCGCTCCAAAAATAGTTTTTGGTAATTTTTTGTCTTGAACTCAGGGTGTAAATTTAGGACAATTATTGATTACTTTTTATTATTGTTTCATTATTTTAGACATACTGGTCGTTCGGTTTTGTTTACTAACAAAATTTATTTTATAATTAATAAATTCGCGTTAATTTTTAATTTGTCTTAATTTCTGCTGAAAAGCCAATAATGTGCTTAGCGGAAACTTGTAATCGCCAACAGGGGGTATGTTTTGTACGTAGGCGCATTCTGTCTGTCCCGGCTGATCCGGGCGGGATCTAGATGGTGAATCGTGCATGCATATAGCACGGGCATATGTGTCTTTAGAACATTTCTTACCTCCAGTGCGAATCCAAAAAAAAAAAACAAACAATTTTGGGTTAATCAAGGCAACATTAAAACGTGTGCAATTTTTAGCCTGAAGAAATATACATTTTTTATACATTAACCCAATTAAATTTTACTGGTTGGCGGCCGTGGCCGAGTGCGTTAAACAGTGTGTGTAGATCGATCAAATTGCAAGCCCAGTAGCTCGTTTCTGTAAAAAATCGGCAAATTACCAATTTGTGGAACGTCACGCTGTGTCGATATTTAGTCACCGATTTCGCGAGAACTGTTGTTTCCTTATGTTAGAATCGTTTAAAATTCGGTCCGTGATAAAAAAGAAGACAAATCGAGAAAAAACGTGCGATATTGAATCAAATAACGGACAGCTGTTTATGTATTTGCATTTGTTTTATTTTATATACATATGCTCGTAATTAATTTAAAACGCATTAAAAAGTGCATGTTTGTTATCATAATAATAATAATAATAATAATTAATAATAATTAATAATAAATAATAATTATAATAATAATAAGGATAAGTTATATGTAGTTTCGAAAAAAATTAGTGAAATTTTTCTTATAACATACGCAACTAGTAAACCCGTATGGCGTTAAAACGCCAAAATGCGAAAAAATATCTAGTGTTCGTTTTTTTTTTTCATTAAAACTTTTACACTTTTTGACATATTTCTGTGTAAACCATATTTGATGTTGTATAACCTTCATTTGTGGGTAAAATGCGCTCATTCTCTTCTCTTAAATAAAAATGTTCATGCCATCAAAAGAACGGGCTCGACTTAATGTCAAATATAATTGGCAGTGTGTGAATACTGGGGCTTGCAGGTTGTTGCAACTGTTCTCAACGACTTTCCCAGAATAGTCATAGCAAAGGACGAAGACCCCGAAAATTAAAAAAATAACTTTTTAAATAAAAAAAGAGTTGGCTGTTCGTGGACACACCCGTCAGTTTTGACTTGACATTGTTTTTTTTCCTTGTCCTTCTATCCTTTAATTTGTTCCCAAACTTATCCTCATCCTTCTATTATTCTTTATTTGCCCAAACTTATCCTCATCCTTCTATAATTCTTTATTTGTCCTAATAATTTTCCTACTTCATGTTCAAACTCTTGTTTTAATCCATATCCGAATTCTCGACTTAATCCTTACCCGAATCCCTTTCCCAATTTGGAAAGGTGTGTCTAAATTTTTGTCCTTATCCATATTCTAATTCTTGTTACAGTCCTTTTCCGGTTTCATAGTCCGGTTTAATTGTGTTATTTCCTTGTTTATTGTTTTTGACCAGTGTTATTTGCCCCAAAAAACTTTTGAAATCATGATTTTTGTTTTTAAGATGTCGAACCTTCGTTAGATTTTTTGTTGTTGGTTTTCTTGTTGGTTTTGCTTTTGCTTTTGCTTTTGCTTTTCCTTTCGCTTTTGCTTTTGATTTTGCTTTTGCCTTTGCTTTTTCTTTAACATTTGCTTTTGCTTTTGCTTTTGATATTTACTTTACTTTCACTTCTACATTGATTGTGCTTTTCAGTGGTGCTTTAAGGGGGGGGGGGGGGGGGTTAAGGTTTGTTTCGTCTAAAAAAGACCTTTTTTCATGACTTTTTTTAAGAAAAAACTATAACAAACTATATAATTATATAAAAGTACAACATTTTAAGAATATTAAAAAAATTTTTGGTAAAAAATAGAGAGAAATAACGGATTTATTGGAGATCTCCGCAGGTGCCTCGAAAAAAGTCTTTGTGCGGTGACCAGCCTACAGCAACACTGGATCATCTGAAACCAAAAAATCAAAATGCTTTCTTTAGTTTATTACTTTATCTTTCCAGTGACCACGAGTTATTTAATTTTTCAATTTTTACATTTTTGGCACCATTTCGAAGCCAAAATTACGATTTTTGACGAAAAAATCTTCCTATTTGTTATTGTAAAATTGTTAGTAATTAAAAAATTCAAAATTAAAAAACTCGACGTCACTTGAGAGCTACGTATATGTAGAATATGTGATCATTTATTTCAAAACGATCGGTTCAGTAGTTTTTTCTATAGGCTGGTCACCAACTTTAAAAATTACATGTTTGGGAAAATCGATTTAAAGTTTTGTACACTAAGCAGTTGGAGGTACGGTCATTCAACCTACTGTTACTTCGTTAGTTTTGCTCCGAATGACCTTAAAATTTAATACAATATTTTTCAGACTTGGCACTTTCAGAAACAAAAATAAAAAAAATGAAAAAAAAATAGTTGTCAAACCTTACGCCCCCCTTAATTATACCTTAGCTGCATACAATTATTCTATGCAATAATTGTGCATTTACGTTACATTCAGCAGTTTTCTGAGGGGCCTCATGCCAATGTCAATTTTTTTTTTTTTTTTTTTTCATCATGTCCCCGACTATGTATCATTTTCTTTCCATAAAATTTAGCGTTACTGGACAGTGGACTTAATTTTTGTGCTCAGGTGGTCAACATACATAAGTATACGCCTTTTCAATAAAATCAGAGACAAAAAAAAAGTTCTGATCATTATCGGGTTAATTTTTGCTTAATTAATTTATATTTGTAGTAATCATTCCAGAAATTTTTGTGAATGTTGAAGTTATTTCATCATTAAATATCAACAAAAGATTGTTGTATATACGTTGAATATAGGTTGCATTTTTAAGAATACACATTTTTACATTTTTTTATATTTTTTACATTTTTTAGCGGGAAAAAGCTATTAGTGATCAAAAACATATGGTTAAAAAATATGTCTGTATTTAGACCCCCCTGAATCATAGCTGTCATTGTTATGATAGTTTTAAAAATCACTCATGTCAATTTCAAATTTATTTTAAGATTATATTAAATTATTTACAGAGTAAATTACTAACTGGAAGCACTATAAATTTTTTTGTGACAATGTTTTCTTATTCGTATTTTTCAATCAGTTTTTAAACAGTTACTTTAAACAACTCTCCAAGCTGAATAGTGTTTTTATCTTATCATCCTGATTGACCGACAGACTGTGCCAATACAGCAAACAAAAGTTTATTGCGCCGATAACGAGGCCTATTGATGACGAGTGCTCATACCTTCCAACAGTCCGATCAGCAATTGAAGAAGCAATTCACAAAATCGCACGATGATCGATTTCATTCGCTTTAGTTTGTTCAGTCTGTGTGGGGCGCACCTGTTTCATCATGCAGGCCCCAGATGAAGTTGACTTCACGAGCGGCTTCGAAAAAGAGTATCGACCGCTTAATCGCGAACCCATCAAGATTCCACCAAGAGATCCGGAGACTGTATGGTACAGAGACTCAAAAACGATATTAATAGTCTCATTTCTTATAGCGGTACTTCTTACTGGTTGTGTGCTTCTTATAACATTGGTGTTCACGACGAGCCCGTGGAAAGTGGCTGCTATAGTGTTTATTTTTGTGGTCATGGCGATGGTTGTGATCTTTATGGAAGTTTGGAGTATTCATGTTAGATAAGATAAGAAAAAAAAAAAACAGAAAACAATAATATTTGTGAGATACATAGGTTAAATATGAACGTGTTAAAATATAATTTATAGAAGTGAGTAATAAAATATTTGAACGAATTTTTAAATTAAAAATGTTTTCAATTGTATAAAGCTACCAGCTTTGATTTATCAAAACAATGTGGGAAATAAGATCTTTAATCATTTTTGGTGAATACCCTTTACATAGGCAAATTTTTTGAAATTTCAACCTACCCACATTTTATAATGATATCATGAGTAAAATAGTGTGCAGATAATAGTAGTTTTGAAAAATAAAAAATTAGTCCCTGTATTCGAAGTCGATTTGCCTTTGAAATTGAAACTGGAAAATCGATTGGAAATTTGAAAGCGAATTCACATTAAATTCGACTTAAGTTCAAAATCAAATCAGCTGTTTCAGCCATTTGTGTGAATTTTGTTGTGTTTGTTTAGAAATAATCAGTTATCTAAAAATACAAATATGAAGCGTAGAAGCTTCATTAATAAATATGAAAAATATTTATTGACTTTCTTGACGGTATGAACTAAATTTAAACTTGGTAGTAACATTAAACTTGGTAGTAACACAGTCGTAATATTAATAACATTTTTATCTACATTCACGAGTAGAAATTTAATAAATGATTCGTGGACATTCTTCAGTGAAAACGGGGACAGTTCGGATATATCTAAAAATAAAAAATCGAAAAAAATTACGTAAAAAATAGATGAAGTTTACTTCTTTTTTTAACCGACTTCATTGTAAATAAAGCAGCAAAGTTATAAATTGGTTTTAATTCTCCGAGTTAAAATCCTTTAAAATAAAAATTAACGATGACTAAGACCTGCTTCTTCTTCGTCCATTTGTTCATTCGTATTCTTTGTTTATGGTATTTATTGCTACTAGCTACTTTTTTCACCATTTCTGGCGTTTTTTGATGAAAGTATAAAAATTCCATTATTCCAGAGAGTATAACAAAAAAAAATTTTTTTTTTTATTTTTTATAAAACTTCCATACGACTGAACATCATGTCACATTTCACGAATATGTAGCATTCCAAACTACTTATTTGAAGATATTTTTTTTTCCTTCGTCCAAATTATGGTCGAAAAGGCTCGTTCGAATGAAACTGATGTACCGGAAAAGTAAAAGATATATTGAAGCACTCCGTCCAGCGTATATCAAACGGCATAAATTTCGTTAAATAACCCAACTGATTAAAAAATTTCTCGCAAAATTCGGGGACATTTAGTCCGATTTGGGGGACATCGGGACAATTGCCAAAATTCGGAAAAATGTCCCTAGAAAATGAGATAGATAGATAGTCGCACTAGGTATTGATTGAACCTTGGACTTGGACTTTATCTTTAACGTAGCCCCAAAGAAAAAATTCTAATGATGTTATGATGATGATCTCGGCGGCCAATCATTTTTTCACGCAATAGAGCAATTGTTTCACCAGCTGTATGGCATTTGGTGCCGCGGTGCGCCGCACAGTGGTTGAGCCCCATACAAAAAATGTCAAAAAATAGAAGTAGTCGCCGTAAATCAATAAAATTTGGCACATGAGCTCAGTTTTATTAAGATAAAAACAAAATTTGTTTGATATCCGCCCACAACCACGCCTACCTCCTATATAACATAAAAATTAAAAACGCTACATTTTTTCTATGACTTATCCTATGATGAAACCACATTGACAGAAATCTTAAATTAAAGTGTTTAGTAAAAAAAACATTTTTTCCGCCATGCCCACCTCCCCCAACAAATTTTTCACTCCACTTGTTTTCCAAATTCTAAACTTTAAGGTGATATAGCATCTAAACCGTTAAAATAAGATGTTCATGTTACTGAAAGATATTATTTTAAAATTATTTTGTAAGACAATGAAAAAAATATTTTAAAAATAAAGCTGCCCCTTTCGCTATTATTTAAAAGAATTTGAGTGAACCTTTTGCATTCTGCAACAATTATTATTGCATAAGCGATGATAGTAACTTTTAAAATTTACTTGAGTATACTTTTAGGGATTATGAAAAACCTGCTATCAATCTTCATAACCGTAGTTCATGCTGTAGCTTTACCATTTTTTATCCTGCATTAAAAAATAAACTGCTGCTATATATATTTATATATGAATTAAAAAATCCAAACTCCCCTTTATAAAAATGCAATCATGACTAGATGTTACGATTTTGTTGCTGGTACAATAATATACAAGATAGAGTTTGTCACACTTTTGAACGAAGTGTTTGGCTTACCTGAATGGAAGTTTGCCTAAAAGTATACTAAGTAAAATTGCTAAAGTACTAGGCCTTGAGACTGAGCAACTCTATATTTTTCTCAAAACGTTTTTAGTTATTGTCATGTCTTGTGAAAAAAGCTCAAAAGAGCTCGCTTTTATTAATTGAAACATTTAGAAAGATTTATCGGCGCAACTTGGAGCTCACAAAGTAACATTCTGCTAAATAATAAATTTAGGTTTTTTTTCATATCCACGTTAAATTTGAGTTTTTTTTTAAAAAAAAAGAGTTGGCTGTGCCGTGGACACACCCGTAGGTTTTGACGTGACGAAGTTTCTTGTTATTGTTGTTAATGTTGATGTTGGTGTTGATGTTGATGTTGATGTTGATGTTGATGTTGATGTTGATATTGATGTTGATGTTGATGTTGATGTTGATGTTGATGTTGATGTTGATGTTAATGTTAATGTTGATGTTGATGTTGATGTTGATGTTGATGTTGATGTTGATGTTGATGTTGATGTTGATGTTGATGTTGATGTTGATGTTGATGTTGATGTTGATGTTGATGTTGATGTTGATGTTGATGTTGATGTTGATGTTGATGTTGATGTTGATGTTGATGTTGATGTTGATGTTGATGTTGATGTTGATGTTGATGTTGATGTTGATTTTGATGTTGATGTTGATGTTGATGTTGATGTTGATGTTGATGTTGATGTTGATGTTGATGTTGATGTTGATGTTGATGTTGATGTTGATGTTGATGTTAATAGTTATGTTGATATTGATGTTGATGTTAATGGTTATCTTGATGTTGATGTTGATGTTGATGTTAATGTTGATGTTGATGTTGATGTTGATGTTGATGTTGATGTTGATGTGTATGTTGATGTTGATGTTGATGTTGATGTTGATGTTGATGTTGATGTTGATGTTGATGTTGATGTTGATGTTGATGTTGATGTTGATGTTGATGTTGATGTTGATGTTGATGTTGATGTTGATGTTGATGTTGATGTTGATGTTGATGTTGATGTTGATGTTGATGTTGATGTTGATGTTGATGTTGATGTTGATGTTGATGTTGATGTTGATGTTGATGTTGATGTTGATGTTGATGTTGATGTTGATGTTGATGTTGATGTTGATGTTGATGTTGTTGATGTTGATGTTGATGTTGATGTTGATGTTGATGTTGATGTTGATGTTGATGTTGATGTTGATGTTGATGTTGATGTTGATGTTGATGTTGATGTTGATGTTGATGTTGATGTTGATGTTGATGTTGATGTTGATGTTGATGTTGATGTTGATGTTGATGTTGATGTTGATGTTGATGTTGATGTTGATGTTGATGTTTATGTTGATGTTGATGTTGATGTTGATGTTGATGTTGATGTTGATGTTGATGTTGATGTTGATGTTGTGCTCTAATTTCAATTAATCCAGCAAAAGTGATGCATATGCGTCACATTAGGCGGTTCCCTGAGGGTTTTTGACACGCCGTCAAATTTTTTTTTTATTTTTGTCATATGCCCGAAGACCTCACCTATGTTTTCGTTCCTTAAAATTAACCGTTGCACGAGTAGTCACAGAGTTAAAAATCCATGCAACGTTTTTTCATGGCTGTAGCATTTTTACTGCATTATGTGATTGCATCCCTGAAATCATGACAACAAAATTTTTTTTGTAATTTAGTTGTGAAGCGTAATAACACATCCCTGCTGTCGTAAAACAATATTTACTGTAGCACTCCTCCTGAGTGAGTAATAATTCCATGCAACGATATTACATGTCTGTTACATAAGCTGCTATATTCACGACCTGACGACGCCGTAATTTTTTTTTTTATTTTTGTCGTAAAGCCATGTTTGGTGGTTAAATAACTGTTTTTATTTAATTTAATTTATTTTATAATCTTTATTTAAACTTTTATATTCGGTATATTTTTTATCCTCTCGACTTATTTATTCAACAAATTTTTTTATTCTTTTATTTAACGATACATGTTTTTAGTTAAACAACTTTTATATTCTGAATTTTCAAAATGAAAATTTTTGAAGTACAAAATTTTTTATAACATTTTTAAAATTCGAAAACTTAAATATAAGGTAGGATAAATTATAGTATTTAATATATATATATACACACTACAAATACTCCCAATTACGCCAATTTTTGGTGGTTAAATAACTGTTTTTATTTAATTTAATTTATTTTATAATCTTTATTTAAACTTTTATATTCGGTATATTTTTTTATCCTCTTGACTTATTTATTCAACAAATTTTTTTATTCTTTTATTTAACGATACATGTTTTTAGTTAAACAACTTTTATATTCTGAATTTTCAAAATGAAAATTTTTGAAGTACAAAATTTTTTATAACATTTTTAAAATTCGAAAACTTAAATATAAGGTAGGATAAATTATAGTATTTAATATATATATATACACACTACACCATGTATAAAAACTTTATTTTCCTTTTTAAACTTTTATCGTAGTTTATATACTCATTGAGTAAAAATTCAATGCAACGCCGCTGCATGAATGTTGCGTTATCGATATTTGAGCGGCTCCCTCAGCGTCCTCATGATGTCAGAAATTTTTTGTCTAATTTTGTTGTGAGGGCTTCCAGTAGGCCTTTATTGGCGTATCATATATTTAATCCTAGCACTAATACTCAGCGAGTAATAATTCCATGTAACAAATTTTCAGTTGCGTTGCTTACGCAGCTCCCACTACGTCCCTATGCTGTATTAATTTTTTTTTTTTGTTTTTTTAATATAGTCAAAGAATTAACCTTTATGGTCATACTATTTTTTTAATCATAGCTCTTATACCCAGCGAGTAACAATTCAATGAAACGCAGATGAATTTTAAAAAAATTCATTTTTCAACTTTTTTGGAAACTAGAGCAGTACAACGTAACTTCGTCACGTCAAAAGAAAATTATTAGTTTCGTCAATTTTTGCAAATAATGAGGATATGAGATTTTATGCGAAAGTTAAATTTTTAGAATATGTTGAATTAGGTCTCTTAGATACAGGAGCTAACGTTAGTTGCGTGGGTTCGACATTAGCCCTAGATAATTTAGAGGAAAATCCAAATTTTAAAAAAATTACATCTAAAGTTAAAACTGCAGATGGAGGTGTTCATAATGTCATAGGTTCAATTAAGGTAGATATCAAATATAAAAATGAAATAAAAGAAATAAATTTTTATGTCATTCCATCCATAAATCAAAGAGTAATTTTAGGAATTGATTTCTGGAAGTTGTTTAATTTAGCACCTGGAGTGATATCTTCTGTTGAGATGGAAGAAAGTTCAAAACACTTAGACGAAATCGTGGAAACGATGGAAAAATATCCATTAACAAACAAACAAAAACAACAACTAGAAGTAGTTAAACAAATGTTTCCAAATTTTGAAGTTCAGGGTCTTGGAAGAACTACGTTAATAAAACACGAAATTGATATTGGAGAAGCGAAGCCAATAAAACAGAGGTTTTATCCAGTTAGTCCTGCTGTAGAAAATCTTATGTTTACAGAAATCGACAGAATGTTAAGTTTAGGTGTAATAGAAACCAGTCAGAGTGCTTGGAGTTCACCGATGAGGTTAGTTATGAAGCCAGGAAAAGTAAGGTTATGCCTTGATGCAAGAAAACTAAATTCAGTGACTAAAAAAGATGCATATCCTTTGACCAGTCTTGAAGGTATATTTGCACGATTACCCAAAGCTAATTTAATTACAAAACTTGATTTAAAAGATGCATATTGGCAGATTGCATTATCTGAAGAATCTAAACAGTATACAGCTTTTACGGTGCCGGGAAGGCCTTTGTATCAGTTTGTGACAATGCCATTCGGATTATGTAACGCGCCATCTACTATGTGCAGATTGATGGATGAAATTATACCAGCTGATCTTCGATATTGTGTTTTCGGGTATCTTGATGATTTATGTATAGTTTCCGAAAATTTTGATAATCACTTAGAGGTATTAATCAGAATTGCCCAGCAATTTAAAAAAGCTAATTTGACATTAAACATTTTGAAAAGTAAATTTTGCGTTACCAAAGTTAAGTATCTTGGATACATAATAGGCAATGGAGGGATAGCAACGGATCAAGAAAAAATAGATTCGATAATAAATTGGCCAGTTCCTAATAATTTAAGACAGGTTCGAGGTTTTTTAGGTCTATGTGGTTGGTATCGTCGATTTATTGCAAATTTTGCTGATGTATCCTTTCCCATTACCGAAGTGTTATCCACGAAAAAGAAATTTCAGTGGACAGCAGAAGCTCAGTCAGCTTTTGATACTCTAAAAACCCGTCTTACTTCAGCTCCAGTTTTAATAAATCCAAATTTTTCAAAAAAATTTTTTCTTCATTGTGATGCCAGTGACTATGGGATTGGTGCAGTTCTTGTTCAATTGACCGATGATGGTTCAGAAAAACCCATTGCTTATGTGTCAAAAAAGTTAAATACAGCTCAAAGAAACTACAGCGTAACCGAACGAGAATGTTTAGCTGCTATAGAAGCTATTGAAAGGTTTAGGTGCTATATTGAATTGCAAGAATTCGAAGTGATAACAGATCACGCCAGTTTAGTTTGGTTAATGCGTCAACAAAATCTGAGTGGAAGACTTGCGAGGTGGGCATTAAAACTCCAAGGCTACACCTTTTCGATTAGCCATCGTAAGGGAAAAGATAATGTTGTACCCGATGCCTTATCGAGAATTCCTGAAAATGAAATCATGAGTATCGAACAGGTAGGTCCCGAAATTGATTTAGATTCGAAACACTTTTTTGATGAAGATTATTTAAATTTGATTAAAAGAATTAAACACGATCAGTCAAAATTTCCTGATGTTAAAGTTGTAGAACAATATGTTTATATAAGAACAGAACATGCAAGTGGGAATTTACCACAAGAAATAGCTTCGTGGAAGTTATGGATTCCACAAACGCTTAGAGTAGATGTGATTAAAAGAGCACATGATAGGTTATTGCGTCTCATGGAGGAATGGTGAAGACTATAGATCTGATCCGAAGAAGTTTTTATTGGCCAGGCTTAGTCAAAGATGTACGAGAGTACATTAGAAAGTGCGACATCTGTAAAGCAACCAAAGCGCCAAACTTTTCTTTAAAACCACCAATGGGTAATCAAGCTTTGACTTTGCGACCCTTTCAACGAATATACGTAGACATCTTAGGTCCGTATCCCAGAAGTAAAAAAGGCAATATTGGTTTGTTGATTGTGGTTGACCATTTTAGTAAATTTCACTGGCTTTGTCCTCTAAAAAAATTCACCGCTTTGAAAATTCAAGAATTCCTTTTAAACAATATATTTCACTCATATGGTGTTCCAGAACTGTTAATAAGTGACAATGGTAGTCAATTTAAAGCAAATGAATTCAATGCATTTTTAACTGAACTGGGAATAAAACACGTTTACACCGCTTTTTATTCACCACAAAGTAATGCTTCAGAACGCGTGAATCGTTCGATCATGGCTGCTATTCGAGCATATATGAAACAAGATCATCGTCAATGGGATGACCATGTCAGTAGTATCTCCTGTGCACTAAGAAATTCAATACACCAGAGTATAAACTGCTCCCCCTATCAAGCTCTATACGGATTTAACATGATTACTCATGGTTCACATTATAAGTTACTTAATAATTTAAAATTGTTAGAGGAACCAAATGTTTATTTAAAATCAGAAGATAACTTAGCTCTGCTAAGAGAAGATATACGTAAAAATATTAAAAAAGCGTATGAGAAAAATGTCAAGCAATATAATCTGCGCTCAAGACCTGTTTCATTTCAGGTAAATCAAGAAGTCTTTCGTAGAAACTTTGCACAAAGCAATGCAGAAAAAAATTTCAACTCCAAATTGAGTCCATCATTTATTAAAGCTCGGGTTAGAGAAAAGGTTGGAAATAATTATTATGTATAAGAAGATTTGCAGGAAAAACTTGTTGGCACGTTTCATGCGAAAGATATGAGACCCTAACCACATATTATTCAAGCTAAGTTTTCAGCTAAGTTTCCAGTTAAAAACAGTCTCCTTATCTGCTTATGTAACAGTCCAATGCTACCAAATTCATTTTAATAAACTATTCTTTTTCGAAACAAAAAAAAAAAAAAAAAAAAACTAAACACAGCTTTTCGAACAATTGTCAAACTCGCCAACTTCGTAAGGTTTAACTTCTCCCATCTTAATTTATGAACTTCCTTTTCTATCTAAACTTTGACGAGAACAGACTTCAGCCTAATAAATACCATACAAATCTGGGAATAGTTAATTAAACAGCTGAAACTCAACTTTCTCGACGTATAATCTTTTACCAGGTAAACTAAACTTAAATTTGCGTCCACAACTTATTTAATCATAAAATTCTGCATAGAATTCTACTCAAGAAATTTAAGAAGAGTATCCAAAAGTTGGAGCCACAAATGTGCTTTCGAGACACACACTTTCTTATTACGCTTTGCCAAGCGAAACAAAGAAATGGAGCTCTAATGTCAGCACTACCACAATTACAACATTAAATTCGCCCATCCATCAAGATCGAGCTAGGCAGCGTCAAGCAACGAGTTCCTAATCTAGTTGATCTTCAACCTCGTGCTTGGCGACCGCGATCGTGTAACAAAATCGAAAATTAAAAAAAAAAAAAAAAAAAAAAAAACAAACAAAAAAAAAAAATAATTCCTTTAATATAATATTAAAAATTACAAACAAAAAAAATTTGCCTTTAAACTTAAAAAACTATGTCTTAATACTAACAACCACAAAGTGTGTTTAAATGTGAAAACAACACAAAAGACAACACTACCTTAAACTACCTTATTATTAATCAAAGCTTATTCTTATTGTAATTCTAAAACTTATTCTTAAAAAATTTGAAAAAATGAAGAAAAAGAAAGTATATCTCAAGTAAATCATTAGCTTAAAAGATCAATACTAACAACAATTCATTAAAATACCTAAACATAAAGTTAAAATGCCTTAAATAAAACGCGTAAGTTTTACATTAAAAACAACAAAAATAAAAAAAAAAAATCAAAACAATAAAAAAATCAAGACAAGCAAGAACATAACAGATACATAATACATATAATATGAGCACTTATATATAAAATTTCTACAGCCCTAGCAACACTGCAGCAGCAACATACTGTGAGGCCTTGCACCATGTTCCTGTATAAAATGTAAGTGTTAATGATCTTTATATTTTTATATCCATAACAACATTTATCAATTAATGCTCGTTTAATTGCTCGTAATATATATATTTTAAATCATAAATTAGTAAAGTAAAGTACATTAATCACTAAGTCGCTTAAGAGTTAACCTTGAACATTCGCGGATCCAAGGGTTAAGCTTACTATAGTTTTACGCACATATTGCGTCTCGCCGCGCTCTCCCTCGCTCAGAAGTTTTTTTTTATGTTTATTAATGATTTGCCTTAAGAGTCGAGTTATTGTGGAGACTTTTATTTGTCAATGAAAGGGTTTTAAACCACGCTAAAATTACTCTTTGAATTTTTGAATGAATTGTTTTTAGTTTTTTTCTTGCATTCTTTGCTTCTTTTTATTCTAATAACAATTTTGTTGTGCTTTTGTTTTGTTTATAATTCAGATAGTTCAGATATACAGTGAACGAAATATGAAATAAAAATTAATTCAAATTCTGCACTACAATTTCTTAATGATGAATGATAATAATTAAATTTATGTTTTTTTTTTTTTTTTTTTTTTTTTTAACTTCTAATTATTTACATTTGCCTTTATGTAAGATTTGTTAATTCTTTATAAACTGAATTAAACATAAAACATTTTTTTGTCATTATCATAAGAATGTGATAAGTTTGGAAACAACATGGAGATAACAATAAAATTATTTACAAATGTAACTATAAATTAAAAAAATGAGTTAAGTCAATAAATTTTGGTATGGTAGGGTAAAAGGTAATTGTTTATTTTGGGATTCGTTATAAAAGTCTAAACGAATCATGGAGGGTGGGTATCAGATGACGTATCGATTAACACCTAATGATACCGTCGCATATTTTGTATTTTCATGAGAAGATCATTCACCTTTGAGTTTTTTTTGAGTGAGTTTGTAATAGTTTCCTTTTTTTTCCATTTTTTGTAGTTTTATTTTTAAAATTTAGGCCACTCGAGGACTCTTTAAAAGTGTACCCAGCGGGGTTCTGGTTGGAAAGAGGTCAAGAACCTCCCCACGGGCTGATTGCTAGCTGTTTTTTAAAAGGGTCCACCCGACCTCCTTCCCCAGTTCAATCCAACTTATGTTGGCCAGTTGGTTGGTTACAATTTTTGGCGCCCAACGTGGGGCTGGCAAGAAAAAGCAAGAAAAGAAACAGTTAAGAACACCTAGTAAACCGTAACAGAAAAGTTGAATATTCAGTTTTTCTGCCTTCAATTTCTAAAGCTTTTGATTGTTTGTCCTTTTCCGTTTCATAAAGTTCAATTTGCATAATATTGTTTCTTTTAAACAATTTATATATATTATATATTTTTGGTTGAAAATAAATGTTTTAACCTTGAAGGATGTTCGATACTTTGGCTTCAGTTTGGTTCGAAGTTTATCGCCCGCAAGGAAATACTTCATTCCTTTTTCATTCGAATTATAATAATATTTCTTACTTTGTTTTGATGATTGAAATTGTGAAGTTAGTAGATTTTAATATTGAGTTAATTTTGGAAAACAACAGTAATGCGCTGTGCGTTTTTTTGTCCATTTTAATGATGATATGTTTTAATTTTTATGATTACTTTTCTTTCTTCAATTATTGTTAGTTTCAATAGCCCATTTTTGTTATTTATCTTCTCTTGATAAACAAAGTATTTATAAAATATTATAACTTTTACCTCAAAACCTACCTACCACCTAGAAATTTTGTTTTTTTTTTATATTGAAAACACTACAATGGCTGTTGTTCGAAGTACGGAAAATATTCCTGCATTGGCAGCAGTATCCTTAGAAGGTCAATGTTCTATTTGCCTTCAAATGATGTCAGAAGAAGAAGAATGCAATATTACTCGTTGTAATCATGTATTTCATAAGCAATGTATTTTAAATTGGCTTCAAGAGCATAAAGAATGCCCCTGTTGTAGACGTTTAAGTCACCCCAAAGAGCTTCAACCCATTAAAATTACCCTTCGAAAAGTAATTAAACCTGTTCCATCTGAGTTAGGTCGCGGTCGTGGTCGTACAACCCCTCGTAGATATAATACTCGAAATCCTAATCGTCGTCGCGAGTATGAGGAATCCTCTCAAGCTTCGTTACCCGATCATCATACTGATAGAGACCAATCAAATGTAGGTACCGAGAACCGTTCGTTACCACTGATTGAAGTCAATGATTATGCACAATCCAAGCAAAATTGTTCTATTCCGAATAATCATAACAGTACTTTGCCTCGTGTTAGTACCAATACTAATGTTAATTCTAATCCAATCATTGATTATAACAGAATATCCAACATGATTGAGCAGTCAATTCAACGTCAGTTTGCTGCTATGAATATTAGAAGTCAATCTCACAATAATTTTCGAAGAAGGTCAATTAGTCCTCAAAATAATAACAATATTAATCAAAATTTGCCTCAGTCTAATACTTTTCATAATTTAAATCCTGATAAAATTACTAATATGATCCAAAATTGGAATTTACGTTTTGATGGATCGTCAGAAGGCTTAAATGTTGAGGAATTTATTTATAGAGTTCGTTCTTTAACCGCTGATTCCCTAAACAATGATTTTACATCCGTTTGTAAAAACTTACATATTGTTTTAACCGGTAAGGCTAGAGATTGGTACTGGAGGTACCACAAACAGGTTCCAAGAATTGAATGGCCAGATTTCTGTGCATCAATTCGATATCAATATAAAGAGTATCGCTCAAATTATGATATTCGTGAGCAAATTAGGAATCGAAAACAAAAAGCCCATGAAAATTTTGAAACATTTTATGATGCTATTTCTACAATGGTTGATAAGTTATCAGAACCAATAGAGGAGACGGAGCTAATCGAAATGGTTACTCGTAATCTTATTCCAGAAGTACGACATGAGTTATTATATATCCCAATTCATTCAATTGCCCATCTACGTAAGCTCTGTCAAATGAGAGAAAATCTGGTTGACGATCACTCGTTTCGTCGAATGCAAACTACACGAAATGCTACCAATTTGCCAGTTCGTAGAAATATTTCAGCGATTGAACAATTAGGGCTCGAAGATGACAATATAGATACTGAAGTAGAATTGTCCATTGCAGCTGTTCAGCATAATTCTATCAAAGTTTTTAAGTGTTGGAACTGTGGTGATGAAGATCATCACTGGGAAGATTGCCTCGAAGAAAGAAAAATATTTTGCTACGGCTGTGGCACCCCTAATATTTATAAGCCACAATGTTCTAAATGCGCTTCACGTCGTTCGGAAAACTTATCCAAGGGTGCATTCAATTCCAACCGAATGCCCCCAAAAATTTAGTAGAACCATTTATTAAAAATACGTCACCTTTCTGTACGCATAACTATTTGCCGGCTAGCTCAGTGAATAATAGTATGAAGGATGTGAATTCAAAGGAAGAAAGTAATTCTAGGAAAAATATTTCTATATTAAAAAGACAAAAAAGTCCTGAAAAAAGAACTGATTTTGAAATTATACCTTATCACATTCGCTTGAAAAATTATAATGACGCAAGAAAAAGAATTTTTAATAACAATTTTGAAATTAATATAAAACCAAAAAGGTCAACGTTGCGTATACGTAATTTTTATAAGAAAATTAAAAATAAAAAAGAGTTGGCTGTGCCGTGGACACACCCGTAGGTTTTGACGTGACGAAGTTTCTTGTTCTTGCTGTTGTTGTTAATGTTGATGTTGATGTTGATGTTGATGTTGATGTTGACGTTGATGTTGATGTTGATGTTGATGTTGATGTTGATGTTGATGTTAATGTTAATGTTAATGTTGATGTTGATGTTGATGTTGATGTTGATGTTGATGTTGATGTTGATGTTGATGTTGATGTTGATGTTGATGTTGATGTTGATGTTGATGTTGATGTTGATGTTGATGTTGATGTTGATGTTGATGTTGATGTTGATGTTGATGTTGATGTTGATGTTGATGTTGATGTTGATGTTGATGTTGATGTTGATGTTGATGTTGATGTTGATGTTGATGTTGATGTTGATGTTGATGTTGATGTTGATGTTGATGTTGATGTTGATGTTGATGTTGATGTTGATGTTGATGTTGATGTTGATGTTGATGTTGATGTTGATGTTGATGTTGATGTTGATGTTGATGTTGATGTTGATGTTGATGTTGATGTTGATGTTGATGTTGATGTTGATGTTGATGTTGATGTTGATGTTGATGTTGATGTTGATGTTGATGTTGATGTTGATGTTGATGTTGATGTTGATGTTGATGTTGATGTTGATGTTGATGTTGATGTTGATGTTGATGTTGATGTTGATGTTGATGTTGATGTTGATGTTGATGTTGATGTTGATGTTGATGTTGTTGTTGATGTTGATGTTGATGTTGATGTTGATGTTGATGTTGATGTTTATGTTGATGTTGATGTTGATGTTGATGTTGATGTTGATGTTGATGTTGATGTTGATGTTGATGTTGATGTTGATGTTGATGTTGATGTTGTGCTCTAATTTCAATTAATCCAGCAAAAGTGATGCATATGCGTCACATTAGGCGGTTCCCTGAGGGTTTTTGACACGCCGTCAAATTTTTTTTTTATTTTTGTCATATGCCCGAAGACCTCACCTATGTTTTCGTTCCTTAAAATTAACCGTTGCACGAGTAGTCACAGAGTTAAAAATCCATGCAACGTTTTTTCATGGCTGTAGCATTTTTACTGCATTATGTGATTGCATCCCTGAAATCATGACAACAAAATTTTTTTTGTAATTTAGTTGTGAAGCGTAATAACACATCCCTGCTGTCGTAAAACAATATTTACTGTAGCACTCCTCCTGAGTGAGTAATAATTCCATGCAACGATATTACATGTCTGTTACATAAGCTGCTATATTCACGACCTGACGACGCCGTAATTTTTTTTTTTATTTTTGTCGTAAAGCCATGTTTGGTGGTTAAATAACTGTTTTTATTTAATTTAATTTATTTTATAATCTTTATTTAAACTTTTATATTCGGTATATTTTTTATCCTCTCGACTTATTTATTCAACAAATTTTTTTATTCTTTTATTTAACGATACATGTTTTTAGTTAAACAACTTTTATATTCTGAATTTTCAAAATGAAAATTTTTGAAGTACAAAATTTTTTATAACATTTTTAAAATTCGAAAACTTAAATATAAGGTAGGATAAATTATAGTATTTAATATATATATATACACACTACAAATACTCCCAATTACGCCAATTTTTGGTGGTTAAATAACTGTTTTTATTTAATTTAATTTATTTTATAATCTTTATTTAAACTTTTATATTCGGTATATTTTTTTATCCTCTTGACTTATTTATTCAACAAATTTTTTTATTCTTTTATTTAACGATACATGTTTTTAGTTAAACAACTTTTATATTCTGAATTTTCAAAATGAAAATTTTTGAAGTACAAAATTTTTTATAACATTTTTAAAATTCGAAAACTTAAATATAAGGTAGGATAAATTATAGTATTTAATATATATATATACACACTACACCATGTATAAAAACTTTATTTTCCTTTTTAAACTTTTATCGTAGTTTATATACTCATTGAGTAAAAATTCAATGCAACGCCGCTGCATGAATGTTGCGTTATCGATATTTGAGCGGCTCCCTCAGCGTCCTCATGATGTCAGAAATTTTTTGTCTAATTTTGTTGTGAGGGCTTCCAGTAGGCCTTTATTGGCGTATCATATATTTAATCCTAGCACTAATACTCAGCGAGTAATAATTCCATGTAACAAATTTTCAGTTGCGTTGCTTACGCAGCTCCCACTACGTCCCTATGCTGTATTAATTTTTTTTTTTTGTTTTTTTAATATAGTCAAAGAATTAACCTTTATGGTCATACTATTTTTTTAATCATAGCTCTTATACCCAGCGAGTAACAATTCAATGAAACGCAGATGAATTTTAAAAAAATTCATTTTTCAACTTTTTTGGAAACTAGAGCAGTACAACGTAACTTCGTCACGTCAAAAGAAAATTATTAGTTTCGTCAATTTTTGCAAATAATGAGGATATGAGATTTTATGCGAAAGTTAAATTTTTAGAATATGTTGAATTAGGTCTCTTAGATACAGGAGCTAACGTTAGTTGCGTGGGTTCGACATTAGCCCTAGATAATTTAGAGGAAAATCCAAATTTTAAAAAAATTACATCTAAAGTTAAAACTGCAGATGGAGGTGTTCATAATGTCATAGGTTCAATTAAGGTAGATATCAAATATAAAAATGAAATAAAAGAAATAAATTTTTATGTCATTCCATCCATAAATCAAAGAGTAATTTTAGGAATTGATTTCTGGAAGTTGTTTAATTTAGCACCTGGAGTGATATCTTCTGTTGAGATGGAAGAAAGTTCAAAACACTTAGACGAAATCGTGGAAACGATGGAAAAATATCCATTAACAAACAAACAAAAACAACAACTAGAAGTAGTTAAACAAATGTTTCCAAATTTTGAAGTTCAGGGTCTTGGAAGAACTACGTTAATAAAACACGAAATTGATATTGGAGAAGCGAAGCCAATAAAACAGAGGTTTTATCCAGTTAGTCCTGCTGTAGAAAATCTTATGTTTACAGAAATCGACAGAATGTTAAGTTTAGGTGTAATAGAAACCAGTCAGAGTGCTTGGAGTTCACCGATGAGGTTAGTTATGAAGCCAGGAAAAGTAAGGTTATGCCTTGATGCAAGAAAACTAAATTCAGTGACTAAAAAAGATGCATATCCTTTGACCAGTCTTGAAGGTATATTTGCACGATTACCCAAAGCTAATTTAATTACAAAACTTGATTTAAAAGATGCATATTGGCAGATTGCATTATCTGAAGAATCTAAACAGTATACAGCTTTTACGGTGCCGGGAAGGCCTTTGTATCAGTTTGTGACAATGCCATTCGGATTATGTAACGCGCCATCTACTATGTGCAGATTGATGGATGAAATTATACCAGCTGATCTTCGATATTGTGTTTTCGGGTATCTTGATGATTTATGTATAGTTTCCGAAAATTTTGATAATCACTTAGAGGTATTAATCAGAATTGCCCAGCAATTTAAAAAAGCTAATTTGACATTAAACATTTTGAAAAGTAAATTTTGCGTTACCAAAGTTAAGTATCTTGGATACATAATAGGCAATGGAGGGATAGCAACGGATCAAGAAAAAATAGATTCGATAATAAATTGGCCAGTTCCTAATAATTTAAGACAGGTTCGAGGTTTTTTAGGTCTATGTGGTTGGTATCGTCGATTTATTGCAAATTTTGCTGATGTATCCTTTCCCATTACCGAAGTGTTATCCACGAAAAAGAAATTTCAGTGGACAGCAGAAGCTCAGTCAGCTTTTGATACTCTAAAAACCCGTCTTACTTCAGCTCCAGTTTTAATAAATCCAAATTTTTCAAAAAAATTTTTTCTTCATTGTGATGCCAGTGACTATGGGATTGGTGCAGTTCTTGTTCAATTGACCGATGATGGTTCAGAAAAACCCATTGCTTATGTGTCAAAAAAGTTAAATACAGCTCAAAGAAACTACAGCGTAACCGAACGAGAATGTTTAGCTGCTATAGAAGCTATTGAAAGGTTTAGGTGCTATATTGAATTGCAAGAATTCGAAGTGATAACAGATCACGCCAGTTTAGTTTGGTTAATGCGTCAACAAAATCTGAGTGGAAGACTTGCGAGGTGGGCATTAAAACTCCAAGGCTACACCTTTTCGATTAGCCATCGTAAGGGAAAAGATAATGTTGTACCCGATGCCTTATCGAGAATTCCTGAAAATGAAATCATGAGTATCGAACAGGTAGGTCCCGAAATTGATTTAGATTCGAAACACTTTTTTGATGAAGATTATTTAAATTTGATTAAAAGAATTAAACACGATCAGTCAAAATTTCCTGATGTTAAAGTTGTAGAACAATATGTTTATATAAGAACAGAACATGCAAGTGGGAATTTACCACAAGAAATAGCTTCGTGGAAGTTATGGATTCCACAAACGCTTAGAGTAGATGTGATTAAAAGAGCACATGATAGGTTATTGCGTCTCATGGAGGAATGGTGAAGACTATAGATCTGATCCGAAGAAGTTTTTATTGGCCAGGCTTAGTCAAAGATGTACGAGAGTACATTAGAAAGTGCGACATCTGTAAAGCAACCAAAGCGCCAAACTTTTCTTTAAAACCACCAATGGGTAATCAAGCTTTGACTTTGCGACCCTTTCAACGAATATACGTAGACATCTTAGGTCCGTATCCCAGAAGTAAAAAAGGCAATATTGGTTTGTTGATTGTGGTTGACCATTTTAGTAAATTTCACTGGCTTTGTCCTCTAAAAAAATTCACCGCTTTGAAAATTCAAGAATTCCTTTTAAACAATATATTTCACTCATATGGTGTTCCAGAACTGTTAATAAGTGACAATGGTAGTAAATTTAAAGCAAATGAATTCAATGCATTTTTAACTGAACTGGGAATAAAACACGTTTACACCGCTTTTTATTCACCACAAAGTAATGCTTCAGAACGCGTGAATCGTTCGATCATGGCTGCTATTCGAGCATATATGAAACAAGATCATCGTCAATGGGATGACCATGTCAGTAGTATCTCCTGTGCACTAAGAAATTCAATACACCAGAGTATAAACTGCTCCCCCTATCAAGCTCTATACGGATTTAACATGATTACTCATGGTTCACATTATAAGTTACTTAATAATTTAAAATTGTTAGAGGAACCAAATGTTTATTTAAAATCAGAAGATAACTTAGCTCTGCTAAGAGAAGATATACGTAAAAATATTAAAAAAGCGTATGAGAAAAATGTCAAGCAATATAATCTGCGCTCAAGACCTGTTTCATTTCAGGTAAATCAAGAAGTCTTTCGTAGAAACTTTGCACAAAGCAATGCAGAAAAAAATTTCAACTCCAAATTGAGTCCATCATTTATTAAAGCTCGGGTTAGAGAAAAGGTTGGAAATAATTATTATGTATAAGAAGATTTGCAGGAAAAACTTGTTGGCACGTTTCATGCGAAAGATATGAGACCCTAACCACATATTATTCAAGCTAAGTTTTCAGCTAAGTTTCCAGTTAAAAACAGTCTCCTTATCTGCTTATGTAACAGTCCAATGCTACCAAATTCATTTTAATAAACTATTCTTTTTCGAAACAAAAAAAAAAAAAAAAAAAAACTAAACACAGCTTTTCGAACAATTGTCAAACTCGCCAACTTCGTAAGGTTTAACTTCTCCCATCTTAATTTATGAACTTCCTTTTCTATCTAAACTTTGACGAGAACAGACTTCAGCCTAATAAATACCATACAAATCTGGGAATAGTTAATTAAACAGCTGAAACTCAACTTTCTCGACGTATAATCTTTTACCAGGTAAACTAAACTTAAATTTGCGTCCACAACTTATTTAATCATAAAATTCTGCATAGAATTCTACTCAAGAAATTTAAGAAGAGTATCCAAAAGTTGGAGCCACAAATGTGCTTTCGAGACACACACTTTCTTATTACGCTTTGCCAAGCGAAACAAAGAAATGGAGCTCTAATGTCAGCACTACCACAATTACAACATTAAATTCGCCCATCCATCAAGATCGAGCTAGGCAGCGTCAAGCAACGAGTTCCTAATCTAGTTGATCTTCAACCTCGTGCTTGGCGACCGCGATCGTGTAACAAAATCGAAAATTAAAAAAAAAAAAAAAAAAAAAAAAACAAACAAAAAAAAAAATAATTCCTTTAATATAATATTAAAAATTACAAACAAAAAAAATTTGCCTTTAAACTTAAAAAACTATGTCTTAATACTAACAACCACAAAGTGTGTTTAAATGTGAAAACAACACAAAAGACAACACTACCTTAAACTACCTTATTATTAATCAAAGCTTATTCTTATTGTAATTCTAAAACTTATTCTTAAAAAATTTGAAAAAATGAAGAAAAAGAAAGTATATCTCAAGTAAATCATTAGCTTAAAAGATCAATACTAACAACAATTCATTAAAATACCTAAACATAAAGTTAAAATGCCTTAAATAAAACGCGTAAGTTTTACATTAAAAACAACAAAAATAAAAAAAAAAAATCAAAACAATAAAAAAATCAAGACAAGCAAGAACATAACAGATACATAATACATATAATATGAGCACTTATATATAAAATTTCTACAGCCCTAGCAACACTGCAGCAGCAACATACTGTGAGGCCTTGCACCATGTTCCTGTATAAAATGTAAGTGTTAATGATCTTTATATTTTTATATCCATAACAACATTTATCAATTAATGCTCGTTTAATTGCTCGTAATATATATATTTTAAATCATAAATTAGTAAAGTAAAGTACATTAATCACTAAGTCGCTTAAGAGTTAACCTTGAACATTCGCGGATCCAAGGGTTAAGCTTACTATAGTTTTACGCACATATTGCGTCTCGCCGCGCTCTCCCTCGCTCAGAAGTTTTTTTTTATGTTTATTAATGATTTGCCTTAAGAGTCGAGTTATTGTGGAGACTTTTATTTGTCAATGAAAGGGTTTTAAACCACGCTAAAATTACTCTTTGAATTTTTGAATGAATTGTTTTTAGTTTTTTTCTTGCATTCTTTGCTTCTTTTTATTCTAATAACAATTTTGTTGTGCTTTTGTTTTGTTTATAATTCAGATAGTTCAGATATACAGTGAACGAAATATGAAATAAAAATTAATTCAAATTCTGCACTACAATTTCTTAATGATGAATGATAATAATTAAATTTATGTTTTTTTTTTTTTTTTTTTTTTTTTTAACTTCTAATTATTTACATTTGCCTTTATGTAAGATTTGTTAATTCTTTATAAACTGAATTAAACATAAAACATTTTTTTGTCATTATCATAAGAATGTGATAAGTTTGGAAACAACATGGAGATAACAATAAAATTATTTACAAATGTAACTATAAATTAAAAAAATGAGTTAAGTCAATAAATTTTGGTATGGTAGGGTAAAAGGTAATTGTTTATTTTGGGATTCGTTATAAAAGTCTAAACGAATCATGGAGGGTGGGTATCAGATGACGTATCGATTAACACCTAATGATACCGTCGCATATTTTGTATTTTCATGAGAAGATCATTCACCTTTGAGTTTTTTTTGAGTGAGTTTGTAATAGTTTCCTTTTTTTTCCATTTTTTGTAGTTTTATTTTTAAAATTTAGGCCACTCGAGGACTCTTTAAAAGTGTACCCAGCGGGGTTCTGGTTGGAAAGAGGTCAAGAACCTCCCCACGGGCTGATTGCTAGCTGTTTTTTAAAAGGGTCCACCCGACCTCCTTCCCCAGTTCAATCCAACTTATGTTGGCCAGTTGGTTGGTTACAATTTTTGGCGCCCAACGTGGGGCTGGCAAGAAAAAGCAAGAAAAGAAACAGTTAAGAACACCTAGTAAACCGTAACAGAAAAGTTGAATATTCAGTTTTTCTGCCTTCAATTTCTAAAGCTTTTGATTGTTTGTCCTTTTCCGTTTCATAAAGTTCAATTTGCATAATATTGTTTCTTTTAAACAATTTATATATATTATATATTTTTGGTTGAAAATAAATGTTTTAACCTTGAAGGATGTTCGATACTTTGGCTTCAGTTTGGTTCGAAGTTTATCGCCCGCAAGGAAATACTTCATTCCTTTTTCATTCGAATTATAATAATATTTCTTACTTTGTTTTGATGATTGAAATTGTGAAGTTAGTAGATTTTAATATTGAGTTAATTTTGGAAAACAACAGTAATGCGCTGTGCGTTTTTTTGTCCATTTTAATGATGATATGTTTTAATTTTTATGATTACTTTTCTTTCTTCAATTATTGTTAGTTTCAATAGCCCATTTTTGTTATTTATCTTCTCTTGATAAACAAAGTATTTATAAAATATTATAACTTTTACCTCAAAACCTACCTACCACCTAGAAATTTTGTTTTTTTTTTATATTGAAAACACTACAATGGCTGTTGTTCGAAGTACGGAAAATATTCCTGCATTGGCAGCAGTATCCTTAGAAGGTCAATGTTCTATTTGCCTTCAAATGATGTCAGAAGAAGAAGAATGCAATATTACTCGTTGTAATCATGTATTTCATAAGCAATGTATTTTAAATTGGCTTCAAGAGCATAAAGAATGCCCCTGTTGTAGACGTTTAAGTCACCCCAAAGAGCTTCAACCCATTAAAATTACCCTTCGAAAAGTAATTAAACCTGTTCCATCTGAGTTAGGTCGCGGTCGTGGTCGTACAACCCCTCGTAGATATAATACTCGAAATCCTAATCGTCGTCGCGAGTATGAGGAATCCTCTCAAGCTTCGTTACCCGATCATCATACTGATAGAGACCAATCAAATGTAGGTACCGAGAACCGTTCGTTACCACTGATTGAAGTCAATGATTATGCACAATCCAAGCAAAATTGTTCTATTCCGAATAATCATAACAGTACTTTGCCTCGTGTTAGTACCAATACTAATGTTAATTCTAATCCAATCATTGATTATAACAGAATATCCAACATGATTGAGCAGTCAATTCAACGTCAGTTTGCTGCTATGAATATTAGAAGTCAATCTCACAATAATTTTCGAAGAAGGTCAATTAGTCCTCAAAATAATAACAATATTAATCAAAATTTGCCTCAGTCTAATACTTTTCATAATTTAAATCCTGATAAAATTACTAATATGATCCAAAATTGGAATTTACGTTTTGATGGATCGTCAGAAGGCTTAAATGTTGAGGAATTTATTTATAGAGTTCGTTCTTTAACCGCTGATTCCCTAAACAATGATTTTACATCCGTTTGTAAAAACTTACATATTGTTTTAACCGGTAAGGCTAGAGATTGGTACTGGAGGTACCACAAACAGGTTCCAAGAATTGAATGGCCAGATTTCTGTGCATCAATTCGATATCAATATAAAGAGTATCGCTCAAATTATGATATTCGTGAGCAAATTAGGAATCGAAAACAAAAAGCCCATGAAAATTTTGAAACATTTTATGATGCTATTTCTACAATGGTTGATAAGTTATCAGAACCAATAGAGGAGACGGAGCTAATCGAAATGGTTACTCGTAATCTTATTCCAGAAGTACGACATGAGTTATTATATATCCCAATTCATTCAATTGCCCATCTACGTAAGCTCTGTCAAATGAGAGAAAATCTGGTTGACGATCACTCGTTTCGTCGAATGCAAACTACACGAAATGCTACCAATTTGCCAGTTCGTAGAAATATTTCAGCGATTGAACAATTAGGGCTCGAAGATGACAATATAGATACTGAAGTAGAATTGTCCATTGCAGCTGTTCAGCATAATTCTATCAAAGTTTTTAAGTGTTGGAACTGTGGTGATGAAGATCATCACTGGGAAGATTGCCTCGAAGAAAGAAAAATATTTTGCTACGGCTGTGGCACCCCTAATATTTATAAGCCACAATGTTCTAAATGCGCTTCACGTCGTTCGGAAAACTTATCCAAGGGTGCATTCAATTCCAACCGAATGCCCCCAAAAATTTAGTAGAACCATTTATTAAAAATACGTCACCTTTCTGTACGCATAACTATTTGCCGGCTAGCTCAGTGAATAATAGTATGAAGGATGTGAATTCAAAGGAAGAAAGTAATTCTAGGAAAAATATTTCTATATTAAAAAGACAAAAAAGTCCTGAAAAAAGAACTGATTTTGAAATTATACCTTATCACATTCGCTTGAAAAATTATAATGACGCAAGAAAAAGAATTTTTAATAACAATTTTGAAATTAATATAAAACCAAAAAGGTCAACGTTGCGTATACGTAATTTTTATAAGAAAATTAAAAATAAAAAAGAGTTGGCTGTGCCGTGGACACACCCGTAGGTTTTGACGTGACGAAGTTTCTTGCTGTTGTTGTTAATGTTGATGTTGATGTTGATGTTGATGTTGATGTTGACGTTGATGTTGATGTTGATGTTGATGTTGATGTTGATGTTGATGTTAATGTTAATGTTAATGTTGATGTTGATGTTGATGTTGATGTTGATGTTGATGTTGATGTTGATGTTGATGTTGATGTTGATGTTGATGTTGATGTTGATGTTGATGTTGATGTTGATGTTGATGTTGATGTTGATGTTGATGTTGATGTTGATGTTGATGTTGATGTTGATGTTGATGTTGATGTTGATGTTGATGTTGATGTTGATGTTGATGTTGATGTTGATGTTGATGTTGATGTTGATGTTGATGTTGATGTTGATGTTGATGTTGATGTTGATGTTGATGTTGATGTTGATGTTGATGTTGATGTTGATGTTGATGTTGATGTTGATGTTGATGTTGATGTTGATGTTGATGTTGATGTTGATGTTGATGTTGATGTTGATGTTGATGTTGATGTTGATGTTGATGTTGATGTTGATGTTGATGTTGATGTTGATGTTGATGTTGATGTTGATGTTGATGTTGATGTTGATGTTGATGTTGATGTTGATGTTGATGTTGATGTTGATGTTGATGTTGATGTTGATGTTGATGTTGATGTTGATGTTGATGTTGATGTTGATGTTGATGTTGATGTTGTTGTTGATGTTGATGTTGATGTTGATGTTGATGTTGATGTTGATGTTTATGTTGATGTTGATGTTGATGTTGATGTTGATGTTGATGTTGATGTTGATGTTGATGTTGATGTTGATGTTGATGTTGATGTTGATGTTGTGCTCTAATTTCAATTAATCCAGCAAAAGTGATGCATATGCGTCACATTAGGCGGTTCCCTGAGGGTTTTTGACACGCCGTCAAATTTTTTTTTTATTTTTGTCATATGCCCGAAGACCTCACCTATGTTTTCGTTCCTTAAAATTAACCGTTGCACGAGTAGTCACAGAGTTAAAAATCCATGCAACGTTTTTTCATGGCTGTAGCATTTTTACTGCATTATGTGATTGCATCCCTGAAATCATGACAACAAAATTTTTTTTGTAATTTAGTTGTGAAGCGTAATAACACATCCCTGCTGTCGTAAAACAATATTTACTGTAGCACTCCTCCTGAGTGAGTAATAATTCCATGCAACGATATTACATGTCTGTTACATAAGCTGCTATATTCACGACCTGACGACGCCGTAATTTTTTTTTTTATTTTTGTCGTAAAGCCATGTTTGGTGGTTAAATAACTGTTTTTATTTAATTTAATTTATTTTATAATCTTTATTTAAACTTTTATATTCGGTATATTTTTTATCCTCTCGACTTATTTATTCAACAAATTTTTTTATTCTTTTATTTAACGATACATGTTTTTAGTTAAACAACTTTTATATTCTGAATTTTCAAAATGAAAATTTTTGAAGTACAAAATTTTTTATAACATTTTTAAAATTCGAAAACTTAAATATAAGGTAGGATAAATTATAGTATTTAATATATATATATACACACTACAAATACTCCCAATTACGCCAATTTTTGGTGGTTAAATAACTGTTTTTATTTAATTTAATTTATTTTATAATCTTTATTTAAACTTTTATATTCGGTATATTTTTTTATCCTCTTGACTTATTTATTCAACAAATTTTTTTATTCTTTTATTTAACGATACATGTTTTTAGTTAAACAACTTTTATATTCTGAATTTTCAAAATGAAAATTTTTGAAGTACAAAATTTTTTATAACATTTTTAAAATTCGAAAACTTAAATATAAGGTAGGATAAATTATAGTATTTAATATATATATATACACACTACACCATGTATAAAAACTTTATTTTCCTTTTTAAACTTTTATCGTAGTTTATATACTCATTGAGTAAAAATTCAATGCAACGCCGCTGCATGAATGTTGCGTTATCGATATTTGAGCGGCTCCCTCAGCGTCCTCATGATGTCAGAAATTTTTTGTCTAATTTTGTTGTGAGGGCTTCCAGTAGGCCTTTATTGGCGTATCATATATTTAATCCTAGCACTAATACTCAGCGAGTAATAATTCCATGTAACAAATTTTCAGTTGCGTTGCTTACGCAGCTCCCACTACGTCCCTATGCTGTATTAATTTTTTTTTTTTGTTTTTTTAATATAGTCAAAGAATTAACCTTTATGGTCATACTATTTTTTTAATCATAGCTCTTATACCCAGCGAGTAACAATTCAATGAAACGCAGATGAATTTTAAAAAAATTCATTTTTCAACTTTTTTGGAAACTAGAGCAGTACAACGTAACTTCGTCACGTCAAAAGAAAATTATTAGTTTCGTCAATTTTTGCAAATAATGAGGATATGAGATTTTATGCGAAAGTTAAATTTTTAGAATATGTTGAATTAGGTCTCTTAGATACAGGAGCTAACGTTAGTTGCGTGGGTTCGACATTAGCCCTAGATAATTTAGAGGAAAATCCAAATTTTAAAAAAATTACATCTAAAGTTAAAACTGCAGATGGAGGTGTTCATAATGTCATAGGTTCAATTAAGGTAGATATCAAATATAAAAATGAAATAAAAGAAATAAATTTTTATGTCATTCCATCCATAAATCAAAGAGTAATTTTAGGAATTGATTTCTGGAAGTTGTTTAATTTAGCACCTGGAGTGATATCTTCTGTTGAGATGGAAGAAAGTTCAAAACACTTAGACGAAATCGTGGAAACGATGGAAAAATATCCATTAACAAACAAACAAAAACAACAACTAGAAGTAGTTAAACAAATGTTTCCAAATTTTGAAGTTCAGTGTCTTGGAAGAACTACGTTAATAAAACACGAAATTGATATTGGAGAAGCGAAGCCAATAAAACAGAGGTTTTATCCAGTTAGTCCTGCTGTAGAAAATCTTATGTTTACAGAAATCGACAGAATGTTAAGTTTAGGTGTAATAGAAACCAGTCAGAGTGCTTGGAGTTCACCGATGAGGTTAGTTATGAAGCCAGGAAAAGTAAGGTTATGCCTTGATGCAAGAAAACTAAATTCAGTGACTAAAAAAGATGCATATCCTTTGACCAGTCTTGAAGGTATATTTGCACGATTACCCAAAGCTAATTTAATTACAAAACTTGATTTAAAAGATGCATATTGGCAGATTGCATTATCTGAAGAATCTAAACAGTATACAGCTTTTACGGTGCCGGGAAGGCCTTTGTATCAGTTTGTGACAATGCCATTCGGATTATGTAACGCGCCATCTACTATGTGCAGATTGATGGATGAAATTATACCAGCTGATCTTCGATATTGTGTTTTCGGGTATCTTGATGATTTATGTATAGTTTCCGAAAATTTTGATAATCACTTAGAGGTATTAATCAGAATTGCCCAGCAATTTAAAAAAGCTAATTTGACATTAAACATTTTGAAAAGTAAATTTTGCGTTACCAAAGTTAAGTATCTTGGATACATAATAGGCAATGGAGGGATAGCAACGGATCAAGAAAAAATAGATTCGATAATAAATTGGCCAGTTCCTAATAATTTAAGACAGGTTCGAGGTTTTTTAGGTCTATGTGGTTGGTATCGTCGATTTATTGCAAATTTTGCTGATGTATCCTTTCCCATTACCGAAGTGTTATCCACGAAAAAGAAATTTCAGTGGACAGCAGAAGCTCAGTCAGCTTTTGATACTCTAAAAACCCGTCTTACTTCAGCTCCAGTTTTAATAAATCCAAATTTTTCAAAAAAATTTTTTCTTCATTGTGATGCCAGTGACTATGGGATTGGTGCAGTTCTTGTTCAATTGACCGATGATGGTTCAGAAAAACCCATTGCTTATGTGTCAAAAAAGTTAAATACAGCTCAAAGAAACTACAGCGTAACCGAACGAGAATGTTTAGCTGCTATAGAAGCTATTGAAAGGTTTAGGTGCTATATTGAATTGCAAGAATTCGAAGTGATAACAGATCACGCCAGTTTAGTTTGGTTAATGCGTCAACAAAATCTGAGTGGAAGACTTGCGAGGTGGGCATTAAAACTCCAAGGCTACACCTTTTCGATTAGCCATCGTAAGGGAAAAGATAATGTTGTACCCGATGCCTTATCGAGAATTCCTGAAAATGAAATCATGAGTATCGAACAGGTAGGTCCCGAAATTGATTTAGATTCGAAACACTTTTTTGATGAAGATTATTTAAATTTGATTAAAAGAATTAAACACGATCAGTCAAAATTTCCTGATGTTAAAGTTGTAGAACAATATGTTTATATAAGAACAGAACATGCAAGTGGGAATTTACCACAAGAAATAGCTTCGTGGAAGTTATGGATTCCACAAACGCTTAGAGTAGATGTGATTAAAAGAGCACATGATAGGTTATTGCGTCTCATGGAGGAATGGTGAAGACTATAGATCTGATCCGAAGAAGTTTTTATTGGCCAGGCTTAGTCAAAGATGTACGAGAGTACATTAGAAAGTGCGACATCTGTAAAGCAACCAAAGCGCCAAACTTTTCTTTAAAACCACCAATGGGTAATCAAGCTTTGCGACCCTTTCAACGAATATACGTAGACATCTTAGGTCCGTATCCCAGAAGTAAAAAAGGCAATATTGGTTTGTTGATTGTGGTTGACCATTTTAGTAAATTTCACTGGCTTTGTCCTCTAAAAAAATTCACCGCTTTGAAAATTCAAGAATTCCTTTTAAACAATATATTTCACTCATATGGTGTTCCAGAACTGTTAATAAGTGACAATGGTAGTCAATTTAAAGCAAATGAATTCAATGCATTTTTAACTGAACTGGGAATAAAACACGTTTACACCGCTTTTTATTCACCACAAAGTAATGCTTCAGAACGCGTGAATCGTTCGATCATGGCTGCTATTCGAGCATATATGAAACAAGATCATCGTCAATGGGATGACCATGTCAGTAGTATCTCCTGTGCACTAAGAAATTCAATACACCAGAGTATAAACTGCTCCCCCTATCAAGCTCTATACGGATTTAACATGATTACTCATGGTTCACATTATAAGTTACTTAATAATTTAAAATTGTTAGAGGAACCAAATGTTTATTTAAAATCAGAAGATAACTTAGCTCTGCTAAGAGAAGATATACGTAAAAATATTAAAAAAGCGTATGAGAAAAATGTCAAGCAATATAATCTGCGCTCAAGACCTGTTTCATTTCAGGTAAATCAAGAAGTCTTTCGTAGAAACTTTGCACAAAGCAATGCAGAAAAAAATTTCAACTCCAAATTGAGTCCATCATTTATTAAAGCTCGGGTTAGAGAAAAGGTTGGAAATAATTATTATGTATAAGAAGATTTGCAGGAAAAACTTGTTGGCACGTTTCATGCGAAAGATATGAGACCCTAACCACATATTATTCAAGCTAAGTTTTCAGCTAAGTTTCCAGTTAAAAACAGTCTCCTTATCTGCTTATGTAACAGTCCAATGCTACCAAATTCATTTTAATAAACTATTCTTTTTCGAAACAAAAAAAAAAAAAAAAAAAAACTAAACACAGCTTTTCGAACAATTGTCAAACTCGCCAACTTCGTAAGGTTTAACTTCTCCCATCTTAATTTATGAACTTCCTTTTCTATCTAAACTTTGACGAGAACAGACTTCAGCCTAATAAATACCATACAAATCTGGGAATAGTTAATTAAACAGCTGAAACTCAACTTTCTCGACGTATAATCTTTTACCAGGTAAACTAAACTTAAATTTGCGTCCACAACTTATTTAATCATAAAATTCTGCATAGAATTCTACTCAAGAAATTTAAGAAGAGTATCCAAAAGTTGGAGCCACAAATGTGCTTTCGAGACACACACTTTCTTATTACGCTTTGCCAAGCGAAACAAAGAAATGGAGCTCTAATGTCAGCACTACCACAATTACAACATTAAATTCGCCCATCCATCAAGATCGAGCTAGGCAGCGTCAAGCAACGAGTTCCTAATCTAGTTGATCTTCAACCTCGTGCTTGGCGACCGCGATCGTGTAACAAAATCGAAAATTAAAAAAAAAAAAAAAAAAAAAAAAACAAACAAAAAAAAAAATAATTCCTTTAATATAATATTAAAAATTACAAACAAAAAAAATTTGCCTTTAAACTTAAAAAACTATGTCTTAATACTAACAACCACAAAGTGTGTTTAAATGTGAAAACAACACAAAAGACAACACTACCTTAAACTACCTTATTATTAATCAAAGCTTATTCTTATTGTAATTCTAAAACTTATTCTTAAAAAATTTGAAAAAATGAAGAAAAAGAAAGTATATCTCAAGTAAATCATTAGCTTAAAAGATCAATACTAACAACAATTCATTAAAATACCTAAACATAAAGTTAAAATGCCTTAAATAAAACGCGTAAGTTTTACATTAAAAACAACAAAAATAAAAAAAAAAAATCAAAACAATAAAAAAATCAAGACAAGCAAGAACATAACAGATACATAATACATATAATATGAGCACTTATATATAAAATTTCTACAGCCCTAGCAACACTGCAGCAGCAACATACTGTGAGGCCTTGCACCATGTTCCTGTATAAAATGTAAGTGTTAATGATCTTTATATTTTTATATCCATAACAACATTTATCAATTAATGCTCGTTTAATTGCTCGTAATATATATATTTTAAATCATAAATTAGTAAAGTAAAGTACATTAATCACTAAGTCGCTTAAGAGTTAACCTTGAACATTCGCGGATCCAAGGGTTAAGCTTACTATAGTTTTACGCACATATTGCGTCTCGCCGCGCTCTCCCTCGCTCAGAAGTTTTTTTTTATGTTTATTAATGATTTGCCTTAAGAGTCGAGTTATTGTGGAGACTTTTATTTGTCAATGAAAGGGTTTTAAACCACGCTAAAATTACTCTTTGAATTTTTGAATGAATTGTTTTTAGTTTTTTTCTTGCATTCTTTGCTTCTTTTTATTCTAATAACAATTTTGTTGTGCTTTTGTTTTGTTTATAATTCAGATAGTTCAGATATACAGTGAACGAAATATGAAATAAAAATTAATTCAAATTCTGCACTACAATTTCTTAATGATGAATGATAATAATTAAATTTATGTTTTTTTTTTTTTTTTTTTTTTTTTTAACTTCTAATTATTTACATTTGCCTTTATGTAAGATTTGTTAATTCTTTATAAACTGAATTAAACATAAAACATTTTTTTGTCATTATCATAAGAATGTGATAAGTTTGGAAACAACATGGAGATAACAATAAAATTATTTACAAATGTAACTATAAATTAAAAAAATGAGTTAAGTCAATAAATTTTGGTATGGTAGGGTAAAAGGTAATTGTTTATTTTGGGATTCGTTATAAAAGTCTAAACGAATCATGGAGGGTGGGTATCAGATGACGTATCGATTAACACCTAATGATACCGTCGCATATTTTGTATTTTCATGAGAAGATCATTCACCTTTGAGTTTTTTTTGAGTGAGTTTGTAATAGTTTCCTTTTTTTTCCATTTTTTGTAGTTTTATTTTTAAAATTTAGGCCACTCGAGGACTCTTTAAAAGTGTACCCAGCGGGGTTCTGGTTGGAAAGAGGTCAAGAACCTCCCCACGGGCTGATTGCTAGCTGTTTTTTAAAAGGGTCCACCCGACCTCCTTCCCCAGTTCAATCCAACTTATGTTGGCCAGTTGGTTGGTTACAGTAACGGCTTCATGTATGGCAGTGACTTCCGCTTGGAAGACACTGCAGTGGTCGGGGAGCCTAAAGGCATGGTTAATGTTTAGGGATTCAGAGTAGACTCCTCCCCCTACTTTGCCATCTAGTTTTGATCCATCGGTGTAGATTCTAGTGGCATTGTTTGGTGGAGGGCTTCCAATATCCCATTCGTATCTGGAGGGGATTGATACATCGAACTTTTTGTGGAATAAAAGTTTTTGAGTGATGTAGTCTATATTCTTGGGTATTTGAGGAGTGAGTTTCCTGGTGTCAGAGTGTCCTATTGTGCCCTCTTTCCATTGGGAAGTGGCTTCTAAGCGGATTGCTGTGTTTGCAGCTATCCGTTTTGTTAGGATATCTAGTGGAGTTAGATGGAGCAAAGTATCGAGTGCGTCAGTAGGAGTGGTTCTCAGCGCTCCACTGATGCACAGCTCTGCTGACCGTTGAACTTTGCGAAGTATATTGAGGTGTGTTTGTTTGCTTAGTGCTAGCCACCAGACTATAGCACCGTATAACAATATTGGCCTTATAACAGCTGTATAAAGCCAGTGAGTTACCCTAGGTTGTAATCCCCATTTGCTACCCACTGCTTTTTTACATGTGTATAGGGCTATATTGGCTTTTTTGGCTCTCTCGAGCAGGTTGGGTTTCCAATTTAGTTTCCTATCTAAAATGAGGCCCAGGTATTTTGCTTGTTCTGAGAAGTTTAGTCTTGTATTTCCCAGTTTTGGAGGACTAATAGTGGGCAAGTTGTGTTGTCTGGTAAAGATCACTAACTCGGTTTTATCGGGGTTAACGCTAAGTCCACAGCCGGTAATCCAGTTTACGAGAGTGTTAAGACAATTTTGCATAATATCTCTGAGGGTGGACACATATTTACCTGAGGTGACGATAGCAACATCGTCGGCGTAGGCTATCACCCTGCACCCCTCTTGTTCTAGTTTACCCAGTAGTTCATTCACCGCTAGGTTCCAGAGTAGAGGCGAGAGAACTCCTCCCTGAGGTGTTCCCCTTGGTACAGATCTTAGCGTGGATGCTGCTCCGAGACTCGCGCTTATAATCCTGCCTACTAGCATTTGATTTATAAGTGCTATCAGCGCAGAATCCACCCCAAGCTCCGTCAGCGCATTTGTGATAGCCTCCGCCTTGACGTTGTTAAAGGCACCCTCTATGTCAATGAAGGCTATCATTGTATATTCCTTCTGATGAAGGGACTTTTCAATGATAGATACTATGGAGTGGAGAGCCGTTTCCACAGATTTGACATAAGCCACTGGCTTATGATTTCGTAAGTTTTTTGAATTTCAATTGGGGCTATGCCGTCAAGTCCTGGAGACTTAAACGGTTTGAAGCTTCCTATGGCCCATTTTAGCTTCGATTGTGTAATTATTTGTAGAGAGTTTTCAATGGATGGAAAATGCACCTCTTGTGTTGGAGCATTTCCTATCTTTGAACAGCCCGGGAAGTGAGTTTCTACCAATATATTAAGACATTCTTCACTGTTGGTGGTCCAGGTTCCGTCTTCCTTTTTCATGAAGCTCGGGTTAGGTGGACTAGATGCTAGAATTTTCCTAAGTCTCGACGCCTCGGAGGTTTGTGATATTTCTTCACAGAAATTTCTCCAGGATTGTCGTTGAGCTTTGCGTAATTCTTTTTTATACTCGTTTAGAGCCCTTTTGTAGATTGTCCACGCATCTGTGGATCTAGTGGCTTTTGCCTTATTGAAGAGTTTTCTGCTCTTCATTTGGAGCTCTTCTAGTTTAGTGCCCCACCAAGGTGGCTTTTTCCTTCCTTTTGGTGTTTTGAGCGGGCACGCAGTGTCAAGAGCTTTATTCATAGACGCAGTGAGTTTGTCTACTAAGTCATCTAAGGAGTTTTTACAAGTGGGTCCGTTAGGAAGTTCTGTCATTAGTGTTTCTGTATAGAGATCCCAGTTGACTTGCTTGAGATTACGATAACTACGTGATCTCGGGGCAAAGTCATCTATGTCAAAAAGAATATATCTATGGTCAGAGAAGGAGTGTTCTTTTGAAACTCTCCAATTCTTTATTCTATTAGATATATTGTCGGAGGCAAGAGTAATATCTAAAACTTCCTGCCTATTGCTAATAATAAATGTAGGTTCACAACCCACGTTACTTATGATAAGGTTAGTAGTGAGGATGTAATCAAAAAGAGACTCACCCCGTTTATTGGTACCTGAGCTTCCCCAGATCTCATGGTGGGTGTTACATTTAATTCCAATAAAAGCACTCAGTTTCCAAGTTTTAACAGCATATATTCAATTCGTGTTTCTATTAATTTCAATGCTTTAAAAATCTATATATAAATGAAGCAGATTACATGAAGTGGAAAAAAATTAGTTTAAGTTAATAGTTTAAGTACCTTGGTGTTTGAAGTGCAATTATAAAAGAAAGTTAATAAACGTAAAATATGCTTGCGTCAGCTCGCCTCGTGGTTTCTTGATTATTTGACATTTGCTATTCACTCGTTCGTTTGTTTGGCAGTGTTGCCAACTGTTGGTAACAGTGGGCGTTAGCATCGCACCCGATGATCAGGTCCTTGTTCTCAGCTGCCGCTTTGGAGACCAGGTCTTTTATGACGTCTTCTGGGAGGACTTCGTGGTCGTGGGCCAAGTATGCCGATACAAGCCACAAGCTGTTATGGCCCGTCTCGACACTTATGGCTACAGTGTCCTTGTTGCTGAAATTAGAGAGAGTAAAAACACTCAGATTATTTTTAATTAGAATACACGCCCTCGGTTTACCTTGCGCTTTGGTGTAAATCAGCGTGTATGAAGGGGTCCTGAGTCCGCATACCAGGCCGCAGACTACCCACGGCTCCTGGATCAGGACAATATCTTCTCCGCCCTTGGTGAGACGGAGAGTTAGACTGGCGGACGCAGCCTTTGAGTGGTGGAGGTTAATCTGTACTACTCTCAGCATTAGCGCTGCTAGTAGTGGGACTAACCTCCACGACTGTAATGTCGGACTCATCGTCCGATCTGAGGAGGTCATCCTCTAATGAGGATAACCGGAGAGATCGTGCTAGCTCTGTATCAGAGCTAGCCTCATCTGGTGCAGGAGTGCAGGATTGAGGAGATGAGGCGTTCTTAATTGAACTGGAAGCCTGCTCTTCCTCCAATAACGCCTCATCTTTTTTAAAGACCCTCATTTCTATGGAGGTGAAACCATAGTCTACCACGTAACTTTTGGATGACAAGATAGCCAGGGACTACTGATTGATGACAAATGTTGCCGATCTGAAGTCCCCTTTTGGCTCTTCCACCTTTGTCACCTTCCAGTTACCTGTAGGCAGATCATGGTTTCCCAACCGAATTAGCTCCAGGATTGTTTGAGGGTCAGAAAGTTCGGCAGGGATCCGGGAACGCGCTCTTGGCCGGTTAGGGATCTGATCCCTTCCAACGACCTCGAGCTTAGCGCCCGGCCATACCTCCCCTATCCTGGAGATCGCGATCTTGTAGAGGTCGACTGACCTCTGGTCGGCGCAAGCGATCAGCTTCACGTGGCCCTGATGCCATCCACTGTCGCGACAAGAAGGGCCTTTGCCCGGAAATTCCTGCATAATTGGAATGAAGATAGTAGCCATTTTGACTACTACCTTCCTCCATTTTTCAGGCGAAATACTGCCGTCCGGATCGCTTTTGTCGATGACCGCAATGGTTATATGCCCAGCTAAGACATCGCTGAAAAGCTTTGGAGTGGTTGTGTTACCACAAACTTTTTTAGCCATCGGCTGAGAGACCTCCTCAAGAGATCTCTGTCGCTTTGCAGGCGTTGGTTTTGGGGGAGCCCTGACTTCTCCTATGATGCCTACCGCCCACTTCAAGGAAGATTTCTGCTCCACGGTACGCTGGTTTTCCGGTATGCGCAAAACGCGGTCCCGTACTCTTAGCGCTGCTTTCCGTGCAGCTTTGTCTGTCCTCTTCGTGGGTGGCGCACTTTTAGCCGAGGCAGACTTGCTACTTCCACTGGAGCCCGGCTTGGTGGCCAGAGCAGCAGTTTCCGTCGCAGGTTTTTGTGTCGGAGCGTTTAAAGACCGCATGTCTGTAGGGCGTTTGCCCAATTGAGCGTTTAAAGACCGCGTGTCTGATGCAGCTGGAGGCTGCATCTCGTTGGCATTTTGAGACTGCCCGTCTTGTATTTTTGTTTTATTTAAGGCACTCATGATCTGGTTCGTGCGACCACTCCCTCCTCATTAGGCGAAGAGAGTTAAAATGACAGGCCCTGATACCCATCCTCGAGCGGAATCGGAACCGCATTCAAAAGCAATGCAGCCTTCGCGTGGAGCCCCGATCCAGCCCGAGACTCGGTTCAGGGTCTGCCATTACAGTGGTCAGTAAAAATAGTGGGGAAAAGATGTCCACCGCGCCCTAACCCCAATGCCGCGGTAAGGCCACAGTTACTCCCTGAGGCGGCCAGGTATCAGAGAGGCTCCGTAAAAATACAGGCAGTTTTATACTCCCTGCCTGCAAACTATCCAATGGGCACGGAAACGCATAACACCCTGGATTAGGGAGTAGGTCGGATAGCTCTTTGTTCATTGCTCTTCAACAGCCTGTATGACATGGGTGACCCTACCAGGAACCGAAGCTCCAGTCATCATAGCCCGTTGAGTCTTTGCAACCTAAGCCCCTACACCACAACAAGGTGGCTATCCAGCGCAGAGGATGTTGATGTTAACGGTTATGCTTATGTTGATGTTGATGTTGATGTTGGTGTTGGTGTTGGTGTTGAGGTTGGTGTTGGTGTTGGTGTTGAGGTTGGTGTTGGTGTTGATGTTGGTATTGGTGGTGGTGTTGATGTTGTTGTTGATGTTGATGTTGATGTTGATGTTGATGTTGTTGTTGATGTTGATGTTGATGTTGATGTTGATGTTGATGTTGATGTTGATGTGGATGTGGATGTTGATGTTGATGTTGATGTTGATGTTGATTTTGATGTTGATGTTGATGATGATGTTGATGTTAACGGTTATGCTTATGTTGATGTTGATGTTGATGTTGGTGTTGGTGTTGGTGTTGAGGTTGGTGTTGGTGTTGGTGTTGAGGTTGGTGTTGGTGTTGATGTTGGTGTTGGTGGTGGTGTTGATGTTGATGTTGATGTTGTTGTTGATGTTGATGTTGATGTTGATGTTGTTGTTGATGTTGATGTTGATGTTGATGTTGATGTTGATGTTGATGTTGATGTTGATGTGGATGTGGATGTTGATGTTGATGTTGATGTTGATGTTGATGTTGATGTTGATGTTGATGTTGTTGTTGATGTTGATGTTGATGTTGATGTTGATGTTGATGTTGATGTTGATGTTGATGTTGATGTTGATGTTGATGTTGATGTTGATGTTGATGTTGATGTTGATGTTGATGTTGATGTTGATGTTGATGTTGATGTTGATGTTGATGTTGATGTTGATGTTGATGTTGATGTTTATGTTTATGTTGATGTTGATGTTGATGTTGATATTGATGTTGATTTTGGTGTTGATGCTGATGTTGATGTTGATGTTGATGTTGATTAGAGTGTCCCTTATTTTGCGATTTTTGGAAATGTCAAGGGGCTGAAAGGTTTTTTTATGCGTTTTTATATTCTAAGAACGAAACTAAAAAAAATTTTTTTTTACGACCACGTTTACCCGTGCCAATCGGGCCCGAAAGTTTCGAAAAAATGCCCATATTAGACCATATTTGCACAAATTAAAAAAAAAATCTGTTCTCTGCTTTTTATAAATGTTTTACATTTTTTAGAACACATACATAAGAAATATGATATCTACAAATTTTTTTTATGGTGGGCGTGGTTACCGCCCCTGCTGCGTCGAAATTTCTCCCGCAGCCTTTTCCCACTTTTTCATGAAATTAGTGCAATTTAGGTATTAATATCAACAATAAATAAATACATTTTTATTATGCTAAAAGTATGATTACATTTCATTAAATTCACATTATGTACTTACAAAAATTAACATTAAATTAAAAAACTAGTATTTTAACCTGCGGCGGGAGCGCAACAAGCTAATACCTACAAGCAGTCTTATTGCGGCTTTTCAACCGAAATCATAGTTTTTTTTTATAAATAAAAAATATCAAAAACCAAAAATGTATGCCCTCTGGAGGGTTAAATTATAATAAGAAATACAAATTAATTAAAAAAGACAGATCCTTGCTTGGAGCTTTTATGCTATTCATTATTATCGGAATCCGTCAAGTCTGTATTTTTGTAGTTCTACTATACATCAAAGACTGGTTTGAAGCTACTAATAGCATAAAAGATCCAAATCAGGATCTGTCTTTTTTAAAAGATTTGGTCGCATACAAGACAATTAACAAAAAATATCCATTGCAGCAAGTCAAAAATTTGGTCGGCATCGTTGGTACCTTGGCGAAGAACTTGTAGCACTCGCTTTTTTCGATGATGCAGTTTCTATTGAGAGAAAACGCAGTATGGTGACAGCATTGCAAGCTCAGAAGTTTCCATGTAATCATCCAATCGCAAACCCAAATTCTTTAAATGAATGGACAAAAAAGATTTAGATTGTTTTGCATCTTGTCGAACAACAAATCTATTTCGTCGGTTTAGTTTGACATGCAATTTTTAATATATGATTCTGACGAATGGGAAAAAGATGAAGAATACCAGAGAGTAAAAAATTATTTTAAAGATCTTTGTATTGTAAATGATGTTGCGGAGCGTGGGGTACAACTTGCTCAAGAATTTCTCAAGCTTACAAAATCAGAAGCGCAGCTACAAAACCTACTTTTGTGGCCCAAAATACTCGAAAAATATACTCGAACTGTCAAAAAAAAAAAAAAAAAAAAATACATGCTCTTAAAAAAAACTTATAATTATTTTGTATTTCTTATTAAAATTTAACCCTTCAGGGGGCATATATTTTTGGTTTTTGATATTTTTTATTTATAAAAAAAAAACTATGATTTCGGTTGAAAAGCCGCAATAAGACTGCTTGTAGGAATTACTTTGTTGCGCGCCCGCCGCAGGTTAAAATACTAGTTTTTTAATTTATTGTTAATTTTTGTAAGTACATAATGTGAATTTAATGAAATGTTATCATACTTTTAGCATAATAAAAATGTATTTATTTATTGTTGATATTAATACCTAAAATGCACTAATTTCATGAAAAAGTGGGAAAAGGCTGCGGGAGAAATTTCGACGCAGCAGGGGCGGTAACCACGCCCACCATAAAAAAATTTGTAGATATCATATTTCTTATGTATGTGTTCTAAAACATGTAAAACATTTATAAAAAGCAGAGAACAGATTTTTTTTTAATTTGTGCAAATATGGTCTAATATGGGCATTTTTTCGAAACTTTCGGGCCCGATTGGCACGGGTAAACGTTGTCGTAAAAAAAATTTTTTTTAGTTTCGTTCTTAGAATATAAAAACGCATAAAAAAACCTTTCAGCCCCTTGATATTTCCAAAAATCGCAAAATAAGGGACACTCTAATGTTGATGTTGATGTTGATGTTGATGTTGATGTTGATGTTGATGTTGATGTTGATGTTGATGTTGATGTTGATGTTGATGTTGATGTTGATGTTGATGTTGATGTTGATGTTGATGTTGATGTTGATGTTGATGTTGATGTTGATGTTGATGTTGATGTTGATGTTGATGTTGATGTTGATGTTGATGTTGATATTGATGTTAACGGTTATGCTTATGTTGATGTTGATGTTGATGTTGGTGTTGGTGTTGGTGTTGAGGTTGGTGTTGGTGTTGGTGTTGGTGTTGAGGTTGGTGTTGGTGTTGATGTTGGTGTTGGTGGTGGTGTTGATGTTGATGTTGATGTTGATGTTGTTGTTGATGTTGATGTTGATGTTGATGTTGATGTTGTTGTTGATGTTGATGTTGATGTTGATGTGGATGTGGATGTTGATGTTAATGTTGATGTCGATGTTGATGTTGATGTTGATGTTGATGTTGATGTTGATGTTGATGTTGATGTTGATGTTGATGTTGATGTTGATGTTGATGTTGATGTTGATGTTGATGTTGATGTTGATGTTTATGTTGATGTTGATGTTGATGTTGATGTTGATGTTGATGTTGATTTTGGTGTTGATGTTGATGTTGATGTTGATGTTGATGTTGATGTTGATGTTGATATTGATGTTGATGTTGATGTTGATGTTGATGTTGATGTTGATGTTGATGTTGATGTTGATGTTGATGTTGATGTTGATGTTGATGTTGATGTTGATGTTGATGTTGATGTTGATGTTGATGTTGATGTTGATGTTGATGTTGATGTTGATGTTGATGTTGATGTTGATGTTGATGTTGATGTTGATGTTGATGTTGATGTTGATGTTGATGTTGATGTTGCTGTTGATGTTGATGTTGATGTTGATGTTGATGTTGATGTTGATGTTGATGTTGATTTTGATGTTGATGTTGATGTTGATGTTGATGTTGATGTTGATGTTGATGTTGATGTTGATGTTGATGTTAACGGTTATGTTTATGTTGATGTTGATGTTGGTGTTGGTGTTGGTGTTGAGGTTGGTGTTGGTGTTGGTGTTGAGGTTGGTGTTGGTGTTGATGTTGATGTTGCTGTTGATGTTGTTGTTGATGTTGATGTTGATTTTGATGTTGTTGTTGATGTTGATGTTGATGTTGATGTTGATGTTGATGTGGATGTTGTTGTTGATGTTGATGTTGATGTTGATGTTGATGTTGATGTTGATTTTGGTGTTGATGTTGATGTTGATGTTGATGTTGATGTTGATGTTGATGTTGATGTTGATGTTGATGTTAACGGTTATGTTTATGTTGATGTTGGTGTTGGTGTTGGTGTTGAGGTTGGTGTTGGTGTTGGTGTTGAGGTTGGTGTTGGTGTTGGTGTTGGTGTTGGTGGTGGTGTTGATGTTGATGTTGATGTTGATGTTGTTGTTGATGTTGATGTTGATGTTGTTGTTGAAGTTGATGTTGATGTTGATGTTGATGTTGATGTTGATGTTGATGTTGATGTTGATGTTGTTGTTGATGTTGATGTTGATGTTGATGTTGATGTTGATTTTGATGTTGATGTTGATGTTGATGTTGATGTTGATGTTGATGTTGATGTTGATGTTGATGTTGATGTTGATGTTGATGTTGATGTTGATGTTGATGTTGATGTTGGTGTTGGTGTTGGTGTTGAGGTTGGTGTTGGTGTTGGTGTTGAGGTTGGTGTTGGTGTTGGTGTTGGTGGTGGTGTTGATGTTGATGTTGATGTTGATGTTGTTGTTGATGTTGATGTTGATGTTGATGTTGTTGTTGAAGTTGATGTTGATGTTGATGTTGATGTTGATGTTGATGTTGATGTGGATGTGGATGTTGATGTTGATGTGGATGTTGATGTTGATGTTGATGTTGATGTTGATGTTGATGTTGATGTTGTTGTTGATGTTGATGTTGATGTTGATGTTGATGTTGATGTTGATGTTGATGTTGATGTTGATGTTGATGTTGATGTTGATGTTGATGTTGATGTTGATGTTGATGTTGATGTTGATGTTGATGTTGATGTTGATGTTGATGTTGATGTTGATGTTGATGTTGATGTTGATGTTGATGTTGATGTTGATGTTGATGTTGATGTTGATGTTGATGTTGATGTTGATGTTGATGTTGATGTTGATTTTGGTGTTGATGTTGATGTTGATGTTGGTGTTGGTATTGGTGTTGGTGTTGGTGTTGGTGTTGGTGTTGGTGTTGGTGTTGGTGTTGGTGTTGGTGTTGGTGTTGGTGTTGGTGTTGGTGTTGGTGTTGGTGTTGGTGTTGGTGTTGGTGTTGGAGTTCTTGTTGGATTTGGAGTTGATGCTTTTCGTTTAGCTTTTTTTTGCTTCCCCATTGGTTGTGCTCTAATTTCAATCATTCCAGCAAAAGTGATGTACATGCGTCACATTAGGCGGTTCCCTGAGGGTTTTTAACACGCCGTCAAATTTTTTTTTTATTTTTGTCATATGCCCGAAGACCTCACCTTTGTTTTCGTTCCTTAAAATTTACCGTTGCACCAGTAGTCACAGAGTTAAAAATCCATGCAACGTTTTTTCATGGCTGTAGCATTTTTACAACATTATGTGATTGCATCCCTGAAATCATGACAACAAAATTTTTTTTGTAATTTAGTTGTGAAGCGTAATAACACATCCCTGCTGTCGTTAAACAAAATTTACTGTAGCACTCCTCCTGAGTGAGTAATAATTCCATGAAACGATATTACATTTCTGTTACATAAGCTGCTATATTCACGACCTGACAACGCCGGAATTTTTTTTTATTTTTGTCGTAAAGCCATGTATAAAAACTTTATTTTCCTTTTTAAACTTTTATCGTAGGTTATATACTCATTGAGTAAAAATTCAATGCAACGCCGCTGCATGAATGTTGCGTTATCGATCTTTGAGCGGCTCTCTCAGCGTCCCCATGATGTCAAAAATTTTTTGTCTAATTTTGTTGTGAGGGCTTCCAGTAGGCCTTTATTGGCGTATCGTATTTTTAATCCTAGCACTAATACTCAGCGAGTAATAATTCCATGTAACAAATTTTCAGTTGTGTTGCTTACGCAGCTCCCACAACGTCCCTATGCCGTATTAAATTTTTTTTTTGTTTTTTTAATATAGTCAAAGAATTAACCTTTATGGTCATACTATTTTTTTAATCATAGCTCTTATACCCAGCGAATAACAATTCAATGAAACGCAGATGAATTTTTAAAAAATTCATTTTTCAACTTTTTTGGAAACTAGAGCAGTATAACGTAACTTCGTCACGTCAAAAAACACAAAAAAATTATATAAATTTTCAAATAGTATTGAGAGCTGTTAATAGTATTATAAACATAAAAGTTCTTATTTTCATATATATTGAAATAATATTGAGATCTGTAAAAAATTATAAAAAAGATACTTCATTTTATACAATAATTTTGATTGTTAAAGAACATTTTTTTAGTGTTTGCTATTTAGAATTTTTCAATATGCAACTTTAAAAATAAAAACTTTTTACAAAAAACGTAGTTGCATTCTATTAAATACTTCAGCCATATTAGACTCTTCCTCCGTTTTGTCAATTCTCGAAGTATTGTTTAGTTCTTAAATTGATTTATTCATTTTTGAAATCATATCATCGGATTTTGGCAGCGACTTGCAACAACAGTTTTCAGCCTTCATGAAGCATTTTACTCGAATGATTGAAGTTAGCATATCTGATTTCATTCTGTTGACGGAGAAAATACGTTCTACAAATGCATTAGAATGTGGCAAGGAAAGAAAGATGAATGCCAACTTACAAATATTGCCAAACATTTTTCCCACACACATTAGATGAGTTTATGAAAAAGAGTGGTTTTCACAAAAATCGCCCAAAAAATCGCCAGGCGATTTCCTAAAAATTTAAGCACAAAAACAAGAAAAAAAGTTCCAAATTTGCGATAAATCGCCCAATCTGACAACAGTGGCTTCCACTAAGAATGTGCTGATTTGAAAAACCAACGCATCAAACCATTATCAGATTCTATTCCTTTATGACTATAACATACATTTAAATTCAAATAATTAAAAAAAAAACAATAAATGTTATAAAATCGCCTTTAGCAGTTTTAATATAAATTCATTTTTTCGACAATATTTGGAAATAATTTTAAGCCTCCATTCCTATCCATGTTGCGATCAATATCACGATATTCTAATTCGTAGGTCCTAGGATCTAGGATATTGTGATATTGATCGCGACATGGATTGAAATATAGACTTAGAAATGTTTCTAAATATTGTCAACATTCAGTTCATTCAAACTGCACTAGAAGGTTTCGTGCACTCAGAAGCATCAAGAGGGAGTACTGAGCTAGATGAATAGAGATGAAAGTCGAGTCTTGGTTTTTCTTCACACTGCTTTAAACAACAATTTAACACAACAATTAGCAATACTAAATCAAATAAGGAAAGCGTTCGTAATGAACCAGATAATGAGTCAAACTGGACAGAACAACAAACTTTCAGGGAATGTTTATTAAGAGTATCATTAGAAGAACTGCACTCAGGGAAAAAATCGTAAAACGAAAGAAAATACACTTTGCCACAAAGACTTTTATTGGTTAGATTGTGCCCAAAGATAAAACATCTTTACGGCAAAGGCACAAAGATTGTTAAATTCCCATGAAAAATATACTTTATATCAAAGACTTAAATTCTTGTGACAAAGATGTACGTCTTTAAAAAAGCCGATTTCTTTAAAACTATCTTTGTATGTCCGCCTTTTGTTTCTATTACTCACCGCTTCTCCAATCTCCTTCCCACCCCCTCCCCTTTCCCCTTGACCCTTAACCTATACGATTTAATCTAGTGCTAATTACAACTTATACATATTGATACATCAATTGCCATATATAGTACATATTGCCCACAAAGTAACTGCGAACTATAAGCGTGTGTATTTTAAAGAAAAATATAATTTTGTAGAAAAAATTCTTTAAAGTTAAAGACTTTGTCTTTGAAACAACGATGCGTAGTTTCAAGAAAACAAAGAAAATTTGTTGATTTTGCGTACTTTTTTCTTTGTTAACAAATTCTTGTTAACAAAGAATAAAATCGTTATAGTAAATAATTTATCTTTACGGCAAATATTTTTTGATTGATTTAGGTTCAAAGAGCTTCAGGCTTTTGTTTCAAAGATGCAGCAGTTGCTTAGTTAAAGAATAAATCATTAGTGCAACGATCTTTTCTTTGTAGCAAAGATATTTTGGTTACAATCTTTTAACAACTTTTTTCTTTGATTTTAAGGCGTTCAATTTTCTCAGTGTGTCCACAAATCAAATTTTTTATCAACAATCAGCGTTCATCTTTTTTTTACACTGGACCCCTGGTAATGCGGCCCCTGATTAATTCGGCATGGAGTGGTAGAAGAGTGTGAGGGAAGGGGCAATCAATTCAATTCAATTAAATTCAATTCAATTCAACTTATAAGGCTATCTTATCCACAAACTTCTCTACCACCAACTACGACTTCAAGTCGTAAATATTGATAAGTTTTCAATTTCAGATGATTAGAAAATGAGGAAAGAAAATTGCAAATGCGAAAGGTAAAAGCGTAGGACCATGGCCTAGCTGGGATTCGAACCCGGGACCTCTGGGGTGACAGTTGATCGCGTTTGACACACATTTACCGCATTTGTGACATTATTGTTACCATTTGTTTCTTTGTGACCAAATTGTTTGTAAACGGTAAACTTTCGGTAAATTTTTGGACACATTTTTTGAAAATTTTTAACGGGAATAATCACAAAAACGCTGAAATTGAAGAATACAACATTAAGAAACTGAAAAACGTTGGCAATGCTGTAAGAATCATCAATGCTTTACATACCCACGAGCGTTGTCAGACTCCTCCGACGATGAAAGAGGTTTAAGCCAAAAATTGAGACTTAAATTAATGAGTCAAAATCTTTTTCTATTAGTAGGACTATGCAATGGGCCGTAAGTGAGGTTGTTGAAATTGTCTATAACAATTGCGAAAGTGGCCGATTTATAGAGGAATTTCCTTTGTGCATTATGATCAAGTTTCCCAATTATTCTGGACCAAAATACAACAATTTAAATGTTCTACTTATTTCTTCCGTAGTAGTATCATTCAAAAAAGGATCAAACAATTTTACTCGCAAGAAATTTTCACTACAACTTGCTTATGCCATTAATAATAAAAATTGCAAGGATTAACTCTCAATCAAGCAGTTTTCGATATTAGAGAAAGGGAATTTATGTTCTCTTCCTTATGATAGGCTATTCCTTATGATGAGAAAATAAATAAAAAGAAAAGATTGGTTCAAAAACGCCAAGAATAAAATTATATATTGTATTTCAACTAAAATATATTAACATTTTTTTTGTAATTGAATGTTTGAGATCTGGTAAGTTTATTGACAAAAAGTAGAATCCCCATTTAATTGAAATAGCAAAACCTATTTAATATCTTTGCTTTTATAGTTTTTAGAAAAATCTATTGGAGCTAGCAACTCAACTCAATTGCCTCTACAACGTACCAATTTATGTGGCTACCTAGCAAACTCGTAAGTGTAAGCGACTGCTACGACCTAGTTATTTCTATAAGTTAGTTTGCGGCAGCTGTCCAACCCAAGAACCTGCGTGGAAAAGAGATCCAGCTCTTATTCACCAAAACAAATAAAACAAATACAAATACAAACAAATTGATCAAACTTTATCATTATTTTTTTAATACTAAATGGACTTTATTTTAAATTCTAACATTATTTATTCTGAATCACTGTTCCAAATAATGTTTATAATTTCAATAATTGTGAACCAGTTCTAGGTCAAAGAACCGACTTATGTATTTAATGTGTAAAGTATTGAACATAAAATAAAATCCACAACAAAAAATTTTTGCAGACCACTTATTAGAGCTGTGATAGTTTTATTACAATTCTAAGTGGAAATTTCATATTGTTGCACTCAAAACTTGAACAACAACGAACCAAGCAATATATCTCAAGTACTTTCATTAGCATTATTCAACGAACAAATAAACGAAAACCCATATAAACAAAATATTACGTCTGCGTAAACAGTACCTAAGTAATATTTAGTAATACGAAAAAAATCAATTTTAATTGACGCACTTGACCGACTGTATTTGTTACATGAATGGTTTTGTAATTAAATTTTGTGGCAAAACATAAATGTCAATAAGTTTTTCAGCTCATTTTTGTAATTGTATTTCTGTCATAACTTACTATTTATGCCTAGTCGTAATATGATCGATTAATTATAATTATTATCACCATAAAAGATTTGCTGCTTTATTGGTGTTCAGTGTTTATCTCTATGTTGGCCTGATAACTTATTCATTTATGACTCTGACAATTGATATGTTTGACATTATCATTTGGAGTGAAAACAAAACGAATAGTATTGACTGTGAATCTTTTTAGTTGTTTTTGCCTATCTGACATCACATTAAACCAAAAATCGTAACTTTCCAGAGAATGAATGAATTTTGACGGTTTTTTCTATAGAAAGAATTTTTTTTTTTAAGAATTAGGAGGTAATTGTGTCTTCAAAATTGCAGCTTAACACTTTAAATTTAACTTTTGACACTAAACTAAGCATATCACTCCCGTGCTTAACTATTAAAAATTTATGCAAACTTAAACAGCTTTCTGTGTTAAACGTCGCTTTTTATTAACATGATTGTATTTGTATTTCTCGTAAAAGTGGCGTCCGTGGCGTAGTTGGTTAAAGTGCGTGGCAGCTATGTCAACGAACCTGGAGACCCGGGTTCGAACCCCAGCAGTGACAGAAAATTATTTGAATTAAAATGATTTTTCTGTACGGCCGCCACCTCTCTGCAGACAATGGCAAACCTCAGAGAGCAATCAAAATGCAATGTAAAGCTTCTTGAGAATAAGAACATTCTGTTCATCGCCGTTCGGAGTCGGCGTTAAACATGTAGGTCCGGTTCTTGGTCAATTGTGTACAAACTTAATAACACGCACAACACAATTGATCATAAGAAGCTAGGTCAAAGTCCTTTCAAGGGCTGAAATGCCCAGTTATTTATTTATTAATTTTTTTTTTATTTTTATTTCTCGTAAAATCAATGGCATCCGGTATTGCAAAAGTATGTAAATAAGAAAATGAAAAATAAAGTTAAATTACAAATAATGTTATTACATAATGTTTTATTTGTGGTAATGACATTTCAGTGTATTGCTTAAAGCAACTTCAGGCTAAGGAGAATAATACAGGGTTTTCCAATAAGAGGTGTTATTTTGGTATTCAAAGAAAAATGCCATTTTGTGAGATAAATGATCGGATGTTTATTTCATAATAAAGAGGAAGGTAAGCCGTTAATAATGAAAAACAACATCAGCCAAATGGCCACCACGACCACGCTTACAGGACAATATCCTTTTCATGAAATTTTCCATAACGAAATCGCAAAGTGGCTGCCCTATGTCCTCGATAGCCTCACGAATTCCATCTTTGAGGTCTTCAATCGATGCTGGGCTGTTGGCGTAGACCTTATCTTTCACGTGTTTCCAAATAAAGAAGTCACAAGGTGTTAAATCACAAGATCTCGGTGGCCAATTGTGATCACCTCTTCGAGAGATAACACGGTCCGGAAACTTTTCCCGTAAAAGATCAATGGTTTCGTTGCTTGTGTGGCACGTAGCACCATTTTTGTAGTGAATTTTAATAATTTCAATGCGTTGTTGAAGCGTGTATCGTTCCATTTTTAGTAATGGCGTAGTTTTTTTTTGTCAAATGTCAAAGAATAAAAGCTTAAAAAGTGAGCGATTCACAAAAGCGGGCGATTCACAATGACACCTCTTATTGGAAAAACCTGTATTTAAAAAGCCCACTGACGAAATACTTCACATTGGCAATACACTCAAGGAACATTTCATAACATTAGAGTACAGAGATGTGTTGTATGAGCGTCAAAATATATAAACGAACTAGCTTTTCCCGGCGCGCGTTGCTGCACCCTGCAACTATATGGGAACATAATAGGTGTATTTAAAACTTTTCTTAGATTCATAGTTTAACACCACTGTTATTTTCCACTGCCCGTTACAGTTTCCCAGTAGCAGGAGATCACCAAATAGTAACTCCATTTTGAGTTTGTAAGTAAGTATTGCTACTTTTACTTTCAAAGCTATTCGATAATACAAATTTTAACTGTATGGGCGGAGCCACACCCTCTTATATAATGCTCATCCCAGTTTTCTAGTAGATGGACATTACCCTGTTTTAGTACAGTTGCCGACAGTAAGCATACAGACTAAATTACCAAAATGTAGCCCAATCGACGAAAACCGTAGGAATTATAGCATTTTTATAGATTTGTGGGCGGTAAAAGGGGGTGTGACAGAAATTTAAACCATCTCGTACTTGAAAAAAATGTACTGCCAAAATTTCAGCTCTATCGGCTAAGTAATTTAGAAGTTTCCAGCCATCACACAGACAGCGTTTTGCTTTTTGTATATATATTTAGGATAAACGTTATTGGCTATAACTTTTGATTGGCAAGAGATACTTAGATACATTTTTCTATTAAATTAAGTTTTTAGCTTGTATATTTTTTCAAAATTATAAAAACATAATATTGGAAACAAAAAATTTTGTTCGAAAAATTCTAGGGGTACCCTTGCTTTTTGAATCACAAAAATTGTTTTTAATTTTTGCGTAAAATTTACATAACTTTTGCTTATGTTATAACTTTATAACTTTTAAATAGAGTTAAAAATTTTCGAATTTGAATTTAAATTATTTTTACAACAAAACCAAACTTTGAGCCTTTTTGTGAGGAAAACTCCAAAATTTCAGACCTTTTTTAAAAAAAATATTTAAAATATATATACTTAACTAACGGTATTTTTGCAATAAGGTTTTCATAGTACTTTGATGAAGCTTTAAGACAAAAAAAAATTTAACAAAATGTATAGAAAAGCAGCGGAGATATTTGACTCGAAAGTCGCAAAATTAAATTTCTGATTGTTTTTTTCGTAATTTTGTTTAACGATGTTGCATTAAATATATCGTTGTAGTAAAATTTTTCATAGTTTTCAAGATATGTTCATGTTTTTGATATCAAAATAACGGAAATTTTTTTAATTTTACTAAATTTAAGAAATATTTTATATTTTGTAAATATTTGCACATGTAACCTAAGAAAACAACTAAAAATATGCGATTTTGTAAATATTTGTACTACAGCACCATCTGGTGTCCAAGGTGGGTCAAAGAAGATAGTGCTAAAAAACTCATCGTACCTGAAAACTACTATATACCAATTTTTATTCTAATCGCATGAGCGGTTTGGGAGTTTTAGGTGGTTTTGTAAAAAATTTGTACTATAGCGCCCTCTGGTGTTCAAGATAGGTCAAAAACGATAGCAGCAGAACACTCAACGGGCCCTTTGCTGTCCTTTGTAAATTCCAAACAATGGCAGGTGCCTTGCGAGTATGAGAATCGCATAGAAGGCCCTTGATAAAAATAAAACATTTTGAAATTTTGATTTTTTTACACTTTTTTCGATTTTTTTTTCTTTTTTTTTTTTTTAAACCCGAACTGAAAAATACCTTTCCAACAAAGTATAAATCATCAAAATCGGTTCGGCCGATCTCGAGTTATGGGATTACATCGCATTCGGACACTTTCTTTTATATATATAGATGTACCCGAAATTAATTTTCAAAATAAAAAAAAAAAAAAAATCATCAATAATAAAAAAATTGCAGTTTTCCGTGTATTTATGTTTATTAAGGCGCCTTGTATGACATTTACAAGGTGCCTATCAAAATAGTACGACACCGAACAAATTTTATAATGCTATCTGGTGAAATCTATGTTGATTGCAATCAGAAGAAAGCTCAAACACAGAATGAGCAAACTGTACTACTTAAACAAAGTCTCTTTATCAGCTCTAATCATTGATTCGAAGGAGTACCATTAGTTTGCGTTGAAACGTACTCATTGTGGCTTCAATTGTATCAAAGCTATACGACAGTCATTTAAAAGTTCACCAATAGAGTCCGTCTGAATATTAACTTCAATTGTGACTCCAAGAACTTGTTGATTAAAATGCAGATCGGGACTTTGCTATTCAAACAAAAAAGGGGCAAAATTGTAGAATGTAAATTTTTCACAAATTAAAAAAAAAAGGTCGTGCACGTTGTTATTGCCTCCTTTTTAAAAAACCCGAAAAATTAGGGCATAAAAACAAAACCGGTCGTAAAGTTAAGCTATCGGAGCGTAATAAGAGAATGATTATTAAGAAAGTCAGCAATTCAAGTATATCTTGTGCCCAACTTGCAAGCAAATGCAGCCAATCAGTTTTGAAAATGATGGTTTGGCGAGTATTAAACAGTTCCGAAACAATTGTTAGATCCATAATAAAGAAACTCCTACATTACTTGCCACCCATAAGACAGCACGGCTTCAATTTGCATCAAATAATTTGGATATCAACTGGGACTCGGTATATAATAATAGCTTTTCTCTTAATACGTACCATTCTCACAATTTTTTTTCGCAAAACGTCATCTTTTCAGACCATAAGTAGTTTAACTTGAATGTCCCAGATGAATACCGATAATACCGATACTACTGAAGGGATTTAAGAAAGAATCCGCTAATATTTTCCAAAAGAAATTTTGGTGATGGCTTCGTGATGGTGTGGAGTGCCATTAAATTGAATTGATTTGTGAGCTCTAAGATGAATAGCTGAGAACGTAAATATATTGGAGAGCAGCCTTTAGCCATTTTAAGAGGAGAAAGACCGCATATATTCATGAAAGATAATAAAAGCATACATAAAAGTCGTCAAATAAGGGCGTGAAATGAAATAAATGAAATGAAAACCTTTGGGAAATACTGTCTAGACGTGTTTAAATAAAAAAAAAAAAAAAAAATAAACAAAAAAAAAAAATAAATTAAGTGGCCATTTCAGCCCTTGAAAGTATTTTGACCGAACTTCTTATGATTAAATTATTAAATGTGTTATTAAATGTTTATACACAATTGATCGAGAACTGGACCTACTAGTTTTATGCCGTCTCCAAATGGCTAATGTGCATGTTCTCAAGAAGCTTTGCATGGCATTATAAATTGAACCAGGGTTCTCTGGCGTATGGGCCAATGGGCCACGCACTTTATCCACTGTGTCACGGCCGCCACAACGTATTTACTCGGAAAATATTAAATACCTGTCAGTTTCAGATTTGAAGGTTGCTATTCTAAGGGAGTGAAACAAGTTGGAGCCAAACATTCTAAATCATTTGTTAAACTCAATGAGAAAGAGGATATTAGAGGTTGGAAAGGCCAAAGGGGGTCCCATATAATATAAATGTAATAAGTTGAGTTTTTGTTATTCTGTTACAACCAGGGATCGGTATTATCGGAAAAATGGGGTCGGTCATACATATTGCGGCCCTCCCTTAAAGCCCAACTGTTCAGGTGTAGGGAATAAATACCCAAAAATTATAAAATTTGTATGGGAGCTCGCCTAAGGAGTGGTTGGAGAGATGAATAAAATAAAAACCAGTAAAAATAATTAAATAAAATTTTTATTGGTAAAACTCAAAAAATAAAAATCATTTCTTATTTCGATAGAACATGCATTAAGCAGCATATTGAAGTTATCCAAAATGTGGTCCGACATTTGGAACATGTTGATTTTTTGTTCTTTTATTTTTGGAAATAATCGTTATTTTCTGTCCCTGATTACAACATTACAAAATATAAAAAAGTAAAACGCCGTATAGCTTTGATACGATTGCAATTAAGTAGCAATGAGTGCATTTCAACACAAACTAACGGTACGTCTTCCAATCAATGAAAAGAGCTGATAACGAGACTTTGTTTGTTCTCTCATTATGAGTTTGAGCTCTTCTGATCGTTATCAACATAGATTTCGCGAGATGCATAATTAACCCTTAAATGCACCGTTTATCTTTAAAGATACAACCATTCAAAAAATGACTGCGGCTGTATTTTTGGTTTGATTTTTTTCAAATCGGTTCTATATTATTAAGAATATTATAAGTCTTAAATAAAAAAATAGTTTTTACTTCTATTTGTCATACTTTTTAAAACAATTATGTACAAATTAAAAAAAAAATTTTTTTTTAATTAAATAAACACTATTTTTAACAGTGTAACTTCTAGGAACAGATAAATAATTTTGATTAGGAAAAAATACTGACTGCTTTCAAAACATGTCCTTTAGTGATTTTGAGTGGTTCGAAAAAATTTCGATCATTCGGCACCTCAATGGGTCCCTTTAGTTGGTTGTATCTTTAAAGATACAGTGTGCACTCCCTGCAGATTTTGAACTTTTTAAAATAAATGAATTAATAAAAATTTCATAACACATTTCTTCTATTTTGATATATTTTAATAGGGATCTTAGATGTGGGAAAATTCACATTGTATCTTTATAGATACAACCACTTTTTTTAAAAAAACTTTTTAAAAAAAAAAAATTTCAAAACTAAAAACGCAGTTTTTATTTTTACTCAATTCTACAAAAAATATATTTTTTCGGTAAAAATCGGGGGACTTGTGCATTAAAGGGTTAAATTTTTTTGGTCATAATCATACACACGGTTGTATTCATAAAAATTATGCAGAAAAATGTTCTTTTGCAGAAGCCTTTTGCAAATGGGGGTCGGTTATACATATTAACCCTCTATGGCCCTCCCTTAAAGCCGTACATGCAATGAAAATTTGCTTTTGTACGAGTAAAAATCTCAATGGGTACTTCTAAAATTTCCCTTCAATCAGACTGTCTCTTCTTATCGATATCAGACGATACCTATATTCTTAACGATTTCATCGAGAAACATCACATCCCCACTTATCGTGCCTCTATTAGTGTTCACATTTACTATTCTATAGCCTTTAAAGTGTTCGTCGTAACCCATAAACGTCAAAATTTCAGTTTTCTTGTCGAACTTACCTTTGGGATAAGAAAATAAGCTTTTGTGCCTAAAAATTTACAGATTACTTATGTATGTCAGGCTTTTTGATTTCCCAAAAATCAAAAGGAGTAGTGGCGATCAACCTTGAAATCACTCGATTATATGAATAACATATTGGCTTCTCCTAAATATAAATTCGGTAGCTATTTTTCCTAGACATTAGTCCTGTCCTATTTTTCCTTTCGGCTACCCCGTTTTGTTGAGGTGAATATGGAACTGTGTATTGGTATTTAACCCCTTTGCTATTAAAATACTTTTGAAAATGTTGAGAAGTGTATTCTCCACCGTTATCGGACCTTAAAATACTGGGATATTTTGAAAATTATTAAAGACGAACTCTAAATAGCATTTAAGCTTTTAAAAAACTTCGGATTTAGTCTTGATTTAATATTCGATAAAGAAAAAAAATCATTACTTACGTGGTGTTATTGCTTGCAAAGCACCGCAAACGTCTGTGTGAATCGAATCTACCATAGAACTAGTTTTTTAAGCTATAGGGTCATTCCATATGAAAACGTCTAATGGGTGAGCTGCATAGTTTCCGATTTTAAAAAAAAAAATTAAGGATGATCTTATGGGTATCTAATACTAAAAACCGTAGTCATTTATTTTTTTAGTTACCTAACTTCGGATCGGCACCCATTCGAAATCCGAAATTGAGTGATTTTTATAGTCTCCTTAAGTAGGCTATAACTTTTTTTTTACGACATGTATGAAAACCATTGTAATTTTATTTGCATTTTAGAAGATGTGAGTCTTATACAAATATTAAATTATCTCATCTTTGTAATTAACCACTGAATGGTAAGCCATTGAAAATTTGATAAAATTTTGTTGATTTTTAACATATTGCATTAGCTCCTGTGCCGACACTATGATTTTTGGCTGATTTTTTTTAGCCATGTAGTACTTGCCCTCTACATAAGAAATTTATAGTTTTAAGTTTCTGGACCATCATATTCCTAAAGAAAAAATGTTTTGAAAATTGAAAATTTCAAAAAAGGTCCTACCTCAACCTCTAAAACGCAGATGTGGAGGACCTCATAAAAATCTGAAACTTTAAAGATACATAGACCCCACTTTTATCTTACATGCTTCTTAGTTTGGGTCTGTTATTTTCACTTTTCATAAAGATACAATTTTTTTGAAGTACACCTTTTTGAAAAATTTAAAAATTTTACTTGCGGCTCAAATTTTTATTTTTATTACCAAAAACTAAAGTCAAGGCAAACTACACTTTTCTGTGAATGCTCGTTACTCATGGGTTTCTGACTATTACCACAGAATTGCTTAGAAAATCGTTCTTTTTTATAAGAGGAACAGTTACGTTGAAGCCACTTCTTTGATTATACTGTCGATGCATTCTAAGCTGGATTTCATGATGAGTTTTCCATTATCACGTCTTTTGCAGATACCAGTGTCTAAGAGTCACTACGTGACAGTTCATGTTATTTTTTAATATTTTGTGTAATAAGTAAATATTATCAAAACATAAAAAAAAATCATTGTACTTATATTACAGAAACAGAATGACCAATAATAAAATACATTTAACTTATTTTGCTTTAAAGCAAGTTTTTAATCATTTATATTGGTTTGAAATTGAATAGTGACCCAAAGATACAGCCTGACATGAATAGGGTTAATGACTTAGCAAGATCTCCCAAGCCTTGTGCGCCGATTTAATTTTCTTAATTGAAGAAAGAAAGAAGCTGGCTGTCTTCCACAGAAAGACCAATAGTCACCATCGTCTCATAGTCGAGCTTCATTCAAGATGCACTCGGCGTCTCAGGTTTTTCTTAGATAACACATTTCTATGTACCTTCCTTTCGCAAATCAACTCCAGTTTACACTTCTACAGGTAGTTGTACGCGTTTAGCTTCGCTAATGATGGCTCCAAGAAATCCACAATTAAAAGATAACAATTAATAAATTGTTAATTGTGTACCCTCCAAATATCAATATATAACATTGATTAATTGTGACTTTTGCAATTAACAATTAATTAATTGTAATCTTTTAGTTGTCAGATCAATTAAATTTTGACCAACACTGCACAAAGGCCCATATTGTATTGCTCAGATTAGCCCTCTGCTACTGACGTTTTAGTACTACAGATATGAAATCGAAATCGACAAAACTTGCGTTGGAACCGAAAGAATGATTTATGTTTATAATTTTATAGGTATTTATGTTTTTTAACTTTATATCCCCTTTAATTTTATGTAATACTAATTTAAAAAAAATAATACATATTCCTAACTTTATAATATAGTAGATAAAAGTTGGAACAAACAACAAATTTTGAAAATACAAGCTGTCAAAATGGTGTCTGATCTACTACGTCAATAGAATTGTGAAAATTAGGGCACGTCAGTAGCTCAGAGGGTTAAATAAATGAATGAATCTTTATTTAAAGTAGTTAAACATTTTAAGGTCGATATTTCTAAATATATAAGAAAAAGCTATGACAAAAATCTTCCTTTAAGATACGAAAAAAAGAGAAAATGAAAAAATAATTTAACAAGTTCACAATTTTAGTTCAAAAATGAATGAATGAAAATAAAAGAAAGAAAAATGAGTGGAAAAACTAATGACCAGGACCGCGGAACTAAGTATAACTTACTATTTCAAATGGAGTATAAGGCTATATATCCAAAAAATACAAGATTTACAAACTACAAAATATGGAAAAGTTACATAGAAAAAAAATTTATAAATACATACATTAATTTATTTTAAAGTCTTCATAGAGATGAAGTTATATAGGGTTAAATAAAGATTTGGAAAATACAACTTATGTATTTGAACAAATTCAAATTTAGTGAAAACTTATTTTAATAAACAAAATGGAACAGGTCCTGAATAAATGGTTGGCATAATTAAATTGGGATTTTCTTATATTTTTCTGAAAAATAACAGATGTAATGGCTTCACTTTTGCTAATTCCGTTTTAGTTGCCGTTTTGTTTTTTATTTTAATATGTTGAAAAGAAATATGCCTACAACCTTACTTCTTAAGTTTGTAACGCATTGAAGTCTATGGTATCTAATAAACCAGCAAATTAGGTTTAAGGATACTGTTGCCAAGAAAATGAGTTTTTGTCGAAAGCCGGAAAAAGTACATTTGCCAATATCCTAAAAACAACGGCGACAATTACAAATAAAGGGTGTATCAACAAGAGGTGTAGGGTTGCAAAGCTGCGTTATTTAACAGCTAGTTGCTTGGTAACTTTGAAAATAATTGAATTTCAATCATAATCCATCCCCATTTGTCTACTTTATAATTCAATAAATCTAAACAATTGCTCTTTTTTTTCAAAAAACAAATCTTACACCTCTTGCGGATGCAACCAACTGTTGCATTAAGCACACAAAGTTATTAAATCGCTCGGATATATTTTAAGAAATATATTTTTAAAGTTGAGTTTTTGGAAAAGAAAAACAAAGTTAGCACGAATCTTAAGATAAGAATGAACTTTAAATCAAGGATTAAATACATTCTGGTATACTCCGAGTAGTTCACTTGCAAGAACGTTTCTGCATCAGACAGCATCAGTTTCATTTAAGGATTAATACTCACAGACTATTAACAACATCAATTAATTGCAGAAATAGAACATCACAGACACATCGATATTATCTAAAATTGGCAACAATATTGATGGATATTTAGATGATGGGTGATGTCTTGTTTTGCCTGTAAATTATTGAGATGAATATTAGTTCAATGCGCGGCTTAAGTTTTGACATTTAATGCAATTTATTTCTTGACATATCTAAAATATGCATAGATTATAAGTATTATAATAATTAGATTGAATAGAACGCAGGTTGCAACACCAACCTTTGCGGGATTTTCAAACCCAACATCTTTTTCATTGTCGGATGCATTTGAATTATTAACATTGGCGCCAATGCTTCGTGGTATTAATTGTTCCAAGTTGTAGCTGCTGTTAACTTCAATGATGTTGATGGAATTTCGAATATTTCTAGCTTCTGTGAGAGTTGAAATTTCACTGGTGCTGCAGGGAAGCAATTCATTGCAGGCTTCAATTTTGTTGCTACAGCCTCTTATATTGATGTCAGATTCATTGAATCCCTCTTCCATATCCAATAAATTATCAGCAGATCGTGTGCTAATAATAAATATAATAAAAAATATTATTTAAATATTAAAATAAATATTATTTTCACGTTCCTACCAAATGTCCATTGTTTTTTGTTTGTATTTATAAACAATCATGCACCAATTGTAAATTGACTTCTCTTATGCTGCTACTTCCAAGAACGACTGACGATGACGTTTTCAATGCTGGATCATTTGTGTTACTTGATGTGTAGCCTATGGTCGGCCAACTGAGAGTTCTTACATCCTGTACTGAACCATTTGAAAGTGATTTTAATTGTATCTTCTCCATGTGGATGTAACTTTATCGTGAAAACACGCTCTCCCAACTTCAACTAGAGTCAATATTTTTTGTCTTGATCAATGCTAGACTTAACTTTGAATGAACTCAAGAAAATAATCACTTTAATGGAGAGTTCATGCTGCCTGCCTGTAGGGTTACGAGTAACAATGTATCTGTTTATATTTAAAATGCTGCTTAAGCGAAATTTTTGTGGTGCTCATATAAGCAATAAACATATTCTTGTTGTTTGTTGCTTATTCATAGCTTTGACAATCAGTTAAATCTTACGCAGTTGAAAAAATTAATGTTGATAGTTTAAAAAATCATTAAATTTTTATTTACATGCCTTTCAAAGGACTTTGGATAAGATTTTATGCACAGAGACTTTCATCCCATAGAGCCCATTCGTTTGCAATTTTCTTTTTTCAAATTATGTTGCAGTCATGAAATCCTCCTTTCATTCGATTTTATTTATGACTGAGCTTGAGATTGCCGGTATATTTGTGGTAAAAGTAAATAGCCTCATTACCAAATTCACATTCGAAGTGATGAAAATCAGAAATCGAATGTGGACTTTTAGCCCTCAAGCATACATACATGTATGAATGCAAATTAGCGTTGTATATTTTATTTGGAAACTCATTTATTTGGTAAATTAATTCGAATTTACATTTCAACAGCTCTGGTCAAATCAATAGACCTGTTGTTTCGAAATTTGAAAGCGTTTTTCTTTTGTCTTTCTTTAAGGCATGCAATGTAAAAGGCATGAAAAAAACATGATTTCCGCATGAAAAGTCCAAGATTACTTTACACTGCTGTAGCAATGCTCTTGAAAATACTGTCCATTTACGATGATTCAAAATATGTTTAACTCTTTCAGTCATATATTTTTATATTCTACTAGCCTTTTCCCGGCGCGCGTTGCTGCACCCTGCAACTAAATGGGAACATAAAAGGTATATTCAAAAATTTTCTTAGAGTCATAGTTTAACACTACTGTCATTTTCCACTGCCCGTTAGAGTTTTCCAGTAGCAGGAGATCACCAAATAGTAACTCCATTTTGAGTTTGTATGTAAGTAATGTAACTTTTACTTTCAAAGCTAATACAAATTTTAATTGTATGGGTGGAGCCACACCCCCTTACATAATGCCCATCCCAGTTTTCTAGTAGATGGACATTTTCTAGTAGATGCCCAGTTTTAGTACAGTTGCCGACAGTGAGCATACAAACTAAATTTCCAAAATGTAGCCAAATCGACGAAAACCGTCGGAAATGTAGCATTTTTATTGATGTGTGGGCGGTAAAAGGGTGTGACAGAAATTTAAACCATCTCGTACTTGAAAAAAATGTACTGCCAAAATTTCAGCTCTATCGGCTCAGTAATTTTGAAGTTTCCAGCCAACACATAGACAGCGTTTTGATTTTTGTGTATATATTTTGGATATAGATTATTGGCTATAAATTTTGATTGGTAACAGATACTAAAATAATTTTTAAATATTAAATTAATTTTATAGCTTGTATATTTTTTCAAAAATATAAAAACACAATATTGAAAAAAAATTTTGTTCGAAAAAATCAAGGCCTTGTTCTTTACATCACAAAAACGGTTTTTGATTTTTGCGTAAAATTGAAACAAGTTTTGCTTATAAAAGTTATAGCTTTTGAATAGAGTTGAAAATTTGCGAATTTGAATTTTAATTATTTTTACAACAAAAACAATTTTTGAGCCTTTTTTTGAGGAAAACTCCAATATTTCAGACCTTTTTTGAAAAAAATATTAAAAATATACCCAACTAACGGTATTTTGCAATAAGGTTCTCATAGTATCTGGATGAAGCTTAAAGACAAAAAAAATTTAACACAATGTATAAAAAAACAGCGGAGATATTTGAATCGAAAGTCACAAAATTTAATTTCTGATTGTTTTTTTTCTCATTATTGAGCGACGATGCATTAATATATCGTTTAAAAAAAAATTTTTCATAGTTTTCAAGATATGTTCATGTTTTTGATGTCAAAATAACGGAGATTTTTTTAATTTTACTAAATTTAAGAAATATTTTATATTTTGTAAATATTTGCATATGTTACCTAAGAAAACAACTAAAAATGTGCGATTTTGTAAAACATTTGTAATACAGCACCATTTGGTGTCCAAGGTGGATCAAAGAAGATAGTGCTTAAAATCTCACCGTACCTGTTAACCACAAAATACTAATTTTTATTCTAATCACATGAGTAGTTTGGGAGTTTTAGGTGGTTTTGCAAAAAATTTGTACTACAGTGCCCTCTGGCGTTCAAGTTGGGTCAAAAAGTATAGCAGCAAAACACTCAACGTACATGAAAACCACTATATACCGATTTTCATTCTAATCGCATGAGCGGTTTGTGAGTTTTAAGCAGTTTTGTAAAAAATGTATGCTGCAGCGCCCTCTGGTGTTCAAGGTGGATAAAAATTGATAGCCCACAAACACGCACCGTACCAAAAAACTTCTGTACACAAATTTCATGCTAATCGGATGAGTAGTTTAGGAGTCTATTGCATAGTTACACACGAAAACTCCTTTTTTATATATACAGTACACTCTCACAAATTAGAACTCTCACAAATTCGAACTGTCCAGAAATTAGAACCTTCCATTTCAATATTAAACGCTTTGAAATAAGGACCTGTGGTTCTATTTTCTGGACGTTTCTTTATTTATTTAATTCATAAATGATCTTTGCTCATTGATATAAATATAATAATGGGAATTTCAAGAGTTTTATGTTGAAAAAAATATTAAAGATTTATAAATGGAAATTCTTTTGTGTTAAAATTAATATTTTTTAAACAGTTTCATTATTTTCTTTTAAATTTCTGCGAAAAAAGAAGTACAGAAATTAGAACATTTCAGAGATTAAAACCACCCGTGGAACAACGTGGTTCTAATTTGTGAGAGTCTACTGTATAGATTAATTTTGGTCTGAATTTCGTTGCTCGGGGGTTTTTAAGATTCGTTGATCTTGAATTAAAATTAAAAAATTTCTATATCGAAAATGGAGAATGTGAAAATCTTAAAAGCTATCCAATTTGAATATTGCTGTTGATACTTGTTCTTCGGACTTTTTGGGTCCACCTGGGACCTTTCCTTGTTAGTATATTTGTACACACTGCATTTCATTTCTAACCTTCATACATATTCTCCTGGAATTGCTCGGGCTAGTAAGGCCTTGTATCGATGTGGAAATTATTCTCAAGCGCTTTTAGGCTCGCGTTGCACATTGTCACCATTGCAACAAGACTCTTTAAACATGAAATGCTTGCCCTTTCCTCACTCATTTTTTTAATGAAAACAAATATTCAAGAACAGCTGCTTAACCTTAAAACTGAATTGCACCAGTGTGGACAGTCAAGTTTTAGGGAGTAGGTTTATAAAACTTCGATAACTAAAACCGGCAGTGAGGACATGCTATTACAAACTTTTTTTTTGTTTTAACTAATGTGGTGAACAAGAAGAGCGGTACTCTTTTTTTCACCGCAGCAGTATATTTTTATAGTTGTTTAAACTTTCACATGTTGTCAGTTTTTCTTTGTGAAAAGCGTTCGTTTTGTTTTTGAAATTTACATATTCAAATATAAGTTTTTGGAGCGTATTAAAACTGAATCTCCTTAATTAAATAAGCATCAGTTTCAAATATGTTCGGGCAAACTGTAATGCTTTTATATGATTTATGATTTTAATTTATAGATTCCAAATGCATAATTTACAAATAAACACAGACAGTAGAACACGAAAGTGCCCGCCAACAAGCAGGCAGAGATTCAAATGTAAGCTACGCAGGCCTAATTGAATGTTTTTCATGCAATTATTTCGCAGAACAGATATAATCACTGAACAATGTTTACACATAGTTATGGCACTCAATATATATTTGGTATTACTCATATTAAACAATAAGTACTTAATTTCAAAATACATATTATTGATTCATGTATTGATGATAATATTTATAACAGCCTTGGATGTTTGAAAACTATTTAATTTCGATATTGTACAAATAATAAGAGCAAAGTTTAATTGAGAAATATTATTTTCAAATCTTTGCAATAACATTTTTGCACTTAAAAGATACTCTTTACGGAATTAAGTTTTTACGAGTGCATTTACAATTCGGTGTCTTAATTTTATTGAGTGACAAGAAACGATTACCGACATTTTAACTTGTAAACATGTCTAGTTTGCAAACAACTTTTTCAGGGCCAAATTCAAATTTTTACAGTCCACAGAAAATTTTTACACTCAAAATTCAACTTTAAAGAAATCAGCATCAAAATGAAAATAAAAAAATTAAATTTAAAAACAACTTGTAAGAAATGATCTTCGACTGGGCCTAAGTTAAAATACCCCCACGGCCGAAGTATATTCATACTCTTAATCAGTCAATCAAATGTTTATTTGTTAAAACATTTTCGTTATATCAAATGTAAAAACCCTTTCATGCCCGAATTAAAATGAGAGGGACTATACATTTTTTGAAGACAAATATGTGTTAGTCTTTACTCAGATATGAACTGACCAAAATTTCAAAGTCCTTGGTGTCCTGGTTCGTTTGTTACAGGCAACATTGGGGAGTGGTTGGACAAACTAAACACTTTTTTCATGTTTTTATTTTTTTAAATAACTCCCTTACCTTCATTTAATTATTTTGTTTACTTGGTTTTACAACAAAACAATACTTTTAATATATCAAACACTTTTTGTAAAAACACTTTTTTCGCGAAACGATCGTGATCTTGATTTTGACAATTTCACTCTACGGAGAACGGCTTCTAACAGATCGATTCTGTGCGTTACCGGTAACATATATGAAATATGAACAATGGAAAGTGAGAAGTAAATACATTGAATTAATTGCATTATGTTAACTATTTATATAATATTTGTTTTTCTTGGCAGGAAATATGCACGCACTAGTTATTTATTGAAAAGTGCTGAAGAAGCAGCAACAGTGAATTTGACATGGTTTTTTATTTTTATTTGCTCCGATTTCGATTTGAGGATTTTAAAATTAAATTATTTACTCAAAATACGAGCATTTTTTTTAATGCAAGCTAAAAATGTCTTCTGTTTGGCTTGTTACCACCTAAAGAGATGGTAACAATATTCACCGGTAACGCTTGGTCGCAGAATACCAACAGAGTGTTCAAGTTACTAAAAGGTGAATTTCTACGGTAACAAAATAAACGTTACCGCGACAGAATTGATCAGTAAATGAACATAAGAACATTTTACAAGAGAATAAATAGGTGTTAGTATGCACAACTCATAAGTCTACGTAATGCAAAAACCCACCAATAGGCAACATTGGGCATGAGAGGGTTAACAGAAAATATTTGAATTTCATGATGATAGCTTGAAAATAACGACAGACACACAGACAGACAGAAGCGTATATAAAAAGAAGCGCAAATAAAAAGCTATTGAATTTTAAGGGGGAAGTCAGGTTTAGGACTACGATTTTTTAGTGATTTTCATCATTTTTTTTTTTAATAGATTGATGGGGAACATTTTTTACTTGATAAAAGTGAATATAGTCATATTTTTCAAGTATTTCCTCAAAAAAATATGGAATATATCAGCAGCCACGCATCGTAGATGAGCATTAGACATAGCTGTCTGTGTACAGATCAAAGTTTACATCTTAAATCAGTAAAGTTTTGAATTATTTTTTAAAATTTTTTTATAATAAAAAAAAACACTTTCAACAATGATTTTTTTCTGAATTTATGTTTATAGATAGCTAATAGTATAGAGGAAGGTACTGTAATTTTTTTCTTGAAATGATTGGTTAAAAACTTTGTAAGCTGCAGTGAACATTAGGGCGTATCGAAAAATTTAGATCGTATTCTAAGAGGTCTCAAAAGTTGCATGGGGTTGTCCAGATCACCCTAAAAAAATTTTAAGAAAAAAAAAGGATGTATTCCTGCCCCGCAAGGACAAAGTCGTTTTTTGAGGAAAACAGTAAAAAATAACGACCTTACAATGCTTTGACTTTTATAAAAAAAACTACGTATGTCTTAAAGCAAAAGTAAGTATAGGCTTAAACTAACAATACATTCCTAAACACGATGCCACTCACGATTTTTATCCACAGTGTCCTGTGTAAAGGATATACGAAGCTAAAGTTGTAATCGAGATAAAACAGTACTTTTGAGTGTTAGTCTAAACTTTGGTGGTATTAATTATAGTGTTAACGTATTCCTTAAAGTTGCCGAATTAATAATTAGCATAATTTTTGCATATGCATTTTCCTATTTTTGAAAAACGTTTACTTGAATGCAATTTTTTAACTTTTTCAAAAACATGAATATAAGATTTTATATCTCGGGTACCAGAAATGGTACCGAAAAAACTTTGCTCAATTTGGATTCATGGTGATCGGTCATACATATTAACCCTCTCCAGCGCTCCCTAAAGCCCCTCTGTTCAAGTATAGGGAATAAATATAAAAAAAAAAGAACTAATATGCAATAAAGAACTAAACAGCTTGTGAGGCTGTTTTTATGACTCTGCTTGTCAGTATCAGCACATTTTCGATGCTTACCGCGTTAGCAAATTAATTTTTTAGTTTCTTAATTTTTCAGCAGCCATCTGCTCTGAAGTTGCAAGACAAACATTCAGCAAGTTTGAGGCAACATTGTTGCTTAGAACGTAGAGCAACATATTTAATAAGCACGAAAACTTGCTTGACTTACGAGTTGCTTATTTTTAAGCATAAGCGACCTCTAGTAGTAAATAGAAGAAACATTTTTTTTTCGTACTATTGTTTGTATAGCAAATATACAATCCTAAGGGGTTTTGTGTATTGGCTAATAGTTATTGTAGGATATGAAGGATATATAGGATATACACAATCCTGTAGATTATTGTGATCTGTCGGAACATAGCTTTATTTAATACTCAATATTGAATCAGCGATGTATTCAAACGATGATTTTTGGTTTGATGGTTAGAGCATTAAACTATCAGTCGAGAGTTATGAATTCAATTCCTGCAGCGGGCAAGAAATTATTTTTAATTTAACTTTTACTTGTTGCAATAGACGCAAGCTAAAAACTACAACAATTCTAAGAAAAAAGGTGTCGGCTAAAAGTGTCGTTTTTGAGATTTCACTTCAGCAAATCACAGAACGAGGCGTAAAAAGTTTCGCTTCAAAACTGGTTTCGAGAAAAATGCGTTTGAAGAACGCAACGCACTCTGGCACTTACCAAGGAACGCTCACTTAATAGTTCATAACAATAGAATATCCCTATTGAAACTTTGGGAACATATGAATATTTGAATATTTTTTTAACAATTTATGAAAAAAAGCAATCAATTTCCTAAAGTTTATAAATAAATTTATATTTCCTCCCTTAATAAGAAAAAGATAAATAATCTCATAAAGAAAAATGCAGTGATACTTAATCAGAATTGAATTGGATGTGCATTAAATGTGGGCGTTATTTAAGTAAACAATTTGCTACGGTTGCGATATGAAATATAAATTTCATTTGAATCTTTTATGACGTCCACATGCACACTTACAGTAAGGGAAGTAACGTATAAACATTTAAAAGCGACGGACAGTACGCTTTTTTCGATTTTAGGATGACAAGTTGTTTTTTTCAGAATTTCGTACAACAAGAATATATACTGACACATAATTATTTTAACATTATGAAAATGATACTAGAAACTTCATACTCTCATTACTTTTTTTTCAAATTTATGAAAGTTAAAACTTTTTCAAACAAAAGGTTGGCTTATTCAAAGCAAAACATTTTGGACAACTTGAAATTTTTATAACTTGAGGTAGATATTATTTTTTTCGTGTTTGTTAAAGTCTAAGGCATCTTTGAAATAAACAAAAAAAAAAAAAAAAAAAATTAAAGAAAATATATGCTGAAAAAGTTATAAAAATTGTAGAATTGTGACTATAAATTCTTTAAGAAGTTTTCATTTTTGAAGAAAAATTTTTTAAACTTAATAACTTAATCGTTTTGAGAAAAAAAAAATGTTCTTAAAGAAGGCAAAAGATTTATATTACTTTGATGGCATAACAGATATTGAAGGTTTCGCTGAAATTAAATTGCAGTCATTAGTACACCACACAATAATTATGCCAGAACTTTAAAAAATTATCTTGTTTTTATATTCAAATGGGGAAGAGTTGTTACGGCCAAAAGTGTTCATCGGAAAACGGTTTTGATGAAAGCATTTTTAGTTTTTCATTGGTTACGGTCAAACTTTTTAGTTCATCAAGACAAAATATTATTCTTTTGGCATCCGTTAGATACTGTCCTCCAATAAAGTTTATTTTTGCAAAAGAAACCTCGAAAAGAACTGTCAGAGAAGTAGATAAAGGGTGTTTATTTTAGAGGTATAGAACTTCGAATGGAAATAAAACACAAGAAAATCGTTTTAATGTCCATCAATTTGGCTTTATTGGAAGGATAATTTTATGCCAATAATGTTTAAATATGATTTCGGGCATGTGGCCGCCGCGAATGGCTCGAATAAAGCCAATTCTACAGGTCCAATTTTCAACCACTTTTCGAGCATATGGGGCCGTATGTCGGCAATAACGCCGCGAATGTTGGCCTCCAAGTCCCCTAACGTTTCTGGTTTGTTGGCGCAGACGAGCGACTTCACATATCCCCAAAGAAAATAATCCAATGGTGTCAAATCACACGATCTTGGTGGTCAATTGACAGGTCCATTCCGCGAAATTATGCGCTCATCGAATGTTTCCTTCAATAAATCGATTGTGACGTGCGCTGTGTGGCATGTAGCGCCGTCTTGTTGGAACCACAACTCATCCACATTCATGCCATCCAATTCGGGAACAAAATAGTCGGTTATCATGGCTCTATACCAGTCTCCATTAACGGTAACTGACTCTCCAGCATTATTTCGGAAGAAGTATGGCCCAATGACTCCACCAGCCCATAGAGCACACCAAACAGTCAGTTTTTGTGGATGTAATGGCGTCTCAAGGATCTCATGTGGATTCTCTTCACTCCAAATGCGGCAATTTTGCTTGTTGACGTAGCCATTCAACCAAAAATGAGCCTCATCACTGAACAAAATTTTGCGATGAAAATCAGCATCGAGATCAATCTCATTTTCGGCCCATACACCAAAATCACGACGCATTGCATGGTCTCGCGGCTTTAATTCTTGCACAAGCTGGATCTTGTAAGGTCGCAAGCCAAGATCTTTGCGCAAAATCTTCCATAAAGTTGATGGACAAAGCTCCAATTGCTGTGCACGTTGGCGAATCGATTCATTCGGGTCCTCTTCAACATTTTGCTCTACAGCGGCAATTGTTTCTTCGGTGCGCACTGTTCGACGTCTCTGCGGATGCGTATTATCACATAGAGTAAACGTAGTGCGAAAACGACCCATGGTTAACCGAATTAATTGCTCTGATGGACGATTATGTCGACCATAAAATGGACGGAGCTTGCGGTAAACTTCGCGAACTGAACCATTATTTTCGAAATATATTTTCACGATTTGCAAGCGTTGTTCTTTTGTCAACCTGTTCATGATGAAATGGCAAACCAAACTGAACATAAATGACATTAGAGTTGCCAGATTTGACCACAAAATGCCAGTTTTATCTCTATTCGAAAAACAAACCCCTAAAAAAAACACCCTATAGTATAGAAGATGAAATTTCAGTTTTATTTATTTATTTATTTATTTATTGGCCAAGCAAGGCAAGACAATTTACCTATTCTAGCAGTTTTATTTTTAATTTTTTTTCTCTCCCCTTTCCTTGTTTTGGTGTTCGAAGATATGCAATTTGATGTGGGCGTAATCCGCCCACCTAAATGACATGATTTTATGAACACGTCAAAAAGAAAAGGCAAGAAGAAGAACAAAAAAAAGTAAAAGCTACTTACTTAAACTAGTATTTATAATTTTAAATATTATAGTATATTTTATACATATTTAGTAGTAGAAAAGGAAAGAGGAGAAGGAAAGTAAAAAGAAAGCTCAAAAAGAAAGCTCAAAGATTGGGTTGATTAGGAAGAGAAAGAGACTTGGATATAGATCGCTTGAATGAGGATTTAGACATGGAAGGTGAGTAGTGGTCGGATAAACTATTAAATTCTCTACAGCAACGGCTGATGGGTTCATTACTTGCATATGCAGTATGATGCGGATATTCAGTTAACAGCCGATTATGTCTTGTACGTCTTATAGGGTCATTGAGGGTAATTTTGTTAGAGATGTATTCGCTATTAGTTACACCGTTCAGAACATCGAAAGTAAAGCATGAATCCAATACAGTTCTTCTTATTGATAGCGGCATCAAATTTAATAGGCTGAGTCTGTGTTCATACGGTGGAAGGCTACAATATTCTCGGGGGTTATAAGTCTCTCTCAGAGCGAATAGGACAAATTGCTTTTGTATGGATTCGATTCTATCACTATGGGATTCAAAAGCTGGATTCCAAATAATGTAGCCATATTCGAGTATTGGACGCACTAGTGCACAGTACAGGGATGTAGTGACCCATACATTCTTGAATTCATGAGCTCGTCTTTTAATAAATCCGAGCTGTTTGCTGGCCCTGGATACAATCTTATCATAGTGTAGATTAAAACGCAGTTTGTTGTCCAAGACCACTCCAAGATCAATTATATAATCGACCCTGTTAAGTTCGATATTGTTGAGGCGATAGTTATAATTCGTAACTTGGTTTCTACGGAAAAAACTTATCACGTTACACTTATTTACATTGAGGTAAAGTTTGTTTTGGGTACACCAGGTCTCAAGAGTTAAGAGGCTTAACTGTAAAAAGTTGACATCTTCCTGCGATTTAATTACGTGGTACATTTTCAGGTCGTCCGCATACATAAGATGTGGAATATCCTTCAACACTATGGACAAGTCGGATATGAAGATATTGAAGAGAAGAGGACCAAGGTGGCTACCTTGCGGTACTCCAGAGGAGACTTCGATTTTCTTTGACAAAAAGCGTCAACAATTGTTTTAATTTGTGAACTAGAAATAATAGTACAGGCCACCTTTATTTTGTGTATGATTGTACGGAAAATTTTACAATGCTCTTTCATCGAATAAACATCACAAACGTGCTACATTTGTCGTGTTACACCTCAAGTGAACATTTTCAAGAAATAGAAGAAGAGATAATGTTTTCCTTTGGTCTTTCACCATTTCATGTCTGGATTCGATTCATGGAATGCTTGCTTAATATACTAAATATGCTAAAAAAAATAAATACAGTGCAATTACATTAAAATTTTTTAGTAAAATGCTTGAAAGTACACTAAGGGAAATAACGCATATTAGCATTATCCACGCCTGAGTATAAATTTTATTCAAATATTTACGTGGATAAATCCAATGTTTTCCTTACAACTCGTTTTTTTCCCGTATTTGAATTTTATTTATATTCCATACAAGCAAGCAGCAACAGCATCGCACACGTACACACATACTCCGACAAGCAGCAACAGCATCGCACTCTGTTCCTGCAGTTTATTTCTTGCATTTGCATTTCTTATAGTTCTCATTTAGTTATTGTTGCAAGAGTAATATAGTATGCATGTTTGGCAAAGAAATGAAATTATGTAGGGTGGAGTGACAACTCGGTATTTTGTCAAGAACATCTTGGACCGGTTGTCATTTACCTGCATAATTTGCTTTTACCTACATATATTTTGTAGATTACTTTTTCGTTCTCTATTTTATACCATGGTATAATAATACAAGGTAGCATTGACAACTGCTTATTTTCTCTTCTACAAGAAAACATCTCCTGTCAAAAACAGCTGTCTGTGAAAATACATCTGCAGCTGCTGAGGTTGTTGTTTTTTTTTCACTTCAATGTTTTCAACATTGCTTGTGTTTTCAATGGCGGATTGTGAGCGCTCTCTTTTTGAGTATATTTTTTGACAGAAGATGTTTTATCAAGCAACTGTCAATGCTACCTTGTATTATTATACCATGATTTTATACTATGTTTGACAGTTGGTGCAATATTAGGGCACCAACTGTCATAAATAGTATGAATTAGAGAACGAGAAAAGTGAAGCGAGCATAAATTTTTCAGTCAATGTCATTTGATGAACGCAATATGAAGAAAATAAAACCATAAAACCATTAATAACATATTCAATTTAAATATATTTTTTTTAAATTCAATATTTTTATATAAATTTTCTTTAAATGCGATCGTTTATTTTCAAATAGTAAATATTTGAAAGATATTTTAAAAAATTCGTGCATAATTTTAATATATTTTTTATTAATTCTGTTTCAATATTTAAATATTTAATATAATTAAAAAAGTATTCAAAAAAATTTTAAATATTTACGTAGTCGATTTATTCAAATGCGTTATTGGTGCAAAAATGACTCGCGTTTTGGATAAATTAAAAAAGTTTTTGGATAAATTTAATATTTTTTTCCCTTAGTGTATTTATCGAATGCGAAATCCTTTTGCTTAGATGTGTATTATACCAATAAAAATTTGTACCGGGTGGCAGCACTTGTGATCATTTCCTGTGCAACAGAAAATAACTGTTAATCGAGTTGAACGGTTGAACAATAAAATAAATTATTATTCAATAATAAATTGTTTGCGAAAATTTAAAAAAAGAGTATACTTTGCATAAAAACAGAGGTCTTTGCAAGAGGTATTGTATAAAGGTTTACTAATTTTGTTGAGCACTATTTTGTGTAAATATTTGTTGTTTTTAGGCAAGAAAATGGGGCGCAACAAACATTGTTCTGACGAAAAAAGAGATATTATAAAGAATTTAAGAAAAGATGGCTTATCGCACCGAAATTTTGCAAGCACTCTGGGGTGCTCTTTGGGAATGGTACAAAATGCTTTTAAAACTAAATCTAAGCCTGAAAATAGAGGACGTCTAAGGAAAACTATCGAAAAAACTGACCGTTCAATATCCATGGAAACAGATCTTTTTGTATCTTAAAAAAAAATTATAAATGCAGTTGCAGCCAACGTGAGTTCAAGGACAGTAAGAAAAAGCTTGGTGGAGTACAAGCTCCCATCAAGGTCACCACGAAAGGTAAGCTAAGCAAAAATGTAAAGAGACAGAACTTGCTCTAAAACATAAAAATTAGTTCAGTGAAGAAAGAAAGAAAAAGTGCCGAAATATGCTCTGGAGTAACGAATATAAGTTCAGTTTTCCAGCTCAATCGCCGGACCTCAATCCTTTAGAAAATCTTTGAAAACAAGTTAAAGACATTGTCGGTCCATAAAATTCTAGGAATAACCAGGAGTTGTGGCAAAATATACAGAAATGATGGAGTTCTTTAAGTACATATTATTTAATGTCAGCAATTAGTAGACTCTATGCCAAAAAGGATTGAACAACTTTTAAAAAACAAAGGCCATGGCCCTAAATATTAACCGAATTTTAATATTATTAAAAGTTTCTTAAACATAACAAAAAAAAAAAAAAAAAAAAAAATTAATTAATTTTTTTGTCCAACAGTTCTTTAGAAAAACTAGAACTTAGTACATCTTGGCGAGTGTATTTATTTTTTGTCTATAATTGCATCTTACTCGTATAAGCTTGATATAAAAAAAGATATAGTAGTTTCGACTATGTCGTAACACAAGACGTAGAATTATTCAATTCGCTTTTGATGACATCTTTTTTAAAAATATTTATTCCATACACCTGAGGATATGACCTTTAAGAGAGTGCCGGAGAGGGTTAATATGTATCACCAACCCCAATTACTTTTGCAAAAGGAACATTTTTGCCTTTGACACCTATTCCCTCCGACCACTCCTTAGGGGCGCTCCCATACAAATTTTATGCTTTTGTCGATAAAACCGGAAACTGTCCATAAATAGGTAGAAAACTTAAACAAGCAAACAAAATTTGTTCAATGCTACCAAGTTCAACAACCCATGTGTCAAAATTTCACTGTCGATAATATGCTCGGATATTTAATTGGCTGCGGAATTTTGACATTTCAATAACAGATTCTGTTAAAAAAGCATGCCCCTCAAAATTACTCAGTACTACTGGGCTACGCGAGTCTGTTAAAAACAACATGCCCCCAAAAGTATGCTTTTATTAATTATAAGATTTATGTCTTCACGCTAGATGGCGCTGTCTTCGCCGTCGAAAAAACCGGAAGCCGTCGATAAATAGGTAGCAAGTTTAAGCAAACAAAAACATCAAATGTTGGCTTTATATTTCATGTAATTGTGTAAAATTGATATAAGTTAGACAGTTCTAACATGAATTTTTGTCGCATTGAGGATCAAGCAGACCAACAAGTGCTAAGATCAACATTGTACGATTAGTACTTTAGGCCCACCAAAGGCTCAAAAAGTAATGTAAATACCGACACCTGATCACTATCAACCACCCTTCTTACCTCCGAGAACGACGTATTCTACGTCAAAAATGGAAAGCTAAAGGTGCTGATCTCGAAGCAATTGTTTATGCTAAGAAACTAAGTGCATAGGAAAATTTTAAGATTGAAATGCGGCTACTGGTCGAATAGCTGGTCGAGCCAAAATGTGGAAACACAAATGATGGAAACGCTGTCAGAACGTTTTTTAGGATTGCTATTAAGAGTTCTGAAATAACTGGCATAAACTTAGAACTCGTTAAATGTTTTCACATAATTTTGAAGTGTTTAGGGTGCGGCTTACCTATTGATTTCAGGGTTTTTGAAAATTATTTCACTGAAACATTAAAACTTTACTCGTTTTTATCTCACTATGCGTAGTATTACATGCTAATTACAAGTTCATAAGGCAAATTTTGAGTCTCCCAATTCCAATATTTTTTGTTGTAATTACATTTATAATTTTTAAGTTTTCTGCCATGGTGTGAATTGGCCAGCTCCCCGAAGAAGCTCAAGAACATACGCATAAATATAAACCTAACACATAGATTGCTATTATCATCTGACCTAGCCATAAACTGAATTAGCCAACCACCTAAATAGAAATTGAAAATTACTAACATGTATGACTAGCGAGCAGAATATGAGAAAGAGCACCAGCATAGTTTTTGGTAATCTAGTTGTATGGGAGATATATCTTAAAGTGAACCGATTCAAATAATTTTGACATAACGTTTAAATGTAGTCAAATAAACAAAATAGACTAAACTTATTCTTTAAAAATACAAATAAGGAATTTTATACGGTTTTTCTTATGGGAAAAAACGTGGTTTGTATGGGAGATAGGCATTTCAGTTGACCTAAAATTGTTCGTGTTGTTACTTAATTTCTGCTAATAATCATTGGTATAAAATTTATTGACCTTAGCCATTCTGAGATAATGTAAATGTCATCCTAAAATCGAAAAAGCGCACTAAGTGACGACCGTTATTGCGCCAAAAGTTGATGGAGCGAAATTTTTACACAGTTTTATAATAAATTTTGATGTTAAATTAAATGCCTGTAATGAGTATATATGTATGTCTTGAATATGGATCATATTTTATTTTTTATGAATTTCATTAATTTATTCCTATAAATTTTCACTTTCCGCAATGTCAAAATTGTATTTTATTCATAGAATTGTTTATTCTACCTGCTAATAAACTAATATATTTACAAGTTCACTTCATTCAAAAGCAACCTGATTATAATAACTTAGCTATGCACGTTTCGAAATTTATTACTGTGTCGATATGAATGCAAATATTTAAAACATCGTTATTTTGTATCCAACCAAATATCATTTACTGCAAATTGGATTTGGTGACATAAAGCCAGTTAGATGATTATATTTGGAAATGTCTGAATTAATTTTGTGCAGGCTACGCATAAATTGAATGGTTCAATTAAAATTGAATCTATTTAACTAGTTTTACGAGAGCTAATAACATCCGAATCTTTCCTCAGGTGAAAAGTTGACAAATACCTTTTGAGTAATTTTGCAGTAATTACTTAATTTTGATAAAAAGCAAGGACTAAACCTCTGCAATATGTGAGATCTACAAATTTATGACAAATTGCTTGAACGCATATTAATTATAAAGGAGACTATTTCGAAAAGCAATAAAAAAATTCGGTCTTTATGTCTATTCCCTAAATAAATATATGTATTAACCTACGTAAAGACCGAATTTTTTTCTTTGTTTTTCAAAATATTCTTATTTATGATTAATACATTCTTGCATGCGTTCGAACCATTAGTCATAACATTTATCCTATTCAGCTTGAGACACTTCCAAAACATAGTTTTTGAACTCATCAACGGCTTCTTTTGGTGTCGAAAATCGTTGTACACACAGTTTGTCCTTGGTGTTCGCGAACAAGAAAAACAGTCATTGTGTGCTGAAGCAGGACTGTACGGTGGATGACCCATTTATTTATTGTTTTGAGTGTTCAAAAACGCCTCAAGCTGGCATTGTCTTGATGAAGAATAATTCTTCGGCGCTTGTTCGTTTTCCTTATTTCACGGAATATTTCTTATATATTACGTGTCTCAAGTAATACAGTAACAAAAATTTTAAAATTTTCAATCGTCAAACTTATGGATCACTTGCATCTTTCGAGGGTTGACTTTTAAGTGCTAAGATCGAAAAATAACAACAAATATTTACAATCGGAAATAGCTTTATTGTTTTTCAAAATATTTTCCATGAAGTCCGATACACTTTTGCATGCGCTTGAACCAATGTTGGAAGCACTTTTTCCACTCCGATTGAGGTAGCACCAAAACATGTGATTTGATCGCATCAACCGCCGTACAGTATGTCAGGACAAATGGTGGTGTATCATTAAAAATTGTGCCTTCTACGTTGCTCTAATGAAACGGTGGCGACATGTCCAGTTATACCGAAAAAACAGACGACTATTTGGTTCGGTGTGCTTCGTGCGCAAAAACTTTTGTTACATTTGGCTCGTCTTGAAAGACCCATACAGTCGATTGTTGTTTAGTTTCGGGTTCATATGCATAAATTCATGATTCGTCATCTATTACGATGTCATAGACGTGTTTTGAAATACCGCAATTGTATTTTTTTTTTATAATTTTTTTTGATCGATTGTCAAATTATGCGGAATTCAACGCGATCAAACCTTTTTGACGGCCAAACATTTATGTAATTTTGAATGTATGTTTATACCACTAATCCCCAGAGATGACTCTATCTCACGGAAGGTCACATGACCATCAAGCTTTATCAGTTCGCGTACACCATCATCAATGTTTTGTGGCACAACTAAAAATTTTGGACGACCTTCACAAAATTCGTCCTGTAGCGACGTGCGACTGCGATTGAATTCGGTTGATTTAATCTACCTCGAAAGTCGTAGAAAATCTTCGCACGAAAACGATCGCGATTGAATTCCATTTTTTAACCCTCGTATCAAATAGTGTTCGTAGACAAAATGTTCTGAGTACGTTCACCATTGAAAATGTTAAACTTTACGATGAAAATGTCAAATTTGACATATTCACATTAGTGTTGCCATATCTCAAGACTTAAAATTCAACCTACATATGACACCCGGTGGTGGCGTCCGTGTCATATTTGGTTAAAGTGCGGTGCCTCTATGTCAACGAACCTGGAGACCCGGGTTCGAATCCCAGCAGTGACATAAAATTATTTGAATTAAAATGATTTTTCTGTACGGCCGCCACCTCTCTGCAGACAATGGCAAACCTCAGACAGTAATCAAAATGCCATGTAAAGGTTCTTGAGCACAAGAACATTCCGTTACTCGCCGTTCGGAGTCGGCGTTAAACCTGTAGGTCCGGTTCTCGATCAATTGTGTACAAAACTTTATTACACGCACAACAAAATTGATCATAAGAAGCTAGGTTAAAGTCCTTTCAAGGGCTGAAATGACCAGTTATTTATTTTTTATTTTTTTTAATATAACACCCGACATAATCGACCATTTGAGACTGCTATTCATCGCATTGTTGACCGTTTTCGCACGACATTTTCGCAAGCTTGCAAGCGACACAAATCCACTTAGATCTACAATGCTTGAGCATTTAAGCTATTTATTGATTTTAGGAGTGTTCGGGTTGCTAAGCTCACAATGTTTTTATTTTGAGCGGTGAAATTTTGATGAGTAATTTTCTTTTTTCTGTGATACCACCTTCTGTGGTACTACTTCAATATAAAATGTTATGATTTATTTTCTTTTTATTTCCAACCATGAGTTGTTTCTCCACAATTCTTATTTCTATTCTCCATAATTCTTCAAAAAAAGTATAGATTCTTACAATATCTCAAGCGCAGCTTTGTTGAATGGGAAAACCCAGGTATTTAATTAAGAAAAATGAGAAATTTTTGTAAAATTATTTTTTATTATTAAACATGCTCTCCATTTAGCGCGATACACTTAGTTTAGCAATCTTTCAACATTTCGATACCTTTTGTATAGTGCGGTTTGTTCACCTATAAAAAATGTATCGGTTTTGAACTCAACTTCTTCATTTGATGAAAGTCTTTTCCCGTGAACTATCCTTTGAGATTGGTAAAAAGATTAAAGTCGCTGAGGGACATATCTGGAAAATACGTTCAACGAAAATTCAGAGCGAATTTACATTGTCTTTTAAAACATTTTTTTCTATTCTTGTGTTGACTTTTTTATATTAAAAGCAATGCTAAATTAAAATTCGAAATTGTTCTGCGAAATTATGGATAAGATGTGAAAATTTTGTTTGAAGAAGTAACAAAAATGATATCGCCTGGCGTTTCCAGACTACTTTTGACGTAGAATACGTCATTCTCGGAGGTAAGTAGGGTGGTTGATAGTGATCAGGTGTCGGTATTTATATCACTTTTTGAGTCTTTGGTGTGCCTAAAGTACTGATCGTACAATGTTGATGTTAGCACTTGTTGGTCTGCTTGATCCTCACTGGGAGAAAAATTCATGTTTGATGTCTCCAACTTATATAAATTTTACACAATTACATGAAATATAAAGCCAACATTTGATGTTTTTGTTTGCTTAAACTTACTACCTATTTATCGACAGTTTCTGGTTTTATCGACAAAACCATACAATTTGTATGGGAGCCCCCCTAAGGAATAGTCGGAGGGAATAGGTGCCAAAGGCAAATATATTCCTTTTGCAAAAATAATGGCGGTCGGTGATACATATTAACCCTTTCCGGCACAAAAACCATAAAATTTGTATGGGAGCCCCCTTAAGGAGTGGTCGGAGGGAATAGGTGTCAAAATCAAAAATCCTCCTTTTGCAAAAGTAATGGGGTCGGTGATACATATTAACCCTTTCCGGCACAAACACAATAAAATTTGTATGAGAGCCCCCCTAAGGAGTGGTCGGAGGGAATAGTGGTCGAAGGCAAAAATGTTCCTTTTGCCAAAGTAATGGGGGTCGGTGATACATATTAACCCTATCTGGCACTCTCTTAAAGGTCATATGCTCAGGTGTATGGAATAAATAAACAAAAACCATAAAATTTGTATGGGAGCCCCCCTAAGGAGTGGTCGGAGGGAATAGTGATCAAAGGCAAAAATGTTCCTTTTGCCAAAGTACTGGGGGTCGTTCATACATATTAACCCTTTCCGGCACAAACACAATAAAATTTGTATGAGAGCCCCCCTAAGGAGTGGTCAGAGGGAATAGTGGTCAAATGCAAAAATGTTCCTTTTGCAAAAGTAATGGGGGTCGGTGATACATATTAACCCTATCTGGCACTCTCTTAAAGGTCATATGCTCAGGTGTATGGAATAAATAAACAAAAACCATAAAATTTGTATGGGAGCCCCCCTAAGGAGTGGTCGGAGGGAATAGGTGTTAAAGGCAAAAATGTTCCTTTTGCAAAAGTAATGGGGTCGATCATACACATTAACCCTCTCCGGCACTCTTTTAAAGGTCATATGCTCAGGTGTATGGAATAAATATTTTACTAAATATTTTTTAAAAAAGATGTCATCAAAAGCGAATTGAATAATTCTACGCCTTGTGTTACGACATAGTCGAAACTACTGTATCTTTTTTTTTATTTAAGATGATTTCCGACTCTCCCGCCGCGTATATTTTAGGAGGCAAGAATATTTTCCAGTTTTAAAGTACATTAAATTTGCAAGAATTTCACTGAAGGTCTTAAATCAAAATTTCACTTAGTTTAGGAGTTAAAGGAAATTAACTACGGCCCCATAGCATAAAATGTTACCTTAAAAAAATCGGTTATTTGAGATGACCCAACAAAATCCATTGGAAGATATGTTTTATGCACCAATGGCTATCAGAAAGCCTTGGAGTTTTTTCAGTTATTTCAAATGACCCTTAAATTGTCGCACAGTGTAACTAAAATTTCATATCGTGTTGGCAAAGTGGTCCAACCCACAGATTTTATTTTCAAACAACAGATAAAACATTTTCAGTTCCATTTAAAAGAGAATTTGATTTTTTGTAGATATATTACAACTTGGGCCATTTCTAACCTGAACCTGAAGAGAAAACCTCTTTGCGACGTGAAATTTATTAACATTTTCAAATACATTTTTCTCCATTACTTCAGTTATTGATTTGGACTACTTTGCTTCTGAGCGCCTCAATTCTTATTTTGGTTTTGAACATTTTTCTAGTATAGGGTGTATTTTAGAAGTTATATTTTCTGATAAGGATTAAACTGTAACGAAGTTTCCGCAGTTTCAGTTTATTTCAGTCTATTTGCGACACATGATAATTACAAAGACGTGACTAGGATTCTATATTCGACCATTAACGAGGCAACTGAAACTTATGCTCTATTTAATGGACAAGCTTAAATGTGCTAATTATGGACTTTATGGACTCATTATTAAATTTGCATTTTTTTTTAATTATTTCACAATTACTATTACAAAACCACAAGCATAAAATTTGTGCTACAATCATGCATTCTTTGCGGCTATTTTAATTGGTTGCAGAACACGAGTCGCAAAGCAAAAGCTATGGAATGTTGATTAAATATTTTCTAATAAATGTAACTAAATTCCAACAAATTGTCCTGTTTCGTGTAACGCAGCGCATATTTTAATTAAAATAATAAATCGTTTAAACTGCATTAGTGTGCAAGCTTTTAACCTAGCATTAAAACGGTTTAACGCGTTATTGGATTTGAAGCAAAAATTACATGACACCAAAGTGACATTGTAATGAGACTATTTGACAAAGTGAGGTCGGGTGAAGATAACTAAACAATTAAGAATTTTAATCACTAAAACAATTACATGGCTTTAATCAGTGAAATTGATATAATGTTGAGGATGATATCAAAAAAATGATATAAAATTACACAGTGCGTCAGCGAAAATGAACTTGGCACGACGTAAACTAGATACGTAGTTGATAGAGTAGAACATATCAGAACTGCATACTTGGATTTTCGATTTTAGCCTCCAAGTATAGATTTGAAGAAAACATTGACCCGATACTGATTAAATTTACAATATAAAAATTTTGTATTCAATATGAAGAATAATAGACCATAGCAACAATTTATCGTATATCTTCTCATGTAATGCCAAAGTAAAAAGCAATAAAAAATTTTAACATTTTTTGTGATTTTGACGTAAAATACGTCATTCTCGGAGGCTAGTGGGGCAGTTGATAGTGATCAGGCGGCGGTTGATAGCGTTTTTAGGTCACACTTTGAGCCATTGGCGTGTCTAAAGTACTGATCTTACAATGTTGATGTAAGCGCTTGTTGGTCTGCTTGATCCTCACTGGGAGAAAAATTCATGTTTGAACTCTCTAACTTATATGAATTTTACACAATTACATGAAATACAAAGCCAACATTTGATGTTTTTGTTTGCTGTGCGCATGGTTCTTGTTTAAAATTTCTACCTATTTATCGACGGTTTCCGGTTTTTTCGACGGTGAAGACAGCGCCATCTAGCGAAGCGTAGCGCAGCGAAGACATACATTTTATGATTTAAAAAAAATATATAGCATACTTTTAGGGGCATATTGTTTTAAACAGAATAAAAAAAGTATTGCGTAATTTTGAGGGGCATGCTTTTTTAACAGAATCGAGCACTTCCGATTTTCGTTTAGAAAAAGCGTCAAAGGAGGCGCGGCTGCGGCATGGATTTATAATTGTTATTTAATTGTGAGAGGAGAGGGTTTTATTTTGGCGGGGGCGGGGCGAGTTTTTTTTTTTAAAAAAAAATGATCATCAATGAAACGTTTGAATTGGTTTCGTTTTCTATACTAACACGTTAGCGAAAATTATAAAAATTACGTTAGTTCTCTCTTCCACTGAAAAGTTTCGTGTTTCGGTAGCCCTCACGAACGAAACGAATAAAAAATAAAGGTTTTGTATCACCCTCTGATCGGTTCGGATATCCTTTAGTTTATTTGTGTTCTCTGGTCGTAAAACAAGACGTAAAATTATATAATACTTAAATTAGAAACAATCGAGCTATACACTTCTCATTTACTTAAAATAACAATTATAAAACTATGCCGCAGACCCGCCCCGCCCCCGCCAAAAGGAAACCCTGCCCTCTAACAATTAGACGCTTTTTCTAAACGGAAATCGGTAGTGCTCGATTCTGTTAAAAAAGCATGCCCCTCAAAATTACGCAATACTTTTTTTATTCTGTTAAAAACAACATGCCCCTAAAAGAATGCTACATATATTTTCTTAAATCATAAGATTTATGTCTTCGCTACGCTACGCTAGATGGCGCTGTCTTCTCCGTCGAAAAACCGGAAACCGTCGATAAATAGGTAGCAATCTTAAACAAGAACCATGCGCACAGCAAAAAAAACATCAAATGTTGGCTTTATATTGAATGTAATTGTGTAAAATTTATATAAGTTAGAGAGTTAAACATGAATTTTTCTCTCAGTGAGGATCAAGCAGACCAACAAGTGCTTACATCAACATTGTACGATCAGTACTTTAAGCACACTAAAGGCTCAAAGTGTGACCTAAAAATGCTATCAACCGCCGCCTGATCACTATCAACCGCCCTAGTAGCCTCCGAGAATGACATATTCTACGTCAAAACTATTAAAAATATGTAAGCTAAGCTAACGGTACTCTTCAAATGGTTTTTATTTAGTGCTTGAATTGAGTTTATCTATGATAAAAATTGAATGATATATGATATTTTTTAAAACAACGGAGTTATTTGCATCGAAAGAAAGAAATACGGATTTCTGATAGTTTTGAAACGATGTTATTAGAAAAAAAAGATGCAGTAGTTTCGACTATGTCGTAACACAAGACGTAGAGTTATTCAATTCGCTTTTGATGACATCTGTTTTAAAAAATATTTAGTAAAATATTTATTCCATACACCTGAGCATATGACCTTTAAAAGAGTGCCGGAAAGGGATAATATGTATCACCGACCCCCATTACTTTTGCAAAAGGAACATTTTTGCCTTTGACACCTATTCCCTCCAACCACTCCTTAGGGGTGCTCCCCTACAAATTTTATGGTTTTTGTATATTTATTCCATACACCTGAGCATATGACCTTTAAAGAGTGCCGGAATGGGTTAATATGTATCACCGACCCCCATTACTTGTGCAAAAGGAAAAGTTTTGTCTTTGGAACCTATTTCCTCCGACCACTCCTTAGGGGGGCTCCCATACAAATTTTATGGTTTTTGTTTATTTATTCCATACACCTGAGCATATGACTTTTAAGAGAGTGCCGGAGAGGGATAATATGTATGACCGACCCCCATTACTTTTGCAAAAGAAACATTTTTGCCTTCGACACCTATTCCTTCCGACCACTCTTTAGGGGAGCTTCCATACAAATTTTATGGTTTTGCGATAAAACCGGAAACTGCCGATAAATAGGTAGAAAACTTAAACAAGCAAACAAAATTTGTTCAATGCTACCAAGTTCAACAACCCGTGTGGAGAGTCGAAATGTCAAAATTTCACTGTCGATAATATGCCTGGATATTTAATTGGCTGCGGAATTTTGACATTTCAATAATAGATTCTGTTAAAAAATCATGCCCCTCAAAATTACTCAGAATTATTGGGCTACGCGATTCTGTTAAAAACAACATGCCCCCAAAAGTATGTTTTTTTTTTAATTATAAGATTTATGTCTTCACGCTAGATGGCGCTGTCTTCACCGTCGAAAAAACCGAAACCGTCGATATATAGGAAGCAAGCAAAAATATCAAATGTTGGCTTTATATTTCATGTAATTGTGTAAAATTTATATAAGTTAGAGAGTTCAAACATGAATTTTTCTCCCAGTGAGGATCAAGCAGACCAACAAGTGCTAACATCAACATTGTACGATCAGTACTTTAGGCCCACCAAAGGCTCAAAAAGTGATATAAATACCGACACCTGATCACTATCAACCACCCTACTTACCTCCGAGAATGACGTATTCTACAATTTTGAAAATATGTATGTGAATGTTTTTGGTGGCAAAAAAAGTTGTAAACCTTTGAGTAGCACATGGGCATTTATTAATCATTTATTATTCAACATTTATTAAAATATTAACTTATCATTTTCATTTCGGGACTCAAAGGTGCCCCTGGCTGGTCTGCGGGGGTGCACTTAACGGTTTCGTGTTCAAAAGTTTTTTTATTTTGACTGTAGTTTTTTTACGGGTGTATAGATGAGGCTGGGAGTCTCACGTGAAATTGGGACTGCAGTGATGTGCTGACAACAGTTGAACAGTCTGCTCTTATCTGTGATATAAAACGGAGCTACTGAAAATTTTTCGGGACACGAAAGACCCCATGTGTCACTCCAAGTAAGTAAGACTCACATACAAGGTTAGGTTAGGTTAGGTTAGGTTAAGAGGGAAGGGCAACCCGATGTTGCCTACACGGGGGCCTACTGGTCCATTGTGGGTCCCTATGTTTGTGGACCTAAATGTGGCAAAAAAAATTTCCTTTTTTTTTCCTTTAATGAGTCATTACATAATATTTTACTGCATGAAACAGTCCTGGCATCGTCCTGGCGTACCACTTTTGAACTTTCAGTAGAAGATTTTGTTACAACACATTTGAGGCCTTTAAGCCAACGCTCCATTCTATATTAATAATTTAAATGTACAATATGACGAACAGAATAATGTAAAACGACTGATAGTTTTCAAACGTTGATTGAAAGCTAACATTTGTCGTGTGTGAGATAGGTAAAGAGGATGCTGTAAAGACATTTATTTAACTTTTGCTTGCAAAAAATATATTTGTCTTTTGCTTTGAACGCGTCAAATATGTGTGCTTGTGTGTTAACGCACATGAATTATTTTTGCATGTGAATTTTATTATTGAAATAGAAACTAATTTTTTTGCCCAAAGCAATATTTTATGCTTTTTTTTATAAAGCATTGGCCAGTATTTTCGTGGAGCCCCCACAGAGGCTTTTGCGGAGCCCTAGCGTTCCGCGGAGCACACTTTGAGTAACGCTGCTCAATAGCATGCGCCACACGTTTTTATGAGACCTAAAAGCCCCACTCCAGCAGAAATTATTTTATAATTTTTAGTTCGTTTTAAAACCTGGTACATTAACAATTTTTTTTACTTAAATTATTATTTTATAATCAATTTTTGAATATTTTAAGAATAAAAATTTGTTTAATAAATCCATTTTAACTAAAAACTACCATTTTCCTATCTTAAAAATAGCTTACATGTACCCTAAATATTAAGCAATAAAAATTAAGCTTTTTTTTCTTGTCAAATATTTATTTGTTGTAGTTTCAAGCTTTGAGTTTAATATCACGTGGGATTTTTTAAATTTATCTTTTTTACATCTAAAGTAATGAATCTTTTAGCCTGGCTTATAAAAAAGTAAAAAAAAAACATTTAATAATTTTTATACTTTTTATAATAAATTTCTTTAAACATATCACTATTTAAATATTTTAAAAAATGTCAAAAGTATATATCTAAATTTTTCTGATTTTTTTTGCCCTATTTTCACCCTTAAAAACCGGAATGGACACGAAAGACCCCATGTATCGCTCCTAATAACTAAAAAACCATGTGTTACGCGAAGGGTTAAAATTAATTAGACGAACATTTTCGTTAAAAAAAAGTACCCACTAGGATTCAAGTAATCCTAAATAATAGATATGAGCAAGGGCGTAGCCAGGGGGGAAAATTCCCCCTTCCCCCTAAATCTGAGATTTTTTATATAATCGATGGCTTTGAAAGTAGTTTCAAAATGTAATTCCTTGTTAATCCTTTTTAATATGTGGTTTTTCCTTTTGCTTTGAAACTAGATCTGGTAAAAAGATATGGTAAAGATATGAGAAATATGGTAAAAAAAAATGTATAAGGTCTTGCCCCCCTAATTTTCATCCCGCCTACGCCCTTGTATACGAGTATATAATAAATTTCATCATTAGTTTTTCATCCCGATATCCGTAGAAATGTATAATTTTTAGGACAGTAGGTACTAAGTAACAGCCGTAAGTAGTAGCTGTCGTGGCCGAGTGCGTAAAAGTCCAATTTATATTTTAATTTTTTTTTTTTTTTAATTTTTCCAAGTAGCATTAAAACGCAAGAATAAAGCGCTAAAAACCCATTTACTTCAAAAACTATTGAAATTATGAAAAATTAATTGACATTTTCCAATTCAGTATGACATTAAGAAACGAAATTTCATTCAATTCTGAATACTGGTTCTATTTTTGTCCATCGTTTTTATGAATGATGTGATTCCTAAGGTACTGTTTTACAAGCTGTGAAATGTTTCTAGGTTCGTTGTTACGTATGATCGTCCTGTTGAATGGTAGCTTTTGTTTTATTTAATTGTAGGTAAAGAAATTCGTATTTTCAAAAAGTTTTTTCGTTTTAAGTGAGTTATAAATTACCACATGGAAAATTGCTGGCAAGGTAAAGCAAAAATTTGATCTCTAATGCTCATTAAACACTACGAATAACCGAAAAATTATTCTTAGAATGCCAAATAATAGCAAAACCCAAAAACAACTGTGTAAGTTCTCTACACAATTATGCCCGAAGTATCTCTAATTAATTTCCGCATTGTTTTTCTACGCAGATGACTGATTAATTCAGACCAAGTGCGCCAAAATGTTTCGGAATAATTATTTAGTTAATTTTATTGCCTTTTCATTCCACTTCAACTCCTTCGTCCTTGACGTTCTTGGCTTAGCATTTAAAGATTCCGATTACGAAGAATGTGTTCAGCCACATACACATACTAACGAGCACCTCATATTAACATTTTGCACACTTCCATACAAGGATATCCTTCCAGCACCCCAACCTCAAACCAATCATTCCATGCTACTAATTGTCTTAATTAATAACAAGCGCTGCTTAAATTAAATCGGAGTAAATGAAAGAGGACATTATGACAAAATTAAATTACTGAACACACTCTTAGAGCTTCAAGTTTAAGTGTGTGACAAGAATGCAGGAGGGTTGTTTGAAAAATAGCATAGTTATGATATGACAGAGAGCAAGAAATGCTGATATAGTTTCTTCGCTTTATTTCCTTATCCAACAGTAAATGATTGTTTCATAGTAACCGATTTGATGGAGACTTCGTTCAGTATATTTACTCTATCAAATACGCAGCTTATTAGCCAAGATTTAAGTAAAAACCTTTATCATTTATCTAGCACTCCAACTCTCCATCGCGTTAGGTTTTGGAAAACTTAGATTAAAAAATTCTACCCCATTTAAATGCCACGCTTATGAATATTAAAGTGAAGAAGTTTCTTATTGAAAGGCCAAAAAGGTCTCCCCATGGTTAAAAAAAGAAAAATAAAATTTATGTTTTGTTGTCTGGTTATATATTTGCGACAACGTATAGATCCAATTTTATCAAAGAAACGAAACTCCTCGCAATTTCTTATTCACAAACTGCTTGTTTTTTTAGATTTGCCGGTTGACTTCTGTGCAGATTTCTTGGGGGCAGATATGCTGCTGGCGGTTTTGCTGGCAGCTGGTTTAGTGGGTTTCTTTTCAATAACCTAACGGGCTTCACGATTTCCCTCTGGCTCTTAAGGGCGTTGACAATCTTTTGTTCCTCAATGAGGAAGGCACGAACGATGCGCTCACGCAAGCATCCATGTCAAAGAACACAACCGTATGTGCGGGCGACAGACTTTTGACACTTGGATAAACAGAAACGTTCGCAGAGTGTCGTTGGACGAATACCCTTCAAATTATCTTTACACTGACCGCACTTCGGTACGTTCTTCTTCTTCCTCACATATTGGTAAACCAAACGACCACCAGGCGTGCGAACAATTCGCCTGTTAGAGACTTGGTGTTGTACTACAGACGCCTTCTCAAAGTTATTCGCTGGACCATCTTGTCGGCATCTTAGATAAATAAACTGGAAAGGAAATCCTGGGTAATGCAGGTTCGTGGCATGAAGCTGGTAATAACAAGGTGTAATTGAACATAATTAATTAATTAACAATAATGTAATTAACAAGGTGATAGTGAATTTTAAACCTCTCTCACAAAGATTAAATCTCGATCTATCAAAAACAGGTGATTGCATAGTTTATGCAAAACCAATTTGATTATAAGCTTCACTTCTTCCGCAGAAAGTGTAGAAAGAATCGTTACCAAGATAACACACAGGAAAGATCTTAATATAGCAAATGTTTCTGCATGCTTTACTCAATTTAAAAATTTTTTGGATGAAGACGTTATTAACGAAAACAAGCTAAATATCGTTCGAGGCACCCATGGTCAAACCACTTCAGCGTGGTATTTCAAATGGATTGCACGAAGCTGGCACATCTTTTCCGTATAGATTAGTAAAACACATCGTTGTTCTAAACTCTTGCGTGGACTGCGCTGGCTCGCGTTGTACCTAAAGGAAAGCTATTAGCAAATAAAAAAAAAAGAGTTGGCTGTGTCTTGGACACACCCGTAGGTTTTGACGTGACCTTTTTTTTTTGTTGTTGTTGTTGGTTGTTGTCGTGGTTGTTGATGTTGATGTTGATGTTGATGTTGATGTTGATGTTGATGTTGATGTTGATGTTAATGTTAATGTTGATGTTGATGCTGATGTTGATGTTGCTGTTGATGTTAATGTTGGTGTTGGTGTTGGTGTTGGTGTTGATGTTGATGTTGATGTTGATGTTGATTTTGATGTTGATGTTGATGTTGATGTTAATGTTAATGTTGATGTTGATGTTGATGTTGATGTTGCTGTTGATGTTAATGTTGGTGTTGGTGTTGGTGTTGATGTTGATGTTGATGTTGATGTTGATGTTGATGTTGATGTTGATGTTGATGTTGATGTTGATGTTGATGTTGATGTTGATGTTGATGTTTATGTTGATGTCGATGTTGATGTTGATGTTGATGTTGATGTTGAGTTGATGTTGATGTTGATGTTGATGTTGATGTTGATGTTGATGTTGATGTTGATGTTGATGTTGATGTTGATGTTGATGTTGATGTTGATGTTGATGTTGATGTTGATGTTGATGTTGATGTTGATGTTGATGTTGATGTTGATGTTGATGTTGATGTTGATGTTGGTGTTGATGTTGTTGTTGGTATTGGTGTTGGTGTTGGTGTTGGTGTTGGTGTTGGTATTGGTGTTGGTGTTAGGGTTGGTGTTAGTATTGTCTTTTTTTTTCATTTAATTCTCCAATGGTTGTGCTTTTCCTTGGTGTATTAACTAAGCCTTAGCTGCATGCAATTTATCCACATTAGACAGTTCTATTAGAGGCCTCATGATGCCGTCAATTTTTTTTGTATTTTCATCATGTGCCCGAAGACCTCACCTTCATTTCCGATCTTTTGAATTTACCGTTACGCCAGTAGTCACAGAGTAAAAATTCCATGCAACGTTTTTTCATGGTTGTAGCATTTTTACTGCTTTATGTGGTTGCCACCCTGAAATCATGACGATAAAATTTTTTTTTTGTATTTTAGTTTCTAAGCGTAATGACACACCTATGCTGTTGTAAAACAAAATTTACCGCAGCTCGTCTTCTCAGTGAGTACTTCCATGCAACGATATAACATTTCTGTTACATATGCTGCTATATTCACGACCTGGTGACGTCAGAAGTTTTTTTTATTTTTATTGTAAGGCCAAGTATAAATGCTTCATTTCCTGATCCAAGCATTTATCGTAGCTTATAAACTCACCGAGTAAAAATTCAATGCAACGCCGCTGCATAAATGTTGCCTTGTCGAGCTTTGAGCGGCTCTATCTATGTCCCCATGATGACAGAAATTTTTTGTCTAATATTGTTGCGAGCGCTTAGAGCAGGCCTTTATTGGTGAATCATAATTTTAGTCCTAGCAGTCATACTCAGTGAGTTATAATTCCATGTAACAAATTTTCAGTTGTGTTGCTTAAGCAGTTCCCACCGCGTCCCGATGATGTTTTGAATTGTTGTTTTGTTTTTATAATGAAGTCAACGATTTAACCTTTACGGTCGTACCTAAAGCTATGACTAAAAATATCTTTTTAGTAATAGCTCTTATACTCAGCGAGTAACAATTCAATGCAACGCTCATGAATTTTGAAAAAATGCATGTTTCAACTTTTTTGGAAACCTGCGTGGTAAAACGTAACTTCGTCATGTCAAAAACTAACAAATATCAAATTTTACCTCAAATTGCTTAAATAACTTCATCGGAAGCTCAAGATGGATTCTTGAAGCATTGTATACCACCTCGTACGGATTGTGATACAGCTTTCGTAGATTTCCTCGAAGATTTTAATTGGCTTGTTGCTGATATTGCTATTCTGGAACTATATGGCCAGCTAACTAGCAGACAATTGCAGTTTGTTTCCATATTCGGCTCTAGTTTTTCACTGTTTTTCTTTCAATTATTTCAATGAAAATCCGATAAAACTACTTATAATTGCAATTTATTACTTATTAGCCAGAACTACCACAAGCAAGCAAACAAAAGAAATAATAATTTGACACTTACCAACAGGTCCTCTCTTTTTGTCACAATTTTTGACAGATTCAGCAAAATTGAGTGTGTGGTGAAAAATTCACTACCACTTATTATCTTATTATCCATTTTGATTAACCTAGATTATGGAGTTTTTGAAAATAATTTGTATACCCCCATGCTTACTGCGCGAGGGGTTTATGTAGTTTATCACTCCGTTTCCAGCGCCCGTAAGGAGATGTGGTATGTCTAAAAAAGTGTATATATTCTTGATCTGCATCAACACCTGCGTCGATCTAGCAATGTCCGTCTGTTCATATGTCCCTCGATGATTGCTTATATCGCTCGTTTTCTGCAATAACGTTACAACTCAAAAAACTAGATTTTTCAGGAGAAGCATTTTAAGTTTTGAACAGACAAAGGAAATTAAATCACCATTTTCAAAATATGGACAAAACATCAAATAGACAAGTACTACTGCAATGTACATGGTTTAATCCATATAAAGTGACAACAAAAACTGGAGATTATCGATATATAATACGATCAAATCGGAAATATATTGAGGTGAATGAATCACAAATTCTACTGTCCTACAAAAATTAAAGAAGATACCGTTACCAAAATTGTACACAGCATAGATCATGGTAACACGAATGTTGCTGTGTAATTAACTCCATTTTTATGTTTATGGATTGTGACGTTATTGAAGAAAACGAGGGATATGTCCCACTGTTCTTAAGTTTTATGTTATCGTAGAGAAATTCGATATCTCAGCTTATTCTTAAAACGAAAGATAGATAATGAAAACCACGTCTAACTCCTATACAAGGTCACTCAATAAAAATAGTAAGACCTTGAGAAAAGGTGCGTGTCAGCTCCGAGGCACGACTTGAGCTTACTCTTGAAAAGTGATTGTCTTGAAATATATACAATAGGCAAAGGTTCTAAATAATACTGAAAGCATGTTTATACGATACATTTATTAATATTTGCTGTGGGTAAAAAATAGATTATTTAGAGATAGGGACAAATGTTTTTATTTTTAAGTTGGCACTACTGTCACTAACATCTATGCCAAACTGCAAGTCAAAATATTCTTTAGTGTTTGAGATACGCGTCTTTTTGTAAATAGCCTTCAATTCCTTCTTCGTTACGGTTTCTATCTCTTCTATCGATTCAAAACGGTGTCCACGGTACGGTCTCTTGAGTTCAGCGATTAGCCAGAAGTCACATGGTGCTAAGTCAGGCGAATACGGTGGTTGCGGAACAATATGGGTCGAGGTTTTGGCGAAATGATCACGAACTACAAGTGAAGTGTGGGATGGTACCTTATCATGATGCAAGAATCAAGAATTGGCTCTTCACAAATCCGGTTTATTTTGACGCACAGCATTACACAAATGACGCATAACACCCAAGTAGTATTCTTTGTTCACAGTTTGGCCGGTTGGAAGGAATTCATAATGCACCACACCACGATAATCGACGTGTTGCTCATCAGTTGATGTTGATGGTCGTTCTGGCCGTGTCTCGTCTCAGAACGCTTTCTCGACCCTCTTTGAAAATTTTGTACCACTCATAAACTCTTGTTTTCGATAAAACGTGCTCGCCGAAGGCCTTCTGCAAAATTTTCAACGTTTCGGCAATAGAAATTTTACTCCGCACACAAAATTTAATGGAACTGCTAGATCTAAAAGTTCTTTTTTAAAAAATTGTATGCCACCAAGTATGAGCTGAAGTTCGTGATAATGTTCCTTGAAAAGTTTTGAACCCCCTATGTTAATAATGCCTAGTGGAAAAAACCTATTATGTCTTCAATGTTTTGATTGAGTGAATAAGTATAAACTGTGATCATTATAATGTGTAGACCGTTAGGCAAAATTCATCTCGCGGTGTATATGCCTCCAGGAGCAGATTTGGCTCCGCACTTAATGTTGGGACGTCGTTAAAATATTCAATTTTAACCCATTATACCTTGTGAAGCCAAGTTTTTGATAACATTAATACATATTTATTTCTGAATTCCATTATCACGGAGGTCTAGCGCAGGTCATGTATGAAACTTTGGTTTTTTTAGTAACCTCTTCTGATTTTTTCAAGTATAATCCGATCTTTTGTATTAAAATGGACATTAGAAAGCCTGGGCTCTCATCACGTATGATGAGAATCGTTTGACGATATCGTCTTGACGACAGTTTAACTTCACGTAACTCTAAAACTGTAGTATCGTCTTTACGATATCGTTTTGCTTGCTTCATGTATGGCTAACAGCTGATCATTGCTATCGTCTGAACGATTGATTTGAAACGATAGTACATTTGATATCGTCTTCGCTTATTGTGTTATTTAAAATCGTGAAAGAAATTAAATTTAAATGTTTCGGATATGAAATTTGATTTTTTTTTATGAGCGATGATGAGTGTGAGGAAAAAACTAAATTGCTGCGACAAAGAAGGATTATTAAAAATCAATCAAATCCTTTATCTCTTCCAAATAAAAAAGTATATATGATAAAAATACTAATTTATTTATTTTTTGTAACAAATTAAGCTTTGTTCAACGCTTTCGCTTTTCGAAGGAGCCATTTTTGTCTGTATTAAAAACAATTCACCTTCAAAGTGAAAATAGTTCGAATGCGATGATTGTGAGTATATTTGTTAACTTATAACAAAACTTAAACAAATTATAAATGTTTAAAATTGTTCAACAGATTTGCGATCATAAAATGCGGCCAATTAATGTTACACGAAAAGTTTCAAAATGGGATCTTTATTTGTTTACGAGATAGAGAACCTTATGTGCAACAGCGCACGCTGCAAGTGCAAGCCGAGCAGTGTTTTTTATAAGTTCGATTATTTTTTATAAGTTCGGATCCTAACCGGCGCTAATTGCGGTGCTCTATGGTTTTTCAGTGACTTTTAAACTTAGAAAAATGTACGATGAACGAGACGATAACGATAGTCTCATATGAATCAAATTGTTGACGATATCGTCAGATAGTATCGTTTGAACGATGATCGTTTTGAAAGTTACGTGATGAGAGCCCTGGTAAACTCATTTCGTAATGGAAGCATCGTTTCATTTTCACGTATAAAAAAAAAAGATACAGTAGTTTCGACTATGTCGTAACACAAGACGTAGAATTAGTCAATTCGCTTTTGATGACATCATTTTTAAAAACTATTTAGCAAAATATTTATTCCATACACCTGAGCATATGACATTTAAAAGAGTGCCGGAGAGGGTTAATATGTATGACCGACCCCCATTACTTTTGCAAAAGGAACATTTTTGCGTTTGACACCTATTCCCTCCGATCACTCCTTAGGGGGGATTCCTTACAAATATTATGGTTTTTGTATATTTATTCCATACACCTGAGCATATGACCTTTAAGAGAGTGCCGAAAAGGGCTCATAGGTAGGACTGACCCCATTATTTTTGCAAAAGGAACATTTTTGCCTTTGACACCTATTCCCTCCGACCACTCCTTAGGGGGGCTCCCATACAAATTTTATTGTGTTTGTGCCGGAAAGGGTTAAGATGTATCACCGACCTCCATTACTTTTGCAAAAGGAACATTTTTGCCTTTAATACCTATTTCCTCCGACCACTCTTTAGGGGGGGCTCCCATACAAATTTTATGGTTTTTGTTTATTTATTCCATACACCTGAGCATATGACCTTTAAGAGAGTGCCGGAGAGGGTTAATATGTATGACTGACCCCCATTACTTTTGCAAAAGAAACATTTTTGCCTTTGACACCTATTCCCTCCGACCACTCCTTAGGGGGGCTCCCATACAAATTTTATTGTGTTTGTGCCGGAAAGGGTTAAGATATATCACCGACCCCCATTACTTTTGCAAAAGGAACATTTTTGCCTTTAACACCTATTTCCTTCGACCACTCCTTAGGGGGGCTCCCATACAAATTTTATGGTTTTTGTTTATTTATTCCATACACCTGAGCATATGACCTTTAAGAGAGTGCCGGAGAGGGTTAATATGTATGACTGACCCCCATTTCTTTTGCAAAAGGAACATTTTTGCCTTTGACACCTATTCCCTACGACCACTCCTTAGGGGGGCTCCCATACAAATTTTATTGTGTTTGTGCCGGAAAGGGTTAAGATGTATCACCGACCCCCATTACTTTTGCAAAAGGAACATTTTTGCCTTTAACACCTATTTCCTCCGACCACTCCTTAGGGGGGCTCCCATACAAATTTTATGGTTTTTGTTTATTTATTCCATACACTTGAGCATATGTCCTTTAAGAGAGTGCCGGAGAGGGTTAATATGTATGACTGACCCCCATTACTTTTGCAAAAGGAACATTTTTGACACCTATTCCCTCAGACCACTCCTTAGGGGGGCTCCCATACAAATTTTATGGTTTTGTCGATAAAACCGGAAACTGTCGATAAATAGGTAGCAAGTTTAAGCAAACAAAAACATCAAATGTTGGCTTTATATTTCATGTAATTGTGTAAAATTTATATAAGTTAGAGAGTTCTAACATGAATTTTTGTCGCATTGAGGATCAAACAGACCAACAAGTGCTAACATCAACATTGTACGATCAGTACTTTAGGCCCACCAAAGGCTCAAAAAGTAATGTAAATACCGACACCTGATCACTATCAACCACCCTACTTACCTCCGAGAATGACGTATTCTACGTCAAAAAAATAAATAACTGGCCATTTCAGCCCTTGAAAGGACTTTGACCTAGCGTCTTATGATCAATTGTGTTGTGCGTGTTATTAAGTTTGTACACAATTGACCGAGAAATGGACCTACAGGCTTAACGCCGACTCCGAACGGCGATGAACGGAATGTTCTTATTCTCAAGAAGCTTTACATAGCATTTTGATTACTCTCTGAGGTTTGCCATTGTCTGCAGAGAGGTGGCGGCCGTACAGAAAAATTATTTAAATCCAAATAATTTTCTGTCGCTGCTGGGGTTCGAACCTGGGTCTCCAAAGTTCTTTGACATAGCGGCCACGCACTTTAACCAACTACGCCACGGACGCCACGTATACCATGGTAAAAACTTTGACGCCCATCAGTATGCACAATATGAAGTCGTTCTTGAGTCGTGACCCTGAATTAAGCTACATAAGTCAAAGGTTGCAAATGTATCTAACTGTGTTTGTAAAGAATTGAAACAAATTTGAGCTTCAGGCCAAGTATGTTGACAATAAGACAACATGAAGACAATGAAGGCAACAACCAACAACAACAACAACTGCTCTGTATATAGCAAATCATACAGCAGACTAGACAGACTGTTTCGTTGGCCGCTACACGATTTTTTACTGTAATTCACTCAAGCTACTAAGGTCAAATATGCCGAGAAAGTTACCCGGAAGTTTATTTTGGCAGAGAGAACGCTTTTACATTGGTAACTGAGTTCTTATCTACTTTTGATGCACCTGTGTCAAGGTACTTTACGGCATAGCCTAATTTGTAATTTGTAACCATTAAATTTGTTTTAATATAAATAATGAAAGGTCACAATAAAATTTAAGATTTCTTAATAATTTCATCAAAAATAACTCAGAGCGATGAAGTTTAAATTACCAGCGAGTATATTAGTTTAAGTAGAGAATGGTTTCTTTTAACATGGAACTGTTAATATATATATAAAATATATAATATGTATTATTATAGTTATAACATAATAACTTGCATGATGCTTAAAAAAATGTGACAACTTTCAATAAAATCATTATTTTCTATCCTACCACCACCAAAAAGTTTCGTTATGCCACAAGGTGTACTCCCAACACATTAGAAATTCACCACAACAATTCGCTCAGTTTAGGACATCGATAGCTCTTCTCAGCAAATGCAGAAACCAATGTTAATAACGGGAGCATTCAATGGAGGAAAAACCAAAAAAACTTTGAAATGGAGCACTAAGATTTGATTGTAAATATACATTCTACGTTAGAAATTTGTCCAAATCGAATGAAAACCACGCGTACCTCTCATACAAAGTGACGTCATCAAAATGGTATTGTCTCTAAAAATTCCACAAAAATACATCTTAAATCTTATAAGTTTCCAAATAATTACTCTACATATGATTTTGTCAAAATCGGATGAAAACCACGTCTACCTCCCGTACAAGGTTATCGTATCAAATGGTACAAACTCCAAAAATTCCACAAAAATTTAATCTTGAAATCCATGTGCTTTCATTCCAAACACGCAATTTTTTAAAATTTTTAACGTTATGAAAATAATAAAACCTCTATCACTTCAGATATGATAAAATGAATACGAATGTGGGCATTTTTTTACTTCGATCAAGCCGGAGATAATACATTATTTATTATCCTTTTCATTTACTTCGATGCTCTTTGTTGACAAAATAACATAGAGTTTGAAAAATGAGAACAAATATTAATTGAAATCATAAATAAATGTTTAGACATACTTCAGAAATTGCATTTGATAACCTTGTTTAATAAGAAAGAAATAAATTAAAAAAGACGACTACATTTTGCATATAAAAAACTAGACGGATTCCATCAGAAGATCGAAAAAATTCTTCTTTGAACTGCTGGATTTCTACCAAAAATGAAATCTTTTTGTGGTAAGAAACAGGGGAAAATATTCAAGACCCATGATGGACTTACATTATTTATTTTCATTATTTCGATAAGCAATAACAGTTCTGGACAGATTTTTAAGTTTTTAGAAGTTTTGCTTTAAAGTTTTATAGTTTTATAGTTTTATAGATGGCCTTTGGTGTTTGTGACAAAATTTTGACTTGAATTCCAATAGAATTGTCAGCTGTTATGTGTATAAATATAGAGATATATTCATGGAAAGCTGGTACATGATGAACTCAATTTTGTTTTGACTCAACTTAAATGATTATTACGTTTAGCAATAGATTTATTTAATTTTTTTTTATATCAAACAACCCTCTCTAGTATGTGGTCGATACTTTCATTCTTGATGATCAAGTGTCAACCGGACTATAGAAGAATAGATTAATACATTAACCGCTCGTTATAAATGAGATTGAATAATTGTGAGTATGTGTAGAGCCATTGTTGAAATATATCAAAACCACTGCTGAGCAACATCTAGTTAAGTTGTCTCATCAATAATGGACATCTGTGCTTAGTTCTTAATTGACAGCAGTTAAATTTGGGAACAAAAAGAAACATATGTTAATTAACAAAATTGATGGTAAGTGTTCTACCAGAAACTAGATTTACAAGTTCTTTTTTAAAAAATTGTGTGTAGAAAGAGCAAATTTTTGTGTTTTCATTAAAGGAGTTTGTCTAGATTATTTTGATTTGAGACATTGATTGGCCTCCAGATCAGATTATTATTTAAAACAAATACTAGCACATTGTTGCATAGATATAGACACACTATATATGTAAAATCCGAAAATTTTTCGAAAAAATAAGACGCCTGGCCGATGGTTTCAAGATCGGGGCCTCTTCCTGCAAGGATGAAAACGGGAATCTAGTGACAGATATCCAGAGTACACTGATGATATGGAGGGAACACTTCTCTAGGCTTCTGAATGGTGACGATGCCTAGAGCAACAATCCCGCCAATAGAGATGATATCCCGGAAACCCCAATTTTGGACGACAGCGTTGAAGTTCCGCTGCCCGACCATAGTGAAATCTCGAAAGCTATAGCTCGGCTTAAAAACAACAAAGCCGCAGGAGCCGATGGCTTACCTGTTGAGCTCTTCAAGAATGGAGGTGAAGCTTTATTTAAATGCATTCATGAGCTTCTATGCAGAATATGGTCGGAAGAATGCATGCCAAACGATTGGAACCTTAGTGTGCTCTGCCCAATCCACAAGAAAGGCGATCCCACAATTTGCGCCAACTACAGTGGGATAAGCCTTCTTAATATCGCATATAAGGTCCTGTCGAGCGTATTATGTGAAAGCCCATCGTAAACCAGCTGATTGGACCTTATCTGTGTGGCTTCAGGCCTGGTAAGTCCACCATGGACCAGATATTTACGCTACGACAAATCTTGGAGAAGACCCTAGAAAAACAAATCGACACACACCATCTTTTTGTCGATTACAAAGCCGCCTTCGACAGTCCAATAAGGAATTATCTTTCCTCCACCATGTCTGAATTTGCAGAATGACACTGAGCAACACCAGCAGCACAGTTAAAATCAGAAAGGATCTTACTCCTCCATTCGATACTAAACGAGGTTTCAGACAAGATGATTCCTTATCGTGCGACTTTTTCAACTTAATGATGGAGAAGATTCCGATCTGCTGATTTGAGACGTAGTGACACGATATTATACAAAAGTATTATGCTGCTGGCGTATGCTGATGATATCGATATCATTGGCCATAATACGCGTGAAGTCAGTACAGCATTCTCCAGATTAGCGAAAGAGTCGAGTCGAATGGGTCTTGCAGTGAACGCAGATACGACGAAATACCTAGTGTCAACAAATAAACAGTCCCAGCGTCTTGGAAACCACGTCACTGTTGACAACATTTCCTTCGAGGTTGTTAAGGACTTCGTCTGCCTGGGATCCAGCATTAGGATAACTCTTGCCAATAGGTGTTACCGTGGGCTGAGTAGACAATTGAGAAGCAGAGCTCTCTATCGACGAACAAAACTCACGCTCTATAAGTCACTAATCATGCCGGTCCTATTATACGAGTATGCAGCACAAACCTGGAGGTTGAGCAGTACTGATGAAAAGACTTTGGAAGCCTTCGAGAGAAAGATCCTTCGTTATATCTACGGTCCAATCTGCGTCAATGGCGATCACCGAATTCAATGGAACCACGAGCTGTATGAGCTGTACGTTGACATCGACATAGTTAATCGCAATAAAATCGAGCGGGCCCGCTGGCTGTCATGTTGACCGCATGGAAAACGACACTCCAGCGAAAAAAATATTCGATTCGGTGCCCGGTGGTGGTCAACGCAGAAGAGGACGCCCACATCTTCGTTGGAAGGATCAGGTGTTGGATAACCTGACCACGCTTGGTGCTTCCCACTGGCGCCAGCAAGCGTAAAACAGAAATGGCTTTTATAGAATATTTCTTATACGAGGCCAAAACCGACCTACGGTTGTAAGCGCCAGATAAGTAAGTAAGTAAGTAAGTTCCTATGTAAAAACATCAGTTCTTAGGAAGCTCAAGTAGACTTTAAGCTTTTTAAGAAGCATCTTTAGATTAAGAATGATGATTTTGCAAGCATTCTATGTTAACTCAATCATCCTATATGTTTGCTAAACTGAGTAATAATATTGTTGAATCCGCAATTTTCAGAACGCTGGGTCTGATATCTAAAAATTGTAACTTTATCTATTTGTGCGTTACCAAAATGCAAACTTTACGATTTGAAATATTGTGTAATTTCGCTACAATTTAGGATTTTATAAAACACTCGTACATCTGCATTACGACGTTGCCACCAATCGTTGGTTGTCACGTAAATAAGGCCAGTAAGATGTTATTAAATATTTTTTCCATTTTTATATTTTGCATAATTTTTAACGTGCTGGCTTATGAAAAACGGCCCGTCAAACCCTCGACGGAAGAATAAAATGTTGAAAGCCATTAAAAGGATTACTGCTCAAAATTTGAATTAATGTGTATGCGACAGTAATATCCTTAATGCAACAATCACACGCACACACCTCTAGAGAGACCCAGTAAAACAGTGATGTCAACAAACTTTTTGATAATATTAAATGATTCGTGAATTCGCGTATTACTGTTTTTGTAGAATATATAGATTTTGTGTAGAATATATAGACGTGGCGGCTGTGGTGCAATGGGTAGAGTGCGTGACCCATACGCTAGAGAAGACTGGTTCAATTCCATCTGAAACAGAAAGTTTTTTCAATCGAATTAATTTTTCTGTTCGCAAACCTCAGAGAGTAAATAATGCCATGTAAAGCTTCTAGAGAACATACACATTAGCCGTGCAGAGTCGGCATACAACTAGTAGATCCAGCTCTTGATCAATTGTGTACAAACATTTAATAACGCGCACAACACAATTTGATCATAAGAAGTTCGCTAAAAGTTCTTTCAAGGGCTGAAATGTTCAGTTTGTTTTTTTTTATTATTTTTTTATATAGATTTTAACTAAAAGGGAATAATTAGAATTTTTTTTTAAGTCCACCCCTTAAGAATCGACTAAAGCCCGTGGTACGAAAAATAGATGGGGACTGAAATTGAGTATTAACAAAAAGTGAAGAATATATTTTTTTATGCTAGAGTGAAAAATTGTAGTTTCTAAAACTAATTATATGTTTTGGTCAACAAATCAATCACTGGCAACAAATTGATTTTTGAATTTGCTTAGATGAGTTATTGATGTCCTAAAATGAACGAGTAGTTGTGGTGAATTTCTGGTGAGTAGAAAGATTCAAATGGCAAACGTTGTGTCATACCGAACCCTTCAATGGTGGTAGGATAGAAAATAAGGAGTTAATTGAAAGTTGACACATTTTGTAATACACTATCAAAATCGGAACACACATTTCACCACACATTGTGGCAGCTGTTGCTGAGTGCGTTAAGCACTCGGTGCAAACTTTCGAGCCGCTAGGTCCGAGGTTCGAATCCTCCACCAGACACAGAAAATTTTTTCAATTGATTTAATTTTTCTGATCGGTCGTCACCTCTCTGCAGACAATGGCAAATCCTGCGAGTGTAAATAATACCATGTAAAGCCTTCTTGAGGATATGCTTTTATGCCGGGCTGAAATGGGCAATATTGAAAGTACGCAATTGGTAGTTATGTATTCCAAGCATTTCTCAAGCCCACGATTAGTCAAATTGCAACGCACAGTTTCTATATTTTCTAGTGCAGGGTTAACTATTTTCTTCTTTTGAAAGCAAAGTTAAAAAAAACACACTAAAAATGTTGATAAAATTTGTATTTCGTTATAAAGTTTGAAATTTGCCATTATATGTGGAATACAATGTTATTAAACATGATCTTTTGCGTAACCCCATAAAAAAAAGTCCAGGGGCTAAAATCGCCCTTTCATTGACATCGACAAATCTTGAAATTAATCTTCCTGGAAATTTCTGTTGCAGCAAAGCCCTATTTATCTTTTGGTGCGTGGCTTGTGGCCCCATGTTATTGATATATCGTCCAGATGCATATCTTCAATTTGAGTCAGAAAAATCGGATAGCATACGATCATAGCGCTCAGAAATGACTGTAACGGTTGCTTCTTGATCGTTTTCAAAAAAATACGGACCAATGAGACCACTAAACTATGATGCACACTAGACAGTCGCTTTTTGCGGATTTGGGGATTTTTAGAGCCCCATATGCGGCAATTCTGCATATTCACGTATCCACCTGCGCAAACTGGGCCTCATCGCTGAAGAAAATTTGCTTCGAAAAATCAGCATTTGTAATGTTTCAGGAGAACTAAAAATAGACTGTTGGAAAATTTGATCGGTTATCAGGTTAAGGCTGGTAATTCTGCCAAGACAACCCCAATTGCTAACTCTGCCTGTTCTCACTAGTAGCCTGTTCAAAGTCAGGATAAAGGAAGATGGTCGCTGGCAACAGGTTCGCCCTATCTTATGTAAATGTAGAGGGATTACCCAGATTCTGGAGTTGGTCGCCTAATCTGGAGAGTAGGTGAACCGTTTGACTTGATCAATGGTAGCGTATATCAACGAAGGAATAGCAATGATCCTTTAAATTTGTTAGCACGGAGATAGCCGTTACGCTCGGCAGACGTACGATCACAATTTCACATGCACATTGGCATTGGTCTTATGGATAGTCTTAAAAGGCTGGTTAAAACGATGATAAATATGGTGTATAAATTGGTGTGCAAGAGGTATCAAAGTTCATTATTCCGAAATGAAAAGTATATCTTAGTAATCTCGGAGTGCCAGATTGCAAAGGTGCAATGTAGTGGTGACCACGTGTCACACACAGTCAAATGCGATGTGGTCTACGCTGTAGCACATTCAATAGAGGTGGCTTTTACCACCACAGTCATGATTGATGGGTGCAGATGTATTGGTGTGTTAAGTGCGTGTCGAGGTAAATCCCTTTTGCCCGAGGAGATGATCCAATCAATCGATTTGGATGAAATTGGCACTAATTTTGTATAGACACATACGCTCAACACGTTCAGTAGGCTGGTAGTCCACAAATAGTACAAAATAAAGTCTTTGTTGGAGTAAAATAAAATGAACTACGGAAAAGGAGTGGCGAACGAGGCCGAGCCGTTATCATTCTTAGTCCGTTCGATGAAAATTTTGCAAACCGTGATTCAAATCCTACCTGAAACAGAAAATTTTTCAATTGAATTGAATTTTTCTGATCGGCTGCTACCTTCTAGGGAACATGAACACTAGCCATTGGAGTCGTCATTAAAATTAGTAGGTCCAACTCTCCATCTTTTGTGCACAAAAAATTTGATAACAAGCTCAACACAATTGATTAAAGTCTCGGTCAAAGTTTTTCGAGGGTTGAATTCTTTAATTCAATTTGTTTTTTTTGTTCCAACTAAAGTAGGGACTTGGAAATATTTCCTTTTTGGATTAAAAATACCTTCTAACCACAGCTTGGATAAAAGAAGTCGCCTATTTTTATCCATACATTTACGGGTTAACATTTGGGGTATCATTAGAAACAATATATGTAGGTAAAAATATTTGATTGAGTTGAGTCGTTTTATTTTTTCTTATTGAACTCTAAAAATTACATCAACACTGTTCCTAGTAATAAATGAGCATCAAGTGAGGTTACCAACACTGGTAGACAGCGGTGCCTTTTAAATTGTGTTACGGATGCTTTAATGCCACCGCGTCAGTCAGTCACTGCGTCTCCTGCCAAGCTCATTGCTTCATCCCATGCTTGACTACTACTGCTAACTGTAAATGGCAAACCTAATATGATTTTGACAACATGTAACGTATTCGCTCTGCCAGCAACAAAATGTCGTAAATAATTTCGACGATGGTGTCGTTGTCAGCCATGGATGCGGGTGGTGGGTGACGCTCTAAAGTAGCGTCATCTACAATGAAATTCTATGTATCGTGGCGCATATATTCCAAGAAAGCGGGGATCCTTCTTTCGCTTAACGCAGAAGAAAAGATGGAAAACCTGTGCGAGTGTGGTTATGCGTATGAGCGAGAATGTGTGTGTGTGTGTGTGTGCATGTGTGGGTGCGTACGTTTGGTTGCGTATGGCTGTGGTTAAAGCTCTGAAACCTGTCGCTACCAGCATGCGTCCTACCACAAATAGGCGCAGCTCGCTTAGTTTGGTTCGAGATTGAATTTATTTATTTAAGTTATTTTCTGGTAAAAATCACGGCACACACAAACACACACACGCACACACACAAACCTAGAGCAAAACAGCCCAAATTAAAACGCGCACTTTATCATTCCGCCCCTTAATCGGGCTCTTTTGACGGCGGTTCCTGTTGAGCGGTTCCCATTCAAGATTTAACAACACGTTTCTGTTTTGCTCCTTCTAAGCTTTGTGATGTTTTTAATGCGTCTTATTTGGGTTTATTTTGGTGTTAATATGTTATTCGGAATGCCATGTTTTGAAATTCCATTAAGTCTGAAATTTACCACTTTTGATTGTGTGTGGTACTGTTTTAGTTTGTACCTGTTTTATTGTGGCACTAAGATTTGTGAGCTCAGCACTGAAAAAAAAACTAGTTGATTCCTTTGCAAAACTGTTAAGTAAAGTTGGCGTCATCCTTATTTGGATTTTCGTTAGTAGTCGTTAGAACTGATCAGTCTCAATATAGATGAAATTCTTAATATAAATTCAACTTTAAACGGGCAAAATAATTTCGAAATAGAATTGTAAAATTTTTGATGTTGCTTTTAAAATGCTGCCAAAATAAATGTGATTTTCATACAAAATAACACATTTTAACCGCACACACCCACCACTACTTTTTTAACACACACCAGTTTATTTGCCATAAATATATGTACTCGTGTGGGTGCCTGAATATATAATTTAATAGATTCAGATATTAAATTGTGCGTCGCATTTGTTGACAATGCAGTTCCGTGGTGCCGAGGGGATAGTTGTAAAAGTTGTTGTGCGGTTTAATTCAACAGTGTTGCCTCATGATTCGAATAACAGCAGCAGCAACATAATCGCTATTGTGGTGGAATCGCATCGTGTTGCTTAGTTGAAGTGAACTTTGATAGTGGTTCATTCCGGTGGCGTCACTATTTCAGTGGAAACCAGTGGAAATTACTTGAAGGGGCCCCAAGTTTTTTTATCTCTCAACATAGTCTCCTTTTAGATAGACACATTTAGTCCAGTGTTTTACCAATTTTTTTAATTTCTTCCAAATAATAGGTTCTTGGAAGATTTTTTTTAAGTTTAGAAATTGGAAATAGTAGCAGAGGGTTAAATCTGGAGAATATGGTGGATGGGGGTAGCAGTTCGTAGCCCAATTAATAGATTTTTCCCATTGTGGCTTCAATATGGAGGATGGGGATAGCAGTTCGTAGCCTAATTTTTGGATTTTTTGCATTAGCGACCACATCGTGTCAAAATATTTATGTGATTTACCCGCTGAGTTGAGATGCCTACAGCCTCAGCCAACTCACGCACATTCTCCGATCGTCCAATACCATTCCAATGATTTTATCGACGATTTTTGGCGTGACAACCTATTTTGGGCAACCTGAACGTTCGCACTTGTGCTTGTACGGAAACAATGGAACTCAGTGAACCATTGAAATTGATGTTTCAGAGGCCCCATATTATTTATCCAGCTTTTCCTTTGTTTCGTTGATGTTTTTTTAAAAACAAAAAATAATGCTTGATAATTACACGAAATTCACATGTTTCCATTTTCATCGAAATTCAGGAGGTTGTCTGTTTTGGCTCTCCACAAAATCGCCCAAAAAAAAAAAGAAAAATCACCCAAATGAAAAATGACCCACAAATTTATGAAAAGTCGCCCCAAACGAAAAAACGAAATTTTACCCAAGAAAACGAAAAAAAGCCCAACATTTTTTGGAAAAGTTTCCCAAAAACAAATACGAAAATTCACCCAAAAAAATTAAAAATCGCCCAATATTTTACATTGTGTTCCCACATGAGATACGAAATTCCCTTGTACGAAATGAGCATTTTCAAGGCCAGTATTTTTTTTTTAAAGTCTATTTTAATTCAATCATTTGATAAGATAAATACTATTGATTTATTTTTATTAATATAGTTATTTATTAACCACTGTTATTAGCATGAAAACTATTATTAGAACTATTATTGCAAGATAAAAGGTAGTGGGTAAGCTGATTTTTAAATTGCACTACTACGTTACTAATCAATCTTAATTGTGTACAGTGGCGGATCTAGGATTCGCGAAAGGGGGGCTGAAACTACACTTTTGTATGCCGAAGGGGGGGGGCCTGAAACTTTTGGACTTTTTTCATTTTGATTGTGTAGGAAGTGCGTTAAATTTAAAAATTTAATTAATTTTAATTTTATATAACCTCATACTTAAAAATCTATAAAAACATTTCGTACAAGGGAAAAATACTGATTGTTTTTTAAAACAACAAGTTTCTTTGGTTATCAAAAAATTTCAAAAAGAAAAAATGATGGCGGAGGTGATGGGGGGGGGGGGGGGAGCAGGGCGACGGGTGGCGCGTGCGATTCGCCGCACTACGCGTAATCCGCCGCGTCGCGATGCGCGGGCGCGGTACTAAATATTTCCTTTGACTTTACCAAGCAAACTCAAGCAAACTCGGCAAACTCATGATGCAAATACAAAAGAAAAACAAAAGAAGAACCGCTGATTTTACTTTAAATACCGTTATCTTTAAGAACTGATTGACGTTTCTTATATAATATTGAAAACGAAAGATCACCCAAAAAAAGCGAAAAATCACCCAAAAACGAAAAGTGAAATTTCGCCCAACATATTTTGGTGAAATTACGCCCAAAAGCAAAAAACGAAATTTTACCCAACAAAAATGCAAAATCGCCCAATTTTTTTGGGTGTTTCTAGATGTCAAAATATCATCGTCCTTTTGGCACAGTAAAAATGACAATTATATTTCAACATAATTGTATTCAAGTCAGTTACTTCTTCTCTGCCACGAGTGAAAAGTTTTCGAATAACACACAGCCTTATTGATTGTTTCATTGGAGTGTTGCATCGCTTTTCCAACTGATTTTAAGCAAATACTAAAAGACAACAGAAAAGAGAACACTGCACATGCACAACAGATCCATATAAAAAGCATGTTTTCATACGTGTAAGTGTACATAAGTATGAAAAGTACATATGCCAATGACAGAATAACGCTGTCTCTCACTTCCAATGTACTCACAGTTACAAAAAATTTAGAAAGGATTGCACAACAGCAAAAAGTAGTGAAAAAAGTACTACAAAAACTGATCCTTCATACAAAGCGTATGGTAGAAAATGTCGGGTCATTTTGACCCAGATAAACGTATAGTGCACATGTCAGTTTTTTGTATCTGCTATGCACATATGTCACATATGTACAATTTTTTCACTCTGGTTGCAAAGATAAAAGTTGAACAAATAAAATGGTTAATTTTTGTTTTTTTATTTTTGATTTTTTGTATGTTTTTTTTTGCAAATGAAAAGTGCCTCGGGTCAATATGACCCAATTAACGGGTTTAAGGTTAAAATGAATAATTTTGTGGAGCTTTGGCCTGATTGAAGACTTTTCGTTTATTTTTTTCGTTATATAATAATATCGCGTTTTTAAAAAAAATGTCAATTAATGGCTTGACTTCGATATTATAATGGCCGAAAGACTTTATATGACCTTCAAACATATTTTCTCCAATAAGGGATTTTTGCGTGTTTAATAATATTCTATTATAATATATTTTATGCAAAATAGATTTGTCTTTATCTAATTACATATTTCGTTTGAATACGAAGCTCCTTTTCAGCAATCATCCAAACAGCTTCAACTGACTTTGATGCTATTTTTAAATACCTCCTCGATTTTAAACTTATTAGTGATTGCTGATTTATGTCACCCTCCAAATCTATTGTCCAATTATTGCATTTTAAAATCGACTGCAAATTAAATAAAACAAACCCCGCTATATACTCAACTGCATGAGTAGTGTACTCTGTTAATATGCTAGGGTCCGTAAAATAATTATGTTCATCTAAAAACTAATTGTTTTCATAATTAATAATATTTACAACTACTTCATTATTTGAATTATTGCTATTTAAATTTTCAGATTTAATTGGATTAGATGAACTGATATTTAAAATTTCAATAAAAAATTTAATAAAATTTCTCGAATTCAAAGGGATTATAAATCAAGCACATGTGGAATTCTGAAATATATAAAAAGTATTAAAACTGATTCACTGAAAACAAGAGAGCATTAAAAACATGTGCAACTATGTCAATTGAATGCGCTTCTGAAGCTGTATTTGTACTTTGACAGTTCGATCCCTTTAAATTGGCGCAAAAACAACGGGCTCTAATTTAAATTTTTTCGCGAAATTCCAATTGGAAATATTAAAACTTTCAATTGTTACAACTTCTTTAAATACAATTAGATATAAATAACGTTGTTTTGTTTAAAAAATCCATTTTAAGTCAATCGTATATCTTATTTACTTTAATACTTTCGTAAAATTTAGCAAGAAGAATCGCTTTATTAATAAATATTTGGTATTTATAATTAAACTCGAAATTTATTCCGGATAGACGAGCGATCGAAATGTCAAAAAAGTCTTGCCCTCTTGATCACTTGATCAGCACACATTCACTGTATGTGAGGAGAACACCATATCCTTATATTTTACTTCTTTGATTAACAGTTGAGGTGAGTTCCAAAACATAAATTGCAAAGCAACTCTACAAAGTCATGCATTCCTTAATGCAACTGTGTAAACTTTGACGATATCATATGTCCCAAATTGTATCGTGAATGTTATCGATGCGCAAACAAAAGCAAACTGCGCATCGCTAAGGTTTGTGATGCTTTGGCATTTGATTTGCAACAATGGCCGACATCGAAGAGTAAGAATGTATTTTTGCTTTTTTAAAGTAGTTTGTTACCTAATTTATTATTAGAAATTATAATTTTAGAGAAAAAAAAAATTGATTTGTACACAACGTGTTCTAAAACGTCAAACTGCATACCATCATTACAAAGTATTTTGATGTTTTGGAACTCAGCCTTGATAGTCGACAGGACCAGTGTTGCATTAAAAGTTAATATACCGGAAATTCAAAACGTAACTGACTTGTCAAATTGCCCTCTTACTCGAAACTACGTACATATATGCAACCTGTTAATCGTACAATGAATGCAAAAACCAAAACAAAATTTTGAGTCAGCCTATGTTTACGTCATACTCCGGAAAAAGATTTTCTTATCCTAAAGATAAGGGAAAATAGCAAAATAAAACCTTAAAAAAAGAAACAAAAATAGTTTATTCTGTAAATAAAAGCAATATAATTCATTGACTTGTTTCTTAACCCTTCGAGCCACTCTGGTGCTTTTCATCGCCCCATGCCCCAACCTTTTTATGCATACTCCTTACGCCACCTAGGTGTTCACAACGTAACTAGCTTTACTCTCAAGCAATTTAGAAGTTCAGGGATGCGTTAGTGTGCAGCGTTGACGTTTTGCTACAATTGTAGCAAATTTGCTACATTTAAAATGAAAAGCTACAATGCTACATTGCTTCTTCAAATGCTACATTTTCATAGTTTCAAACAATTTTTGTATTTCCAATAGAAAAAATTGGAAAACGGACACATTATATTTTAAAACAAATACATATGTTTTAAAATATAAAGTGCATTAAAAAATGCATTCACTGTGCGATTCGTTGATGGATGTCAACGTAAAATTCGTTGCTATCTTCACGTTAATGTGATTTTGTGTAACGCTTGAAATGGATAGGTAAGTTGATATACAATTAATAATTTTAAATCAACAAGCTTAAATCCATTGTTTTTTTCTTACTGTGCGTTTAGACCGCCTGAACGAACGAAAAATTCATCGCAAGCAATTTATTGCGATAAAAACGTCGTTCGGCGTGCTGTTTACACCGCACGAACATCGATAGCGAACGAACATTATCCGCCATCTTGTATGTTCAGCCGATCTAAACAGGAAATTGTGCATTCGGCCGAACATTAATAAATGTAGGGTTGATATCTCTTTATTTTTATATTTATAGTATATATTTTTATGAATAAATATACTTTCCGTGATTTATTCTTTTAAGCTACTCCTTTTTGCTTATTTTTTTTTATTTTAAAACAGCGTAACACTGTATTCGCCCAAAAATATCGAGGGAAGGCCGATCAGTCCGAACGAAAGATTCTTCGTTCGTTCGCGCTAATTTACTGTTTACACCGGGCGAACAGGGTTCGCGATAAATTTATAGCGAACGGTGTTCGTTCGGGCTAAGTGTTTATACCGCGCGAACAAACAAGGATTCTTTCGTTCGTTCAGGCGGTTCACAGTTAGATTCGTGGTTAAGAAAAAAAGAGTAGAGAAAGTGGAGCAAGAAATTGAAGTGGAGAAAAAATTTATGAGATGTAAGTATTTTAGCTTTTCTGTATTTAGCTCTCATGAGAGAAATTTTTGATATTGTACTATTTATTTGCAGTGAATCTAAGAAAAACTACAGGAAGTTTATACTGAAGGAGTGGCTGAAAAAATTTTCATGGCTGTAAAATACAAACTTTTTGCAAGCATGCAACGAGAGTACTGTCAATATTTTATCACATCTTAATAGACACGCTACGTGTTCTGCACATGTACAAAATGTGGAATCCAGAAAAAAAAACAAATATTGAGGGATTCATTTTTGTACGCGGGGAAATAGTAGATCGATAAAATGGTAAAAAACGCAGAATTAACGATGGTCATGTTCTTGATATGTATGTTACAGGCTAGTTCCACTATTTCATTACTGTAACTTCATTAGCGTTTTGAAACACCCAATGAGACCTGGCTGGGCTTTTATTAACAAAATTCAATAACAATATTCAACAATAAGAAGTTGTGATAACGATGCAGTGGCACTAGCCTGTAACATTAATATATATAAAAACAAGAATTGTTCCATTTTTTACAGAGTTTGAAGTGTTTCTTTTAATATTATTTAAAACTATAATTGCTGTTTTTTGGCTTGAATAAAATAAAAATATAAACCAAGGACCGTAAATAACAGTTATGGTCTCATTTTTTAGGGGAAAACCACAAGTAGTTGGAATAGTTGGAGGACATTTTGGATGACACCATTATGATCCCCCGACATCCCCTTGTTAGTCCTGGGTTGTGTTTTAAATTTCGACTTTAAAAGTAAAAGTTTAAAAATACCAGTTAAATTTTGAACTTTTTTCGCACAAAAAATAACAGTTATTTTTTGTGGGATATTTTTTTCCACAAAATATCCCACAAATCACTGTATCTACAAAACTGTTCATGCTAGGGTCATGAAATTTGACTGGTAAAAATAAGAATGCAAGATCTACCATATGACAAAAAATGGGCGGAACACGCGCCTTTTTTACATTCCATGATTTTATCTACAAGTCGGAAGATTGCACAAATATTCGTATTTGTTTTTTGCAACTTTTTACTTACCAACTTATTAAGTTCTAAAAAAAGTTTTCGGTTGAAATGTAGAGATTTAGAAATTTTAATCAATACAAAAAAGAATAGTTAAACGATAAGTTAGGAAATATTGTAGGTGTCTTCATCCAAACGTTGAGTGCTGTATTTTGTATCATTGCTGTTGAAATACACAGAATATTTGGGTGCAATTCATAATATTATTTGTTTTATATTATATATTATATATTATTATATATTATTTTATAAATTTGCTTTTTAGTGGTATATTATAACAAAATGTCAATATTTGGATAAGCAGCAGCAGTTGCGACGCTAAATCTGCATTTATTTTAAATTTCATATTTTTGTGGGTTAGGCCACTTTTGCTCTCATCGCCTCAAATATCTCCGGCTATGCGACAGACTTGCCATGTTTTCATCTTTCAAATTTTATGACCCTATATATAATAAGGAGTTTCTTAGATATAGCGATTTGTGGTATATTTTGTGGGAAAAAATATCCCACATATAATAACAGTTATTTTTTGTGGGAAAAAATAGAAGTTAAAAAAATCTGGTTAATTCTTGTTCAATATAATAAAACACAAAAAATAACTAAAACTTTCAACTTTTTTAGAAAAATGGTTTAACGGTTACGGTCCCTGATATAAACAAATAAAATTCTCGATAAAAAACAAATTCTGCTAAATAACTGCCTCTAATTATTATTGCTAGACTTACATTTTTATTTTTGTGCTACATTGCAGCCAGATTTGATACGTATTTTGCTACGGAGAAAATGTATTGAGTGGCAACACTGTGAGTGTGTCGTTGGCATTCGTTTAAAATCGACGGTGCTCTCATATACCCCACGTGTGGCTTAGTGTATATTTTTAGAGATAACTGAAATATTTCATTTTATTGAATTTAATTATTTTTTTTTATTGTTTTAAGGTATGTATGAATATAAATTGATAAATTAAAATAAAAAAATTTATTTTTGTGTAAAAATTTATAAGTTTACTGTCTAAACTATTGAATTTGAATTTGACTGAATTTGACTATTTTACTACTTTTTTCTCTAAATATGTCATTAAATTACATACAAAAAAATATTTTTCAGTCCTTAGAATCAACACTGATCGAGTTTATTTGAATGTTATTGATAAAAAAATTTTTTTTTTCGTTTTTTGAAAAAGTGGGTGCAGTTTTTTGGCAGAATAAATGTTTTTTTTAGCTAACGCTATGGCTAATATTTTGTCTTTGTAGCAACGTATTTGATGCCTTCGAACATACATTTTTTTAGGAATTAAATTAAAAACTGTAAAAGTTATAAATTTTTTAGTAAAAGAGCTAATTTTCACGCTTTTTTTTTAACTTGACCGCTCTCCTAAAGTCAGCCATTTTTAAAATATTAGAAAATAACTAAACAAAATGTTGAACATGACCAAAAATAGTAACCATGTAAAGTTTTAAGCTTATGTATATATCCAAAAGTCGGGATTTTTTGACGTGGAGTGATGACATACCCCCATGTGGCTCTATGTTACTTGCTCGAGTGAGGGTGTTGCTCGAAGGGTTAAAATATTAGTTTGCCCTTTTGTTTTTGTTCATCAAAATCTCCTTACTGGTTACTTTTTCGTTTTTGAAATGTTGATAGAAAGACATTTTTGTTAAGCGATAATTTTTAGCCAAATTACAATGCAAGCTTAATTGATTTAAGGTTATATTAAAATTAAAATTTGTTTCAAGAAATTTTTTAATAACAAAAAAAAAAATTCTTAGATTCGGACCATCTGGTACAGCCGACAATTAAGTGGAGTCTTAAAAAAAGAATTTTTAACAGAAAATTTTCTAATTTTTTATATGCAATATCGCAGTAGGAGTTCTATACTTGGTTGTTTTTCAATATGTTTTTCTCTCGTTCAATTAGAGTCACTACTCATATGGCTAAGTGCTTGGCTTGGCTAAATATACGTTCAAAAAGTGTCCAGTTTGCGGCCCTTTTAAGCTTTAGGCCTGAAGGAATCCACCACGCCACAGTGTAAATGCGCTAAATTTTAACTCTGGTAATATTTCGTGCTTGTTGCAATTTTGCGGATATATTCCAAATGTTGACGATCATAATTATGATTTTGTTGCAGAGAAGATGTAATGAAGCGCAAGTGTTGATAACAACACACCATAAAAAAACACATACATAGGGACATTGCATAGGCTCTCGATATAACTTCAACCGCTGAAGTGCGGTTAGAGAAACCTAAACATGGTGTTGGTCAAAGTATTTTTGATAGAATTTGAGATAAATTATTATCTGAATTTGGTGTTAAATTCACAGCATCACTAGCCTCGTAACTATAAAAAAATATCTTTACTGACTTCATGACTGAAAATTGTTAATGAGTGCGCCAAAAGGACATTGTAAAATTTGTCAATTGCAACAATTGCATACAGTGTAGATTTGTTTTCACATAAATTTAATGTGAAAATAGAAATGAATTACATAAAATTGATTTAGATAGAAATGAGTTCATGATTGCATTTAAATGAGTACCAAACAAATTACTTTTTACGTTCCATGGCTTTCTGCATAATAAAACCTGTGCGCACTTTCTGTTCTAGTGAACCTTCGCAATATTCCACTTATACCCCTTCTCGAATAAATCTTAGTGACTAGAAATCTCAAAGTCACATTTGAATATTACAGTGACATCCGCGGAATTTTTTTTTATTTTTCGTAAAGGTTTATTTATAAAATAAATTCTTAAACAAAAAACTATCGATTTAAGTGCTTAAAGACTTCTAGACTCTCTGAATGAAATATTGCAGCAGAATTCGTAAATTCTATAGCGGATAATTTAACATGCATGTCTCAAAAAATGTGAAATTATGCTTCAAACAAAAAGTACTCACAGTACACGTCCAATATAACGAATACCCGATTTAACAAATGTCCAATATAACGAACGGCAAAATCTCTTCATTGACTCTTCTATATAGCGAATTCAAATTTTTTGTTGTCATTCGATTTAACGAATGATATCAATACGAGTTGAAACTATTTTCATTGATCAGCTGTTGCTGTAATATTATCTGTCACCATTCTGCATACACAGATTCTCTTTATTTTTTGTTCTTGGTACCGTTTTAAATTCATATGAATCCACATATACGTTTGTTGGACCGCAAAAAAGGAATGAGTGGTGTGTGCTTAGGTCAGTTGTTAGTTTTCACTCATCTTTAAAGTTCTATATAAAAAAATATTTAGCATTGGCATATAAGCGAAAAATATTTGAACTAAGGAGAATCTGTGGCTGAAATGACACCCAAAATATCCCACACAAATGCTGCAGAACATTTTAGGACTTCTATACAATGGGCTTACAAGAGGAAAGAGGAAAGCAAATATTTTGTTAATATATAAATAATAACTGAACTGCTAAAAACTATATATCTTTGTTTAAAATACTCATTCAATATAACAAATTTTTCGATTTAACGAAAAGGCTGGACAAGAAACCATTCGTTATATTGTACGTCTACAGTACTTACTTATCTGGCGCTTACAACCGTTGGTCGGTTTTGGCCTCGTATAAGAAATTGCGCCAGCCATTTTTCTTTTGCGCTTGCTGGCTCCAGTTGGAAACACCAAGTGTAGTCAGGTTATCCAACACTTGATCCCTCCAACGAAGATGTGGACGTCCTCTTCTACGTTGACCACCACCGGCCACCGAATCAAATATTTTTTTCGCTAGAGCATCGTTTTTCATTCGCTCAACATAACCTAGCCAGCGGAGCCACTCGATTTTATTGCGCTTAACTATGTCGATGTCAGCGAACAGTTCGTACAGTTCGTGGTTACATCGAATTCGGTACTCGCCATTGACGCCATTGACAGCTCATACAGCTCGTGGTTACATCGAATTCGGTACTCGCCATTGACGCAGATTGGACCGCAGATCTTACGAAGGATCTTTCTCTGAAAGGCTCCCAAAGTTTTTTCATCAGAACTGCTCAAAGTTCAGGTTTGTGCTGCATACTCGTATAGTAAGACGGGCATGATTAGTGACTTAAAGAACGTGAGTTTTGTTAATTGAGAGAGGGTTCTGCTTCTCAATTGCCTACTTAGCCCAAAGTAACACCTGTTGGCAAGAGTTATCCTTCGTTTTATCTCAATATTGACATCGTTGGAAGAGTTTATGCTGGATCCCAAGTAGACGAAGTCCTTAACAACCTCTAAGGGGATGCTGTCAACAGTGACGTGGTTTCCAAGACTCTGGGACTTTTTATTTACAAGCGAGTCTTCAAAAAACCCTATAAAAAGAAGTTTGGAGTTGTTTAATCGGTTGATCTGGCCAGCCAGTGCAAATCACCAAGACGAGAGATTAAGCGACCCGGAAATGCTCCTTTCAGAATTTGGGTTGCACCATCCTGTTGGAGCCACATGTTCTCCAGTCCCAATTCATCCAATTGAGGAAGAAAAAAATCGGTTATCATGTCTCTGTAGCGTGCGCCGTCCACAGTCGTCGTTTGGCCTGCGGCGTTCTCAAAAAAAAAAAAAAGAAAATGGTCCGATGACTCTTCCAGCGTAAACAGCACACCACGCAGTAACTTTGAGCGGGTGTAATGGTTCTTCGTGGACGATATACGGATTTTTAGTGCCCCAGAAACGATTATTTTGTTTATATACGTAACCGTAAAGATGAAAATGAGCCTCATCGCTCATAATAATTTTCGATGAAAAATCGTCCACCTCTTCGTTGAGATTCAGGATGGCTTTAGTGTAGGTTACACGCGGTTGGCGGTCAACAGCTAAAAGCTAATGCACTGTCTGCACTTTGTAAGGGAACATCTTCAAATCTTTCACCAAATTTCTGCGCAGGGACCTCCGGCTAATGCCCAATTGCGTGGCACGTCGTCTGGTCGATGTTCTGGGCTCTTCTTCGACATCTTGGGTAACTGCAGCGATATTCTCAGCAGAATGGCTGCTCCGGGGCCGGCCAGCCTTGTGAAGATCTCGTGTTGTCCCACTCTCTTCAAGCGAGTGGCCAAACGCAGCAGTGTTTGTCCAGTTGATGTCGGACGGCTAGGAAATCTGCGATGAAATTCACGCTGCGCCAACACTATCGACAAATTATTGCGCAAAAAATGGAATCAATTATTCCGCGTTCTTGCGGAGTAAATCGATTCATAGCTTTTTGATTTGTATTCTGCATTTGTTTACTTCACAAATGTCAAAACCGAATTGACATTTGGCGCCATTTGCAAATGTTATAGGGTGTTCCAATGGTGTGATTACTTTTGCCCCACATTGTAATAAAAATATTATTATTAAACCTGATTCTGTTGTGAGATACAAATAAACTTGCTCCGTTGATGATGTGTCAATTACTTATATCGAGATCATCCTTAACTTCTGAAAATCAAAGACTCTATTTGATATAAATTTCGTCTTGTATGAACACTTTGGAAACAGCTCACACATTAGCTCGTCTGTGTCATATAACCAAATTATCCAATTATATTTTAAAAACTTATTTCTGTGCTAAGTTAACATTTGTTAAGTTTTGTATTTGATCCAAGTTTTAATGGTGATCCTTAGGTGACGCATTGCCGGATGCCCAAGTTCCCTTAAGGACATGGCTGCATTACTTCACTCAGTTAGACTGGCAAGCAATTCATCTGCAGCACTTGTGAATATTTCATCAATCAAGTGTTTAAATTGACACAGAAAACGACCAACAACAACAACAACAATTACAACAACAAATACAAGTTTGTTAACTAGGATTGCTCCATGACTGACGCACACATCTTTCAGGATAACAACAGCAACAAGTGCAATGACCGGATATTGCTAAATCTTGGCAACTTTTTGCATATTCATTCTACACATGCATGTGCTTGCGTCAATGTGATTGTCAATAAGTTTGAAAGTCTGCAAATTTCGGTGTGATGGAACTGGTACAAATCCCAAAATAGGGGGTTAAAAGTTAAAATTTTTGAAGAGCAATTCTTGGCATTTTTTTTTTGTTTCGAAACACTTGCAAACATGAAAAATATTAGCGTAGTTAATATTTTAAATAGTTTAGTAAAGCTAACACTGCAAAAAAATTTGTGTTTAAGAGAAGAAATGTTTTGATTCATTTTTCGATTTATCCAAGTTTGTGAATAAGAAACTTGGCTTGGAAAAAGGCTTTTCTTTCTAACATTTTGGGAAAGGATTCAGATCGTAGATAAAACGCTGAAATGATTTTTATTATGGGCGGCTTTGATTAACGGACATATAAGTTTTGTAATAAACTGTAATGGAGAAGTTTTATAACTACATTCCCTTGGAATTATTTATTTTTCATAATTTTGATTTTATTTTCATTTATATCAAAGAAGAAAAAAATAATAATTTAAGTAAAAAATTTTTTTAATATACGTTTTAGTCTTGTGTAAACTTTGACAATAGATTTTATCAGTTTTTATCAGTACACAATTTTTTTAAGAACCGAAATGGTTCCATAAATATTAAACAAAAAAAAAAAAAAAACTGAAGAAATTCATTGACATTTTCGAGGCTCGAACTATCAACCTCACGATTATAAAGCAATCGCCACGCGCTCTGAGCTGCAGAACCCATTTAAATATATCATCTAAATAGAATAAATAAAACCAACTAATTTCTTCAATTTTTTCTTTTCACCTTCTGTGGTGAATTCTTGAAAATTTGATTTGTTTCATAAAAGAACAAAAAATTCGTTATCACTGTCGAGGCTCGAACTCACTAACTAGCGTTTATAAAGCGATCGCTTTACGCTCTGAGCTACAGAACTTACAAGCAAATATTTTCTAAATGAGGTAATAAATTCACTTCAGTTGTGAATGTCATTGAAAAATGTCAATGAGCTTTTCAGTTTTTTTGTTTCATTTTTAATATGTATGCATCCATGTATCAAATAATTTCGCATTTTAGACAAACAAATAAACGTACAGACAAAAAAGTAAGTTAATATAGTGTTCTCATCCAGTTCTGAGCTACATTTGAAGTTTAAAAACTTTAGCTCATCGGGAAGTTGGTTAAAAATAGATTCCAAGATTTGTCGGGGCAGACAAATGAAGATTTGTCGTATTTTCGTTGTTTGGTTCACCAAAAGAAAAATAAATTTGGGAAAATACCCCCTATCGTGTGCCCGAGTGCATCAACCACTCGATGCTAATTCAAGTCCAGGTTCGAGCCCTAGCTGAGACAAAAGTAGAACTTAATTTTTCTGATCGCAACCAATGGCAAACCTAATAGAATTAATAATGCCATGTAAAGCTTCTTAAGAACATGCACATGCCGTTCGGAGCCGGCATTAAACTACACTAAGAGAAAAAATATTAAATTTATCCAAAAACTTTTTTAGTTTATCCAAAAAGAGAGTCATTTTTCCACCAATAACGCATTTGCTTAAATCGACTACGTAAATATTTAAAATTTATTTAAATATTTTTTTAAATAAATAAAATATTACAATATTTAAACAGGATCGTAAAAAATATATTAAAATTATGCACGAATTTCTTAAATATCTTTCAAATATTTACTATTTGAAAATAAAACTGTCGCCTTTAAAGAAAATTTATATAAAAATATTGAAATTACAAAACAACATATTTAAATATTTCTCACGAGCTGCGTCCATCAAATGCCATTTGGTTGAATATTTTATTTTCTTTTTTTCTTTTTTCGTTCTCAAATTCATACTATTTTTGACATTTGGTGCCATAATAATGCAACAACTGTCAAAAAAAGTATAAATTAGAGAAGGAAAAAGTAGAAAAGAAAATAAAATATGCAGGCAAATGACAATTGGTGTAAAAAATTCGTGAGAAAAAGTGCGTTTGTCACTCTAACCTTACATAATATTATGCGATCACCATTAGCACTCACAAAGAATTTTGGCCAAACATCCAGGCTATATTATCTTCATAACAAAAAGCAAATGAGAACTACAAGAAACTGAAAGCAAGAATCTTAATTCTAAAAACTTCATTTATAACTGCAGGAACAGAGTGCGATATTGTTGCTACTTGTCGGCTATTTCAGCTGTATATTATAGGTATATAGGTGTGTGGTATAAATAAAATTTAAATACGGGAAAAAACGAGTTGTAAGGAAAATATTTGATTTATCCACGTAAATATTTAAATAAAATTTAACATTTTTAATCATAATATTTGAATACGGCCTTTCATTATTTATATTGAAACGAACGAAAAAATAAATTCCGGGTAACTTTCTCGGCATAATTGGCAGTATAAGTAGAACCTAAGTAGCTTGAGTGGATTACAGTGTAAAGTCTTACAAAGGCTACTGATGAGTTGGTGTAGCGGCCAATGAAATAGTCTGTATAGTCAAGCTGTGTGATTTGCTCTATACAGAGCCGTTGTTGTTGTTGTTGTTTGTTGCCGTCTTTGTTCTTCATGTTGTCTTGTTCTCAACATGATTGGCCTAGAGCTCAAAAAAAATTAGTTTTCAATATAAAATTTAATAAATATTTATTTATTTATTTATTTATATATTAACAATTAACTGGTAAAATAAAGAGCTAATTTAATAAGCAATAGCAACAGTGACCTTCAGTTTATCCACTAGAATAGATTAAATTAGGTGATATAAATTTGCGTATTTTAGGAAGTTTATAATACAAATGATATTGTTTTCAGACGGGTTTGAAATCATAAATAATGGATTTTCGTTTTGAAATATATGTTGTCTGTGGGTAATAAAATGGGGGCAGTTAGAGAAGATATGAGAGAAGTAATCTCGGGGAGAAACTGAACAGGGGCAAGGTAGCTGGGTGACAGAGTTCATAAGATAACCATGAGTTAGGTTTGAATGACCAAGTCTGATTCTTACAAATTTTATGATGTCTAACCTTTTCAAATGTACTGATTTCAGAAAGTCATTGATTGATAATTGGTTAGGATTAATAGATTGGTACCAGATAGAAGAGGAATTAAAGGTTGATATATGCTTTTTTGCAAAAGACGTTTTTAAGAAGTTATTTATGTCAGAAAAGTTTACATTATCAGACGTACCTACTGGGGCGTTGACTGAAAATTTAGCTGTATGATCTGCAAAATCATAACCTGAGATATTAGAATGCCCTGGAATCCATATAAGAGTAATCTTAGGATGATATTTAATCAAAGAATCTCTTATTTTAGCTGAGTAAAAGTTATTGTTGTTAATATTTAAAATCGATTCAATTGCTGAGAGGGAGTACGAGAAAATTGCATGATTGCCTCTATTTTTGCTGGCGAAGATAATTGCTTCATAAATGGCTATGATTTCGGGTGAGAAAACCGAACTATAATATGGTAGAAGAGCCAGTTTTATAACTTTGTTTTGAGTTGTGATGCTGTAGCTGACTCTATTATTTATCTTAGAACCATCTGTATATAAGAATGTATGATTCTTAAGACTGCTCTTGATTTCTGAAAATAAGCATTGAAAAATGTAATTTGGTGTATTATCTTTTTTAAACTTGTGTAAGGAGATATCACAGGAGTTAACGTTAAGTTTCCAAGGATGATAAAAAGTTTTGTTAGATTTCTGGGGACGATAAGGAATACCTTGAGCCTTTCCATTTTGTACAGCTAAATAAATTGCTGACTTAATTTCAGGTTTTTTTTTTTGGAATTGCAAATTTGATTAACTATATATCGAATAGTAGTGTCGTGACTGAAGATCAGTGATTTAGAAAGCTTAGCGGTTGTTAAGTCTCTTTGTATTTCGAGGGGTTTAATTTGCTTCAAAAAAAAAAGATTATTAATGGGGGTGGATCGAAATGCACCAAAAGTGGTTCGAATAGCCGAATTAATTATAGTTTTAAGCTTATGCAAATATGTTTTGGGAAAATATCTTTAAATAAATAGGGAGTATTTAATTTTCGAAATAATAAGCGCTTGGATAACTGAACGTAAAGTTAGGGTATTGCAGTTCAGTTTAAAACTGGAGAGGCATTTAATGACACTGAGTGGCTTAGTCAAAGAGTTGCATAATTTATTAATGTGTGTTTTCCAAGTAAATCTAGAATTAAATTTCAGGCCTAAAATTTTTGAATTATCTGTTAATTGAAGATTTACATTATTAGTGAGAATCCTGCAATTACAATTTTTGCGGCAAATATGCATATACTGACATTTACTTAGAGATAAAAATGAACCCGATATCTCACACCAAGCTAAAATATCATTTAATAGTTGGTTAAGATTAATAGTTGAATTTTTGTCCTTGTTGGACTTGATTATCAGATTGAAGTCATCTGCATATGCCATAAAATTTATTACCTTGTGAACAGCAATAATTTCGCAAAAGCTTATTGATAAGATGACGGATAGAGGAGAACTCTGTGAAATACCATTATGCAGATTTCTCGGATCTGAAAAATACTTGCCCAGTTGGACATAATTGGTCATAAAGTGAATTATATAATTGATGATTTTTGGTCCAATTTTCCACTCTAAGAGTTGGTCGATTATGGTATGAATTCCGACTTTCTCAAAAGCTTTTTTAAAGTCGAGGGATACTATTGTCAATTGTTTTTTGCGAGATAGACACTTTGCAATTCGATGCTCGATATTGAGCAAGTTTTCACATGTTGAATTACCTTTCCTAAAACCAAGTTGATGAGCATCAAGTAAACGATTTTTTGTCACAAACCACCATAGTCTATTTGCAATTATTTTAACCATCAATTTTGAAATGCAGGGATTGAGGGTCTGTATGAATCAATAAGAGTCTTATTTGATTTGGGCGTGAGTATGGGAATAATCGTACTAGTTTTGTATTGCTGAGGGATGCATTTGTGAAATAAATTATTGTAAAATTGAAGAAATCTTACTTTAAGTGATTTTGGCAATGCTCGGATCATTGGATAAGAAATTCTATCCATACCTGGTGTTTTCCCTTTAAGTTTTGCTAATGATGAAGAGAGCTCTAAAAAAGAGATGTCTTGTTCAATTATATATGCGTCTGGACAAGGATTAAAGTGAGATGGGGTACTAAGTGCTGTTGACTTTTTTAATTGAAAGTTGTGAGAGAAGTTAGTGTCTTCTGAGTTTTCTGACCAAAACTGGCAAAGTGTGTTAGCAATTACTTTTCCGTCAGATAGTTTGTTATGAGGAGGTATAGGAGATTCGATGGTATGTATTCCATGGGAAACTTTATATCCAGAAAATATCTTGATATTACACCAAATTTTTTGGATAGGAGTATCTGGGCTTATAGTAAATGTGAATTCATTAAGCGATTTGATTTTTTCTAACTTAATTTCCCGTTTTAAGATTGCATTGGCCTTTTTATGGTTTATCAAATTTGATGCAGTAATATTAGTCTTAAATGTGTGCCAATATTTGTTTTTATCTTTTTTTAGTTTTCCTACTTTAGAATTCCACCAAGGAACTTTTTTGAATTTATGTAAGGATGAGATTGGGGAATTGAATTGTTGGCTGCTTGAATAATAATTTTTCTCAAATTATAAGCTTCCTTATTAACATCTGTGGAGATTTGAAAATGGGTGTCAAATTTAATACAGTTATTGGTAAATGATTCCCAATCAGATTTATGAATTTGGAATTTTGGTTTAAAATTTTCATATGAATGCGTCGTATTACGAAACACTGAAGTAATAATGGGAAAATGGTCGCTGCCATTAAGATCGGTTTCTATTGTCCATTGAGCGTGGGGTTTAATGCTGGGTGAACAAAAGGTTAAGTCAATATGTGTTAATGAGTTGTGAGTATTAAAATGAGTTGGTGATCCATCGTTTAGTAGAATAAACTATGATTGATTGATAAATTTTGATAACATGGTTCCTCTACGATTACACTGCCCGACAGACATTTTGGTGGCGGAGATTTTTCAGCTGATTATAGGCTAGTTTGTTTTCTTGATTTCAAATATGGACTCTGTTTTTCTCCATCAGCTCGAGTTTTTGAGTTATAGGCAAAAACATGAAAATCAGTTTTTTTCTGATAATTTTGGTATATCTATTACATTGATCTACCGATTTTTATAACGATGACGAATTTCAATGAAGAAATATTAAACTTTTAAATTTTTGCACATAAAATTACAATATTTTTGATGGTCTTGAAGATATCGACGTTCAAAGTGGAAAAAATGTCACAATTTTACGTAGGCTGCGCTTTTGAAACCCTGTATCTTTAATATTTTTCAACGGATTTGCAAAAAATTTCTTTTACTTGATAGAAAATCTCTCGAATTTTAATAAGCATCTTTGTTTTCTTTTATTAGCTAACATTTTTGCAAAGAAATTAAGAAAAATAAAAATTTTTTAAAATTAAGTTTATTAAAATTCAAGTACAGTTGATAAGGTTTTTGATAAGCAATTGATAAAGAATAACCATGTTTTGCTTACATAAGTAGAAAAATGCCGGGAATAAGTTTAGAAAAGCTTAAAGCTGGTGTAATGGATGGTCCGCAGATAAGGCAGCTACTGAAAGACCCTAATTTTAAAACCTCGATGACTAAAGTGCCCAGTCTTTATGCCAAGAATTAAAGTCAGCAATGGTAAGTAAAGGGGAAGAAGTAAAACTAAAAGCATTTGAGAGGCTTTGTAGACAATAAATTTAACTTTGGAGATTAAAGCAACAGAGATCAACAGCAACAGAATCAAAGACATTGTTGAGTGTAATATGTTTATGCTGTAATGAAGTGTAACTCCTCCGTATCTAGTGGATGATGAATTATAAGTATATAAGAAAAAGTTGATGGGAATAGGGATATTTATGAGTGAGTGGTTATGAGTTTCTTGTAAAGATATAATCTTAGGGTTATATTTTTTGACTAATATACATAGTTCGTTGTAATTATTTAAGTATCCTTTTATATTCCACTGGACTAAGCTGAGAGACATCGATAGTATATAATATATTGGATGACCAAATAATTTAAGTAACTTATTTAGCAATATAATGAAATTAAATAAAAATTTAGATAAATAATGATGAAACAATTCAGCAATTTGAAAATAATAATGTTATTCCTATTTAAATTATAGTTTGTTATATGGGACAAATTAATTAATGAAGAATGTAATAAGAATCTGATATCAATTGCTTATCAAAAACCTTATCAACTGTACTTGAATTTTAATAAACTTAATTTTAAAAAATTTTTATTTTTCTTAATTTCTTTGCAAAAATGTTAGCTAATAAAAGAAAACAAAGATGCTTATTAAAATTCGAGAGATTTTCTATCAAGTAAAAGAAATTTTTTGCAAATCCGTTGAAAAATATTAAAGATACAGGGTTTCAAAAGCGCAGCCTACGTAAAATTGTGACATTTTTTCCACTTTGAACGTCGATATCTTCAAGACCATCAAAAATATTGTAATTTTATGTGCAAAAATTTAAAAGTTTAATATTTCTTCATTGAAATTCGTCATCGTTATAAAAATCGGTAGATCAATGTAATAGATATACCAAAATTATCAGAAAAAAACTGATTTTCATGTTTTTGCCTATAACTCAAAAACTCGAGCTGATGGAGAAAAACAGAGTCCATATTTGAAATCAAGAAAACAAACTAGCCTATAATCAGCTGAAAAATCTCCGCCACCAAAATGTCTGTCGGGCAGTGTAATCGTAGAGGAACCATGTTATCAAAATTTATCAATCAATCATAGTTTATTCTACTAAACGATGGATCACCAACTCATTTTAATACTCACAACTCATTAACACATATTGACTTAACCTTTTGTTCACCCAGCATTAAACCCCACGCTCAATGGACAATAGAAACCGATCTTAATGGCAGCGACCATTTTCCCATTATTACTTCAGTGTTTCGTAATACGACGCATTCATATGAAAATTTTAAACCAAAATTCCAAATTCATAAATCTGATTGGGAATCATTTACCAATAACTGTATTAAATTTGACACCCATTTTCAAATCTCCACAGATGTTAATAAGGAAGCTTATAATTTGAGAAAAATTATTATTCAAGCAGCCAACAATTCAATTCCCCAATCTCATCCTTACATAAATTCAAAAAAGTTCCTTGGTGGAATTCTAAAGTAGGAAAACTAAAAAAAGATAAAAACAAATATTGGCACACATTTAAGACTAATATTACTGCATCAAATTTGATAAACCATAAAAAGGCCAATGCAATCTTAAAACGGGAAATTAAGTTAGAAAAAATCAAATCGCTTAATGAATTCACATTTACTATAAGCCCAGATACTCCTATCCAAAAAATTTGGTGTAATATCAAGATATTTTCTGGATATAAAGTTTCCCATGGAATACATACCATCGAATCTCCTATACCTCCTCATAACAAACTATCTGACGGAAAAGTAATTGCTAACACACTTTGCCAGTTTTGGTCAGAAAACTCAGAAGACACTAACTTCTCTCACAACTTTCAATTAAAAAAGTCAACAGCACTTAGTACCCCATCTCACTTTAATCCTTGTCCAGACGCATATATAATTGAACAAGATATCTCTTTTTTAGAGCTCTCTTCATCATTAGCAAAACTTAAAGGGAAAACACCAGGTATGGATAGAATTTCTTATCCAATGATCCGAGCATTGCCAAAATCACTTAAAGTAAGATTTCTTCAATTTTACAATAATTTATTTCACAAATGCATCCCTCAGCAATACAAAACTAGTACGATTATTCCCATACTCACGCCCAAATCAAATAAGACTCTTATTGATTCATACAGACCCTCAATCCCTGCATTTCAAAATTGATGGTTAAAATAATTGCAAATAGACTATGGTGGTTTGTGACAAAAAATCGTTTACTTGATGCTCATCAACTTGGTTTTAGGAAAGGTAATTCAACATGTGAAAACTTGCTCAATATCGAGCATCGAATTGTAAAGTGTCTATCTCGCAAAAAACAATTGACAATAGTATCCCTCGACTTTAAAAAAGCTTTTGAGAAAGTCGGAATTCATACCATAATCGACCAACTCTTAGAGTGGAAAATTGGACCAAAAATCATCAATTATATAATTCACTTTATGACCAATTATGTCCAACTGGGCAAGTATTTTTCAGATCCGAGAAATCTGCATAATGGTATTTCACAGAGTTCTCCTCTATCCGTCATCTTATCAATAAGCTTTTGCGAAATTATTGCTGTTCACAAGGAAATAAATTTTATGGCATATGCAGATGACTTCAATCTGATAATCAAGTCCAACAAGGACAAAAATTCAACTATTAATCTTAACCAACTATTAAATGATATTTTAGCTTGGTGTGAGATATCGGGTTCATTTTTATCTCTAAGTAAATGTCAGTATATGCATATTTGCCGCAAAAATTGTAATTGCAGGATTCTCACTAATAATGTAAATCTTCAATTAACAGATAATTCAAAAATTTTAGGCCTGAAATTTAATTCTAGATTTACTTGGAAAACACACATTAATAAATTATGCAACTCTTTGACTAAGCCACTCAGTGTCATTAAATGCCTCTCCAGTTTTAAACTGAACTGCAATACCCTAACTTTACGTTCAGTTATCCAAGCGCTTATTATTTCGAAAATTAAATACTCCCTATTTATTTAAAGATATTTTCCCAAAACATATTTGCATAAGCTTAAAACTATAATTAATTCGGCTATTCGAACCACTTTTGGTGCATTTCGATCCACCCCCATTAATAATCTTTTTTTTTTGAAGCAAATTAAACCCCTCGAAATACAAAGAGACTTAACAACCGCTAAGCTTTCTAAATCACTGATCTTCAGTCACGACACTACTATTCGATATATAGTTAATCAAATTTGCAATTCCAAAAAAAAAAACCTGAAATTAAGTCAGCAATTTATTTAGCTGTACAAAATGGAAAGGCTCAAGGTATTCCTTATCGTCCCCAGAAATCTAACAAAACTTTTTATCATCCTTGGAAACTTAACGTTAACTCCTGTGATATCTCCTTACACAAGTTTAAAAAAGATAATACACCAAATTACATTTTTCAATGCTTATTTTCAGAAATCAAGAGCAGTCTTAAGAATCATACATTCTTATATACAGATGGTTCTAAGATAAATAATAGAGTCAGCTACAGCATCACAACTCAAAACAAAGTTATAAAACTGGCTCTTCTACCATATTATAGTTCGGTTTTCTCACCCGAAATCATAGCCATTTATGAAGCAATTATCTTCGCCAGCAAAAATAGAGGCAATCATGCAATTTTCTCGTACTCCCTCTCAGCAATTGAATCGATTTTAAATATTAACAACAATAACTTTTACTCAGCTAAAATAAGAGATTCTTTGATTAAATATCATCCTAAGATTACTCTTATATGGATTCCAGGGCATTCTAATATCTCAGGTTATGATTTTGCAGATCATACAGCTAAATTTTCAGTCAACGCCCCAGTAGGTACGTCTGATAATGTAAACTTTTCTGACATAAATAACTTCTTAAAAACGTCTTTTGCAAAAAAGCATATATCAACCTTTAATTCCTCTTCTATCTGGTACCAATCTATTAATCCTAACCAATTATCAATCAATGACTTTCTGAAATCAGTACATTTGAAAAGGTTAGACATCATAAAATTTGTAAGAATCAGACTTGGTCATTCAAACCTAACTCATGGTTATCTTATGAACTCTGTCACCCAGCTACCTTGCCCCTGTTCAGTTTCTCCCCGAGATTACTTCTCTCATATCTTCTCTAACTGCCCCCATTTTATTACCCACAGACAACATATATTTCAAAACGAAAATCCATTATTTATGATTTCAAACCCGTCTGAAAACAATATCATTTGTATTATAAACTTCCTAAAATACGCAAATTTATATCACCTAATTTAATCTATTCTAGTGGATAAACTGAAGGTCACTGTTGCTATTGCTTATTAAATTAGCTCTTTATTTTACCAGTTAATTGTTAATATATAAATAAATAAATAAATAAATATTTATTAAATTTTATATTGAAAACTAATTTTTTTTGAGCTCTAGGCCAATCATGTTGAGAACAAGACAACATGAAGAACAAAGACGGCAACAAACAACAACAACAACAACGGCTCTGTATAGAGCAAATCACACAGCTTGACTATACAGACTATTTCATTGGCCGCTACACCAACTCATCAGTAGCCTTTGTAAGACTTTACACTGTAATCCACTCAAGCTACTTAGGTTCTACTTATACTGCCAATTATGCCGAGAAAGTTACCCGGAATTTATTTTTTCGTTCGTTTCAATATAAATAATGAAAGGCCGTATTCAAATATTATGATTAAAAATGTTAAATTTTATTTAAATATTTACGTGGATAAATCAAATATTTTCCTTACAACTCGTTTTTTCCCGTATTTAAATTTTATTTATACCACACACCTATATACCTATAATATACAGCTGAAATAGCCGACAAGTAGCAACAATATCGCACTCTGTTCCTGCAGTTATAAATGAAGTTTTTAGAATTAAGATTCTTGCTTTCAGTTTCTTGTAGTTCTCATTTGCTTTTTGTTATGAAGATAATATAGCCTGGATGTTTGGCCAAAATTCTTTGTGAGTGCTAATGGTGATCGCATAATATTATGTAAGGTTAGAGTGACAAACGCACTTTTTCTCACGAATTTTTTACACCAATTGTCATTTGCCTGCATATTTTATTTTCTTTTCTACTTTTTCCTTCTCTAATTTATACTTTTTTTGACAGTTGTTGCATTATTATGGCACCAAATGTCAAAAATAGTATGAATTTGAGAACGAAAAAAGAAAAAAAGAAAATAAAATATTCAACCAAATGGCATTTGATGGACGCAGCTCGTGAGAAATATTTAAATATGTTGTTTTGTAATTTCAATATTTTTATATAAATTTTCTTTAAAGCAGGGACCGTAAATAACAGTTATGGTCTCATTTTTTAAGGGAAAACCACAAGTAGTTGGAACAGTCGGAGGACATTTTGGATGACACCATTATGATCCCACGACATCCCCTTGTTAGTCCTGGGTTGTGTTTTAAATTTCGACTTTAAAAGTAAAAGTTTAAAAATACCAGTTAAATTTTGAACTTTTATTTTTTCGCACAAAAAATAACTGTTATTTTTTGTGGGATATTTTTTTCCACAAAATATCCCACAAATCACTGTATCTACAAAACTGTTCATGCTAGGGTCATGAAATTTGACTGGTGAAAATAAGAATGCAATATCTACCATATGACAAAAAATGGGCGGAGCACGCCCTTTTTTACATTCTATGATTTCATCTACAAGTCGGATAGAAACGCTGCACTTGCTGATTTAACATTATGGAATTTAGTGATTTACTGAGAGTTCCCTTAAAAAAACAAGCATGTGCTCAATTCATTCATATAGATACAGCTAGAACTAAATCTTTTCTTCAATGCACAAGACTAATACTATGTTCAGACTGGGAGCTAAATGCGCATTTAGAGCTTAATTCGCATTTATTTCCTTAATGCTTCTCTAAATGCGAATTTACTCATATAAAATTCTGTCAAGTAAATTCATATAAATTCTACTTCAAATGAGCATTTAGCAGTTTGCGACCCTGTTTCGAAGTTCGAATACATTTGACTCGTTTGTTTTGACAGTACTCGTTATTAAATTCAATCAGCTGTTCGCCATTCGGTTGATAAACTTGAACAATTTTTTGTTTTTCGTTTTTTTAATCTTTTCAATTAAATACACAAAAACGCCCTGTTCAAAAATAGATAAAAAGATTTCGTTGACTAAAATCGATCGCAAAGAACTGGCCTGAAAGTAACAAACGCTGCGTGGGAAAATATCTTCACATCTTTGTCTATCAGGTGCAAAATAAGCGCAATAATCTGCTGAAAGATCTACGACAAGAATGGAAAGCAAATTCAAGATTTCTCTTTGGTAAAAATCATATCGTGCAAATAGTTTTGGAACGCAAAAAAGCTAAAGAAGTTGAAACAGATTTACACAAGCTTTCCAACACACTTGCGCGACAGGATGGTCTGCCACCGAAACGCCAAAGCAAGAGGTTCTTGACTGGACCATAGATTACTGAGCAGTAAAATATGACCACAATGGTTTTGAAGCCACAGAAACGGTGGTATTAAAAGAAGGTCCACTCGAAGACTTTGCACACTCACTGGAGCCAGATTTGCTTTCACTGGGTATGCCTTTTAAATTGCAAAGGGAATTATTACTTTATAAAATGACTACACCGTCTGCGAAGAAGGAAAAGTATTGACACCAGCGCAGGCTCGCATACTCAAGCTAATTGCGCATCATATAAAAAAAGCCGTTTAGGTTCATTTTAAATTTTATTTAATCTGTCAATGATGCATTTGTTCAATTATTAATATTAATAAAGTTGTTTATTTATATAAAATATTTCTAAAACTTTCTGGTTCGTTCCTGCAATCATATTTTTGTTAAAAGGTCGGAGCATTTTCAGAACATAAAAATAATTTTTATAAATCTGTCAATTTAAATGCGAATTAAGGGTTTCTACGTAGTTTGAACACTTGACATTTGCAAGAATTTTCGAACATCTAAATGAGCATTTAAAACTCAGTCTGAACATGGTATAACGTTGTATTAAAAAAAAAACAAGCACGTGGTCAATCATTCATATGGACAAATGAGGCGATGAGAACAAGAGTGGCCTAACCCACCAACATATCTAATGGAGTCATATTAAGATTTTCAATTGAATTTCTTTTATATTTTTCGTTTATTCACAATATTATTCGCCTTTTCTAAATTTGCTTTTTAGTGGTATATTATAACAAAATGTCAATATTTGGATTAGCAGCAGCAGTTGCGACGCTAGATCTGCATTTATTTTAATTTTCATATTTTTGTGGGTTAAGCCACTCTTGCTCTCATCGCCTCAAATATCTCCGGCTATGCGACAGACTTGCCATGTTTTTATCTTTCAAATTTTATGACCCTATAATAAGCAGTTTCTTAGATATAGCGATTTGTGGGATATTTTGTGGGAAAAAATATCCCACATATAATAACAGTTATTTTTTGTGCGAAAAAATAGAAGTTAAAAAATTCTGGTTAATTCTTGTTCAATATAATAAAACACAAAAAATAACTAAAATTTTCAACTTTTTTAGAAAAATGGTTTAACGGTTACGGTCCCTGCTTTAAAGGCGACAGTTTTATTTTCAAATAGTAAATATTTGAAAGATATTTAAGAAATTCGTGCATAATTTTAATATATTTTTTACGATCCTGTTTAAATATTTTAATATTTTATTTATTTAAAAAAATATTTAAATAAATTTTAAATATTTACGTAGTCGATTTAAGCAAATGCGTTATTGGTGGAAAAATGACTCTCTTTTTGGATAAACTAAAAAAGTTTTTGGATAAATTTAATATTTTTTCTCTTAGTGTAGTTTAATGCCGGCTCCGAACGGCATGTGCATGTTCTTAAGAAGCTTTACATGGCATTATTAATTCTATTAGGTTTGCCATTGGTTGCGATCAGAAAAATTAAGTTCTACTTTTGTCTCAGCTAGGGCTCGAACCTGGACTTGAATTAGCATCGAGTGGTTGATGCACTCGGGCACACGATAGGGGGTATTTTCCCAAATTTATTTTTCTTTTGGTGAACCAAACAACGAAAATACGACAAATCTTCATTTGTCTGCCCCGACAAATCTTGGAATCTATTTTTAACCAACTTCCCGATAAGCTAAAGTTTTTAAACTTCAAATGTAGCTCAGAACTGGATGAGAACACTATAAAGGGTGATTTTTTTGAGGTTATGATTTTCATGCATTAGTATTTGACAGATCACGTGGGATTTCAGACATGGTGTCAAAGAGAAAGATGCTCAGTATGCTTTGACATTTCATCATGAATAGACTTACTAACGAGCAACGCTTGCAAATCATTGAATTTTATTACCAAAATCAGTGTTCGGTTCGAAATGTGTTTTATCGACAAATTTTGTTCAGCGATGAGGCTCATTTCTGGTTGAATGGCTACGTAAATAAGCAAAATTGCCGCATTTGGAGTGAAGAGCAACCAGAAGCCGTTCAAGAACTGGCCATGCATCCCGAAAAATGCACTGTTTGGTGTGGTTTGTACGCTGGTGGAATCATTGGACCGTATTTTTTCAAAGATGCTGTTGGACGCAACGTTACGGTGAATGGTGATCGCTATCGTTCGATGCTAACAAACTTTTTGTTGCCAAAAATGGAAGAACTGAACTTGGTTGACATGTGGTTTCAACAAGATGGCGCTACATGCCACACATCTCGCGATTCTATGGCCATTTTGAGGGAAAACTTCGGAGAACAATTAATCTCAAGAAATGGACCGGTAAGTTGGCCACCAAGATCATGCGATTTGACGCCTTTAGACTATTTTTTGTGGGGCTACGTCAAGTCTAAAGTCTACAGAAATAAGCCAGCAACTATTCCAGCTTTGGAAGACAACATTTCCGAAGAAATTCGGGCTATTCCGGCCGAAATGCTCGAAAAAGTTGCCCAAAATTGGACTTTCCGAATGGACCACCTAAGACGCAGCCGCGGTCAACATTTAAATGAAATTATCTTCAAAAAGTAAATGTCATGGACCAATCTAACGTTTCAAATAAAGAACCGATGAGATTTTGCAAATTTTATGCGTTTTTTTTAAAAAAAAAGTTATCAGGCACTTAAAAAATCACTCTTTATTAACTTACTTTTTTGTCTGTACGTTTATTTGTTTGTCTAAAATGCGAAATTATTTGATACATGGATGCATACATATTAAAAATGAAACAAAAAAACTGAAAAGCTCATTGACATTTTTCAATGACATTCACAACTGAAGTGAATTTATTACCTCATTTAGAAAATATTTGCTTGTAAGTTCTGTAGCTCAGAGCGTAAAGCGATCGCTTTATATCTTTTTAATATTTTTCTTACTTCAGAGACGTTTTGACTTTTAAGTTCTTCTAATATGATATCGTCCGATATGCCTCTTAAATCGTTTGCATATATTACACCTTTCGAATTATTAAGAGTTGAGTGCTCCGTTATATCAACTTGTATTGCTTTTGTCAAGGCTGTTAGAGTACTTAGTTGTTGAGCTTGTGTTAAATTTTTTGTTTGAATTAGTATATTGCCGTTTCAAAGTTTTTTGCAAGAATTTACTTCTCCACTTCATAAATTGTCAATTACTTTTTTTATTAGAAATGAGGAGACATTTGTTGATGTTTCGGTACTCTCTTTTCTCACCATAACTAAGAACTTTGGACCGGGAGTAATTGTTTTTAGTTTCTTCATTTTATCAATATTGAATGAATGAGTCCCGTTGATAACGGAGCGATCAGGTGGATCTTTCATCGCGAATTTGTTTTAGACTAAATACACGACATTTTTATGTTAAGATTATTATTGTCACAAATTAACGCCAATTGAAATATACTTTATTACATTTTATATATTCGTATAAATTATTGCTAATATACGAATGCACTTCAAGTTAACATTTAAAACTTACTATATTTTGTAATAAAAAATAATTGAATTATTCTTATTTGTAATTTTTTCACAATTTTTTTCTTTTTTTTTTTGTTTGTCAATGAAAATTTTTCCAAAGCAAACACGACCGGTTTAAATGAAATCAAAATTCAAACTGAACGATATAAATTAATTTTGGAAATTAGTTTCCAAAATGATTGTAGGAACTTTCACAATATTACACCATCTGAAACCACTATTCGCTGGTTTTGAATATTTTTTTTTTAAGATGTATTGACATAAAAAGAGACGCGTAAGACGTGTGTGAACTGAAATGAAATGGTAAGGAGAGTGTTGGAGAAATTTCAAATTAATCGATTCAACGTCGTTCGCAAAAGCTTGGTCCTTGTCCGTCTTTCTCTCGGATGACATACATTCATTAGATCCATTCCGCTAATTACAAAATGTATTTATAAAAATGGCTATTTAATGAAAATGTATGTGTTTTGTTCAAAAAACACCCATGTGTTAGGCTTAAAAAACACCCCATATAAGTCTTAAGTTAATAACATAAAGATCATATTCGAAAACGAACCAAATCGTATGAAAACCAAGCCAACCTTCCATAAAAAATGGCTTTATTAAACTCTGCCAATTTCATGAAAATGAATTTAATATGAAAAAATTTTACATAACTATTAGCTTGACCTCAAATATAAACTTTGAAATTTTGGAAAATTGGATGGAAGATCGGCCTACCTTCCGTACGAGTACAAAGTAATGCCATTTAAGAGCAAAACCTTCATAAATAAGCAAATTAGCGTTGTTACCTAAAATGAACTCTTAGTTTGAAATTTGACAAAATTTGTAAAAACCAAGTCTTCCCTGAATAAGGTAATGAGAATAATAAAAATTTGAATATTTGGAATGAACTTAAACTGTTTTTACTCATATATAATTCAGAATAATAGTTAAACTAAATCCTTAGTCGTTGTAAATTGAATCTAATAAACATATCATTACCGACACATTATTTACCACATTCTATAAAAAAAACCATTTGAAATCTTTTAAATTGACAGTTGTCAATGACATATCTTTGTTGCCGTAGACTTAACTTCTTCTCTTGAACACCTTAGTAGTTTCTTAGTAAAGGAACTCAAACAGCTTAACACCTTAAAAGGTATTAATAGCATCTGCTACAATATTGAAATATTTATGCATGTATTTTCTGTGTAGACACGTTTCAACATTCTGAAAAATTCTCAATGTTGAACTGTTTTGACGTGCCAGCTCGTTTTATGCGCTTTATTCTGATTTTCAGGGATGCAATGGAGCAGATCGAGCTTTGACAGGCTTGCATTTATCAGCAAACGAGCAAATGCCGCATTGTCTGTGAATTTGTGAATGTTTTTGTTCGCGTTTGTGTGTATGTGAAAAGCAAGTGTTTCCATGAAAGGTATTTTTCTTTTTCACACAGATTTTTGTTTTTGTTTTCATATCTAAGTAAAGTTTGTTGATGCAAAACAACATGAGATATATTTTATTTATGGCTTGTACGAGTGGAACTGAATAGAAAACGTAAACGTTTCAAACCAAATAGAATGACTAAGCAGAACATTGCAAGCAATAAAAGAATTTTAGGGAATTTAACTTTGAGAAATTTACATTCTTTCTTTGCTTGTATGGTAAGATATTTAAGTTTTTGTTGCCTTTCAATATGACGTGATTTTAAAAATTGATTTATATCCTTTTTTTTTTTTAGTATTGATTTTTGTATTCGAGTCAATAAATTCAAAGAATGTTTTTACAGTTTCGTTAGAATTATATAATGTCGTTATATAAACTGTCATAGGATGGTTGATGGGAATGATGACAGTGAATGATTTCTTATTTAACTTCCTGACTAAAGTCTTTCCTTTTTTTCTCCCTTGCTATATTAATATTTTATTTAATGAGAGAATAATAATTATATTAAGAGTCAAGTATACTCCCATCTATACTTGATGGCTTTCTTTACAAAAACTTTAGACTTTTCTTGATTAGAGTTTAAATTGCAGTGTTCCTAGATTAGGGGATTTTCACCTAGATTTAGGGGTTTTTTCGGTTTAGTAGAAAATTTAGGGGTTAAAAATCATTAGGGGAAAACTTTAGGGAATTTTAATTTTCTGTTAGTGTTTTTTGAGAATTTTTAGTGGTTTCTAAAAAGTGACAACATCAACTATGAACTGTATATTTTTGCATTTGATGCACCCTTTTGTGTTCTATTTTCCAATTTGTTTTAGCTCCTACAAAATTTATTTTGTCAAAGAGAGTCAGCTGATTGTTTGCCGAATGAGCGAAATAGCACCAGAATATGTGTGAAACGTGAGGCTGTTTTAAATTCTGACGACGAGAAAGCATATATTTAAATTTGTTTTTTTTTTTTGTAATTTTTAATGACTTAATATCATTGAATTTGTAACAAACAAAAAAAAAATGTTAAAAAACAAAAATCTTGATAGTTCAACCTAATTACAATCGAAGAATTATACTTTCATAAAATATTGTATATCTGCCTTATGTTTCTTAAAAAATTGGCTGCGCAAAGTTGCGCATAAGATAAAACACTTCATTTAAAAAAAAGCTTACAAGTTTTCCTCAAAACGCACTAATTTTCAAGACAAATTCTGTTATAGAACTAAAAGATGTTTGTGAAAGATGTGTTTGTGTTAATTAACAAAGGCACTTAAAAGTAGTAAGATATGTTTTTGTTTTCTCCCGCCTTTTGCCATGTTTCCGTCTGTCCGATTATTTGTCTGTCTGTCTGTTATGGCGATTATAGCTCTTATATTGAAGCGATCTTAATGAAATTCAAAATATGTAATTTCTTTATTACTAGAGTTTGTGTTAAGTTCCTCAATGAATTACTATGTACAAAAAAACGAATGTGATTGTTTTTTAGTCCAAAAATTTATTTTGATATTGTATTTATTTACATCAATTAAATTACTAAAAACTAAAAACTTATATTACTAAAAACTCTATTTCTAGATCACAGGTATCATCAAAAAGCAAAAATTATGTTTTTTTTAGGAGAAAAAGGACCTACGAATTATCTCGTAGTTGGCTTTTATCGATATTAGCACTGATATAATACGGTTTTATTCGTAGCTACACAAAATTGACAGGTTTAGTGAGTACGAGATAACTCGTAGTTGGCACCCTAGAAGGGAACGCAATCTACGAGTTATCTCGGAGTCGGCAGACAACGTGTTAAGTTTCTGCTTACGCTCTTGCTTTTTATTGCTGATCTAGACCATGGCGTAATTAACAAGGTGGTAGTGAATTTTCAACCTCTCTCACAAAAATGAACTCTCGATCTGTCAAAAACAGCTGATTGCATATTTTAAGCAAAACATATTTTGTGAAATTTCTGCGTATTGCGAAAGTTTCTAAATTTGATTATAAAAGTGCAAAAAACATGGATAAGAAAAAAAAGATGCTGCGACGCTGTGCGTGACGGACTGCGCTGGCTCTCGTTGTAAATAAAGTAAAGCTATTAGCCAATAAAAAACCAACAGATATTAAACTTAACCTCAAATTGATTAAACTACTTTTCCGGCAGCTCAAGACAAAGAGCTGGATTCTTGAAGCATTATGAACCACCTCGTACGGATTGTGATACAGCTTTCGTAGATTTCCTCGAAGATTTTAATAGGATCAGCTTATCCCTTTCAGACCGTGATGAATCGTTTGTGCGGGTGGATTCTATCTTTAATATTTCCACTTTTATTTAACGAATGTTATAAAGAACACAATGAATCGATTGTGCTTGTTATTGTTTACTTTTGTTTCTCAGACTGTTCCGCGATTCGCTTTACCGTTACTTGAACACACGTGGAATTCTTGATAAACTTTTTAGTTTTGTCAAAATGAGTCGCAGGATAAGTTGTGTCTTTAATTACAAAAATATAAACAGTGTAAAACTAGTGAAGTTAACGCATTTGAACTTAAAAAAATAATAAATTTTGATGTTTCAAATAAATTTGAATCATTTGTTGCTAAAAAAATGGGTTTCAGATAAAGTTTCAAACGATTGTGATCAATTGTGCGTGTCCTGAAAATCCTTCAAGGATATGTAAATTGCGAAACCTAAATATTGAGAATATTTTCATATCATATAACGATCATACATTCCAAAAATCATAAGAAAATGTTCAGTAGATAAGCGTCGGGTCTGAAAGGGTTATTGCTGCTATTGGTATTGTGGAACTAGATGGCTAGATCATCCATACTTGCAGCCAATAACAGTGTGTTTCCATATTCGGCTCTAGGTTTTCACAGTTTCAATGATTTTTATGAAAATCCAACAAAACTACATATAATTGCAGTTTATTGCTTATTAGCTAGAACTACCACTAGCAAGCAAACAAAACAAATAACGATTTGACACTTACCAACAGGTCCTCTCTTTATGTCACAATTTTTTGACAGATTCAGCAAAATTGAGTGTATGGTGAAAAATTCACTACCACCTTGTTAATTACGCCATGATCTAGACAAGCTCTTGCTGATCTAGACAAATAACAACTTACCAACTAGTTACTGACATACTTACCATATGGAGGAATTAGAATTTTTGATCGGGTATTATTATCATGTTTCCAATTCTGTCAATAGGAAATACTTGTCGGGAAGCTTTTCTTATAATGTTTGCTGTTTGGAAAGAGGGTTGCAAAATAGAGTTTTTCAATTTTATTCTAAATAAATTATTTGAAAGATACTGCAAGTCTTTTACTTCTGTATATCGGTGATTCCATGTCAAATCCAAAAATGGATTTTGATGACGCCGATTTTTTTCAAATTTTGCACGTCGATAGTACTTTAAAAAATAAAAATATTTGCATATTTTTTTTTTTTATAATTTTTTTTGCAAGTTATAGACAGTGGAAAATTAAAAAAATTATCAAAAATTGTGAATAGGACATATAGTCAAATAACTATAATTTTAATAATTTTAATTTTTTTGGCTACTAAAAATTTCATTCACATTTTTCATGGTCAGCCCCACTATTTTTTTGACGTTTTGAAAACATTGTCGTATTGAAGCATTCATTTTTATTGCACTTTTAGAGCTTAAATAAGACATAATAACGGTCAAATAAAAAGTATATTTTTTGTAAATATATAATGGTCCTTTTTTAATTTTACAAAATATTTTACCAATTTTTGCGTTTTTTAAAAAAAACCTCAGCTAAAATATTTGTTTTTATTTGATACATATATATATAGTGTTAGTATGTTTAAACACCACATACAGTCTAGTCGACCGCAAATTCAATACATTTCATACAAAACGATCAGGACCTTATTTATGCATGCATTTTTAGGACCATCAAACAGGTTAAAAAACAAGGCAACCTTGGCACTTTTAGAGCTTAAATAAGACATAATAATGGTTAAATAAAAAATACATTTTTGTAAATACTAAATGGTCCTTTTTTTATTTTTCAAAATATTTTACCAAACTTTCATTTTTTACGCAGTTATATCGATAAATACCGTTTTATAGCGCGAACATTTTAAAAGATAGGTTATTGAACATATTTTATTTTAAAACATCTTATCTTAGTCATAAAGATGACAATTTTCAACTCTTTTGAATATTGGAAAATATTTTAAAAAAATAATTAAGTAAAGGGTGTCCCAACAAGAACGCAATTTTAAATGTGGCAACACTGGAAGTGTCATTGTTTGACATTTGAACAATTGTTACTATTTGCTAGTAGAAGGTACGAGGTTAGTAAAAATGGAGCGCTACACGAATGAACTACGCATTCTCATTGTGAAATTGTTTTTCCAAAATGGTGAAAGTTTTGCGACGACAGTTCGCAAATTGCGATCAATTTGGGGTCAGAATAATGCTCCAAAAGAGTCAACTGTAAAGAGATTAATGGATAAATTTGCCGAAACTGGGTATGTTAGTGATGTAAAGACAACAACGCGCCTTCGACCAGGTCGATCGGCCGCAAATGTCGCAGCTGTACGTGATGATGTCGCTCAAACTCCATCCAACTCATTTCGACACCGAGATCAACAAATTGGTGTCTCCAAATCCACTATGCAGCGAATTTTGACGAAAGATTTGCATCTTCATGCACACAAAGTTCAATTGACTCAGGAACTGAAGCCAGCTGACCATGGACAGCGAAGGGAGTTCGTTAATTGGGTATTGGAGAGACAACATCATTGGACCTTTTTTTTATGAAAATGAGGCAGGTCAAGCGCAAAAAGTCAATGGTGTTCGGTATCGTGAAATGATAACCAGTTTTTTCTTGCCTAGAATTGAAGAAATGAATGTGGAGGGCATGTGGTTCCAACAAGACGGCGCCACATGTCATACATCCAGAGAAACAATTCAATTGTTTTATATAAAATTTAAAAATTGCGTTCTTGTTGGGACACCCTTTATCACTAGAAAACTCATAAGCACAAATTTCAAGAAATCAACTTTTGGGCCAACTTTCAAGAATTTTTGCATTTTTTGTAGAAAGCGCAGGTAAATAACAAAAAAAAATTATTCCTGAGCTCAATGGATATTATTAAACAGTTTTAAATATTCATAATGTAAAAACTCGATTTCGAATTTATTCCGTCTAGCATGCCCTTTCGCATCACTGTGCGTCGCCACAGTTCTCTCTGAGGAGTACAGGCTATGCAGCAGTGCATTTATACTCGTAGTTTAATAGTTACTAAATTCCTAAATTGGTAGCATATATTTCGTATATTTTAAGCATCAGGAAAAGGTGTCGGAGATATATTACAAGCTGAAAAACTATAAAATACTGTGAGAAGAACAAATACTACAAATCCTATTTTTAATGAAAAATTAAAGTATTTGGTATGATAATATTCTGAAGACAGTTTTTGAAAAATTCGTTTAAGATAGTATGCGTTGATTCTCCAACATAAAATTTTGAGACTGCATTAAGAATGAATGCTTCAATACAATATTTTCAAAACGCGAAAAAAAAGTGGTGCTGACCATGAAAAATGTGAATGAAATTTTTAGTAGCCAAAAAAATTAAAATTTTTTAAGAAAGTGTTAGCAAAAGAGTAGACCCAAAGGAAGACCATTTCAAGATCTTTGAAATAAGTCTTACTAATTTTTTTGTAGGACTAACGGTTTTGCAGATATAGTTATTTGACTACATGTCCTATTCACAGTGTCTGATATTTTTTTTTAATTTTCCACTGTATATAACTTGCAAAAAAAACAAAAAACTTATAAAAAAAAATCTGCAAATATTTTTATTTTTTAAAGTACTATCGACGTGCAAAGTACCAAATTCTTACAAATATGTGAGTTTCGAAAAGCGTCCGATTTGACATGGAATCACCGATATTGCATAATGGAAAAGTTTAGATGGGAAGTTGTTTTTGTGAAATCTTTGAAATCTGCTGGTTGCATTTAATTAATATTCAATTTTATATTTGTCTAAGGTACTGCGAACACAATCAATTTCCTGTATTTGGGAATGGCCTGGTACAGAGAATTTTTGGGTGATGCTTTTCACTTCTTGATTATCTGATAAAAATATTAACTTTGTTGTGGACATTATTCGGTTTTTGTTTTGAGCAACGCATGAATTTCACTCCATATAATTATTTTTTGAATACTTGGATATTCTGCTATTGTATCTGAAGTTATGTACGCAAATACTTCGCCCCTCTTTCCATACCCTCTATTTTCAACACAGTTTACTTTTTCACATTCAAAATATTTAAAAAAAAAAAACACAAAATAATTGGTTGAAAAAAAAAAAATAACTAGCCACAACTATGTTAGCTAAATGCATATAGAGCAAAGTGCTTTTCGTTAACGAAGTTCACAAAATTAAATGGCGTATGGAGAAATGGCCATTGAATGGAGTATGGAGCAAGAGGTCTCCAAAAATTTCTGCATAAAGGGATATAGAGCAAAATGGACACGAAATTCTCAGATTCTGGAAGAGATAGCCAAAAACGTATTGCAGATTAGTAAAATTTGGTATCAAAAACCCGGGATGGTACCATTAACTCAAAATTGTCAAAATGGCGTTTGGAGCATATGAATACCCGGACGACGATTTGATAACCAAGGATGCTATGATGTACATTAGTAAATTCAATTAGTAAATTTAAATCAAAGTGAAATACAGTGAAAGCTCCCATAAGCGGACACCAACGGTCACTTACTTTTTGTCCGCATATGAGAGATGTCCGCTTATGGGAATGTCGTAAAAAATAATATTAAATTTCAAATTAAAAAAAAAATGGGCATTGGGATATTCTAATTTAAAATAATTTTTATTCTTTAATAGATTAACAACAAAACGAGTACAAAATTAATTCATATTAAATATGTATGTATTTTTTGCAATTCTGCAAGAGTCTATGTTAAACTGGATTGTTTTTGAAAAACATTTCTATGATTTCCCCATGATACAACTTTACAAGGTTGGAGTGAAAGTTCTTTCGTCTTGCACCAACTGTCAAAAATAGTATAAATTAGAGAACGAAAAGAGTAAAAAAGAAAATAGAAAAAAAAATATACAGGCAAATGACAGTCGATGCAAGACACTCGTGAGAAAATAGCCAATTGTCAACCGTACCGTGTATTTATAATTGCATCATTGAATTACCCATAAGCTAGAGCAAACGCTGAAACTAATTGTTTTGCTTTACCGTTACAAGTGAGCAGCGCAACCCCCGAACTGTAGAAAACACCAAAACAAAAAAAATATATATAAAAGCAGTAATGTTTGAGATAAAAAAAGGCAAATTGGCCGCTTATTAGAGCTTCGCGTCCGCTTATGGGAGATTCTTTTTTCATAAATATGCATGTTTGTGTGTCCACGTCCGTTTATCGGAAAGTCCGTGTATGGGACAGCATTTTCTATGGAAAAAAACCAAAAATTGTTCGTTCACAATAATGTGTCCGCTCTTTAGAGCGTCCGTTTATGGGAGCTTTCACTGTATATGGAAAAATGCTATTATTGTGCAACAGTTTTGTCCGTCACTGTAACTCGCGCAGTTGGTGCTTGATTAAAACCAAATCTTATTCAAAATTAAACAGTTTGGTTAAGTTTTCCAAGATTGATAAAGCGTAAAGCAACTTATTTGGTTTCGCGGAAGTATAATAATGACTGACAGTGAATATTTTAAGCTGGAAAAGATGTCAGTTTTAAATTAACGTGATTCAAATAAAAACCTGTATTTGAACCACTCTGTACAATACAACCGAAAAAACATCAGCTTAATAGCGGCTGAACAACGGCATATCGACAGTTGTAAAGTCTTTCGAGGCTAAATCCAGCCCTATGATGATCAATTTTAAATGAAAAGCGGCCGCAGGCTAGGATAATGTATTCAGATTTTATTGGATGATTTACTTGGGGGCAAAATATATCGGGAATCTGTTTACAAATTAAAAAATATTAATTTATATTAATAAAGTTAAATCAAAGTAGTCCACCCAGATTCAATACACTTGTGCCAACGTTTTTTCCAATTTTTAAAACTTGCTGCAGAGTCCTCTTCCGGTATAGCTTTCAATTTCTTCTTTGTTTCGGTTTCTATTTCTTCTATAGATTCAAAACGGTGTTTACAAAGCGGTCTCTTGAGTTTAGCGAATTTAGCGAATTCACATGGTGCTAAGTCAGGCGATTCCGTGGGTACGGAACGATATGGGTCGAGTTTTTGGCGAAATGGTCACGAATTACGAGTGCAGTTTTATATGGTGCATTATCGTGATGCAAAAACCAAGAATTGTCTCTCCGCAAATCCGGTTTATTTTGACGCTCAGCATTACGCAAATGACGCATAACACCCAAGTTGTATTCTTTGTTGACAGTTTGGCCGGTTGGAAGGAATTCATAATGCACCACACAACGATAATCGAAGAAAACTGTCCACATGATCTTGATTCTTTACTTGCTTGTTTTTTTTTCGTCTCGGCTCATCTTTGCCACGGTATTCACCCGATTGACCGGCTGTTTTCGGGTCATAAGCGTAGACCCAAGTCACATCTCCAGTTATGATGCCTTCATTTCGTCTTGATAGTCGAAAAGCATTGTTTCACATACATCAACGCGGCGCTGTTTTTCCCATGAAATTTAGTGTTTTTGGCACCAATCGGGATTTCACATTTCTGAGGCCCAAATGGTCAATCAAAATGGTTTTCATGATTCTTCTGATATTCCAACAAGGTCAGTAAGGTCTCGCAATATCAATAAATGATTTTGGAGCACAAATTCTTTGATTTTGGTAAAGTGTTGCTCATCAGTTGATGTTGATGGTCGTCCTTCCCGTGCGTCGTCTTAAACGCTTTCTCGATCCTCTTTGAACATTTTGTACCACTCATAAACTCTTGTTTTCGGTAAATTTGCTCATCGAGGGCCTTCTGCAACATTTTCAACGTTTCGGCAGCAGAAATTTCATTCCGCACACAAAACTTAATGAAACGGCGTTGTTGAATACTTTCAGGCATTATAAAAAACGAAAAATTCACTTTTAGCTTTTTACAAAAGAACGTGTATCTCAAACATTAATGAATGCTTTCATATGTTATTTGGCACAGATGTCAGTCACAGTAGTGTCAACTTAAAAATAAAAACTTTTGTTCTTATCGGAATCCCAAAAAAAAAAAAAAAAAATAAATATAAATTTCCCGGTATATTTTGTCCACAGAGTAAACATATTATGACCATGAAGACTCGACACCCTAATCTCAATATATGCATTCTAATTAGTTATAACATTAACCAATTGTGGTGGCCGTGGTCTAGTACGTTAAACTGCGTGTAGACAACTCGATGCCAATGCGAGGCCAGGTTTGAAGCTGAAACAAAAGGAAGTTTTTCCAAATGACGGCTTTTTCGTATCCACAATCATACAGATGCTAAATCGACTCAGGTAATACTGATCAAGGTTATAAACAATTTTCTACCTGTCTTGTCTCCTTATGCCATGTCTAGACAGAAAGTTTAGTTTGAGTTTAGTTTGAGTTCAACCATAGCTGTTCCCACAGAGCTGCGTCGGCAGAATTGTTTTTAGCGTGACATTTCTTTGTTTACTTTTGTGTTTTCATATTTTTTCGGCACATACACCACAGTGACATCAATTCCACTTGAGGACAAGGCTGCATCTATCTCTGCGTACACATGCGAGTTCTTCCTTACACTGCTCAAATCGAAATTTTTATCGGCCCATACTGATATGAAGACCTCATCTTCTACGCTTGCCTAAGTTCGTTTCTTCGCTTTTTTGTTCATTTTTTGCAAATTAAATTGCACAGTTTTAGAACAGCTGTTTTTGACATTTCTCACCACAAAAATAAAAAGTTACATCTGAACGTGCTTTTTTATAAGAACATTAGCATACTTTTAGGGATTTCTCAAATTGAGTTTTGATAAACACGAAGTTGAGTTGAGTATTGGAGAACTCAAGAGTTTATTTTGCGGTCAATGGCAAAACTCAACTTTGTACTGGAAACTCAAACTAAACTCTCCGTGTAGGCATGGCATTACTGGCGTTATAAACGTACTGACAAAGTAAATATAACACTCTTTACGTATTGGTTATTGCGTAATGCATGGGATATAAAAATTAACTTCTATTTGGGTAGCAATAGCTGCATCTGCCCTACTGTGCAATGCGCTGCACTTAACTCCCGCTCCAACATTTTGTCACTGCAATCATGGCTAAAACATCACACATATGCATACATCCCGACAAAACACGCACTTATTTTACTCACATATACTCGGAGTGTTTACTAGCAAACATGTAATTCGCACTGCATTACCGACATTTACCACTAAGTACATCGCACTAAAAATTAAACGTCGTCGTTGTCATCGTCATTGTTTTGCTTTGTCGTCATTGTTGCTGTTGTTGTTGTTGCTGGCTTTGTTGTTGCTGCCTTTGTTGTTGCACATGTCTGAAAAGCACTCAAACAAATAAAAATCAAAAATTTACACAGACACATTTTCAAACAATTTGTTCTGAAACAGGTGTTCCGTAACTAAGTGACCTATAATGATATAGGTAGGTCGGTACAATGTATGATGAATGATATAAATTTCTGCAATAACGATTTAACTGTTCTTTAAAAAGCAGTAAAGGAAAATTTAAAATAAAAGAAAATAAGTGATATATCATACAACATTTTTGCTAAGATTGCTTTAATTGAAATGGGGAAATGGAAAAGGAAAATATTTGAGCATTAAGGCCGTGTGCTACTAGGGGTACTATTTATATTTCGGGAATAGGAAATAATACTTACTTACTTACTTACTTATGTGGCGCTTACAACCGTAAGTCGGTTTTGGCCTCGTGTAAGAAATTGCGCCAGCCATTTCTATTTTGCGCTTGCTGGCGCCAGTTGGAAACACCAAGTGTAGTCAGGTTATCCAACACTTGATCCTTCCAACGAAGATGTGGGCGTCCTCTTCTGCGTTGACCACCACCGGGCACCGAATCGAATATTTTTTTCGCTGGAGCGTCGTTTTCCATTCGCTCAACATGACCTAGCCAGCGGAGCCGCTCGATTTTAATACGCTTAACTATGTCGATGTCAGCGTACAGCTCATACAGCTCGTGGTTCCATCGAATTCGGTACTCGCCATTGACGCAGATTGGACCGAAGATCTTACGAAGGATCTTTCTCTCGAAGGCTCCCAAAGTCTTTTCATTAGAACTGCTCAACGTCCAAGTTTGTGCTGCATATAATAGGACGGGCATGATTAGTGACTTATAGAGCGTGAGTTTTGTTCGTCGAGAGAGGGCTCTGCTTCTCAATTGCCTACTCAGCCCAAAGTAACACCTGTTGGCAAGAGTTATCCTTCGCTTTATCTCAATACTGACATCGTTGAAAGAGTTTACGCTGGATCCCAGGTAGACGAAGTCCTTAACAACCTCGAAGGAGATGTTGTCAACAGTGACGTGGTTTCCAAGACGCTGGGACTGTTTATTTGTTGACACTAGGTATTTCGTCTTATCTGCGTTCACTGCAAGACCCATTCGACTCGACTCTTTCGCTAACCTGGAGAATGCTGCACTGACTTCGCGTATTATGGCCAATGATATCGATATCATCAGCATACGCCAGCAGCATAATACTTTTGTAGAATATCGTGCCACTGCGTCTCAAATCAGCAGCTCGGATGATCTTCTCCATCATTAGGTTGAAAAAGTCGCACGATAAGGAATCACCTTGTCTGAAACCTCGTTTGGTATCGAATGGAGGAGTTAGGTCCTTTCCAATTTTAACTGTGCTGCTGGTGTTGCTCAGTGTCATTCTGCAAAGGCGGATGAGCTTTGCAGGAATACCAAAGGAAATAATAACAAACACTTTTAAATGAAAATGGCTTTATTGTTTTTCAAAATATTCCCCTTGATGATCAATACACTTTTTCATAAGTTCAAACCATTTCTCACAGCAGTTTTTCCATTCCTCTTGAGACACCTCCAAAACATGGTGTTTGAAAGCTTGAACTGATTCTGCGGCGCTCGTAAATCGTTGACCAAGCAATTTACCTTTGATATTCTGGAACAAGAAGAAGTCATTGGGTGCCAAATCAGGACTGTATGGAGGATGAGTCACCAATTCGACGTTTTGACTGCTCAAAAATGCACATGTTTGACGAGATGTGTGAGAGCCCGCATTGTCATAATGGAGAATGATTCGTCTTTGGCGGTTGGTTTTGCGAATTTCTCCGAAGACTTCCGGCAAACAAATGGTTGTGTACCATTCAGAATTTACCGTCCTATGTTGCTCAAGCGGAACAGTGGCCACATGACCCATTCGGTGGAAGAGACAGGCGACCATTTGCTTCGCAGTGCTTCGTGCGCGAACAACTTTTGTTGGAATTGCCTCGTCTTGGAATACCCACACGGTCGATTGCTGTTTTGTTTCCGGCTCATACGCATATATCCATGATTCGTCATCTGTCACGATTTTATAAACGCCTTTTAAAGCACCACGATTGAACTTTTTAATCATTTCCTTACACCAATCGACGCGAGACTTTTTTTGAGCGATTGATAAATTATGGGGTATCCAACAAGCGTAAATTTTTTTTACAGATAAGTGTTCATACAAAATCAAATGAATTGAAGTGGAACTAATGTGCAAGGATGCCTCTATCTCACGATATGTCACATGACGATCATGCATTATTAGTTCACGTACTGCATCGATGTTTTGTGGCATAACAACCGATTTTGGACGACCTTCACGGAATTCGTCGGCGACCGAACTACGTCCACGATTGATTTCACTATACCAGCAATATACTGTGGTTTTTGATGATGCTTTATCGTGGCGTCCGTGGCGTAGTTGGTTAAAGTGCGTGGCCGCTATGTCAACGAACCTGGAGACCCGGGTTCTAATCCCAGCAGCGACAAAAAATTATTTGAATTAAAATGATTTTTCTGTACGGCCGCCACCTCTCTGCAGACAATGGCAAACCTCAGAGAGTAATCAAAATGCCATGTAAAGCTTCTTGAGAACAAGAACATTCTGTTCATCGCCGTTCGGAGTCGGCGTTAAACATGTAGGTCCGGTTCTCGGTCAATTGTGTACAAACTTAATAACACGCACAACACAATTGATCATAAGAAGCTATGTCAAAGTCCTTTCAAGGGCTGAAATGGCCTGTTATTTATTTATTTTTTTATTTTTTTTATCGTTATACAAAGAACTGAGTTCATCGACACAAAATAATTTTCTTAACTCACTGTAAACAAAACAAATAGAACTTGTACATCAAAACGTTGCAAGTACATTTATACTAACAAATGTCAAACTTTTTTATTGTGATGCCAGATTTTAGCTATTGACATTAGTGTTGCCAATTCCCGAAATTTAAATAGTACCCCTCGTATTCGGAAAATTGTAATTTTTGCTGTGCCAAAAGGACGATGAAATTTTGACAACTAGAAATTTTGAAGTTTTAGATTTCTGTAGTGAATTAGTGCAAGAATTTAATTTAATTTGCAAAGTTGTTAATAAATACTGAAAATTTCAGTATTTTACGCAAATGTTTTTCACTTCTGGTTGCTATGCTGTCGGAAGCACAAAATCTTTAACTTATTTACGGCTCACGAGCTCACACGTGTTTTTTTTCCATATTTGCTTGTGTCAAAAATTCTCTTGCCGATTGTCAAAAATTTATTCTAGCCCCTAGCACAGTTTGAAAAAGTGGAATCGAAAAATGCAATTCATAGTTTTGACTATCGATGAATATCTCCGCGTTATTGTCTTTATTTCATATTAAGAAATACTCATATGTTAATGAATAGATACAAATTGCATTTTATGTTTTCTTTCATGTTTTTTCAATAGACAGGAATTTTGTATTCCAATATTTACCCAAAACTAATTCCTTTTTAAGGTAGAAATATAAAATTTGCATCATTGTGCTTCATGCATCATGCATCATTTGCATCATCAATGGTGTCCGTGACCGAACTTGTGGAAGTGAAGTGATCTTTCGATGCCAATTTTAAGAGCCAAGAGATCCAAGATTCCCTTCTCCCTGAAATTTTTCTGATCGACCGTTATATCTCTGCAGACAATGGCAAACTTGAGAAAGTAAAACATGCCATCTAAACTCTTGAGAACATCCATATTAACCGCTCGGAGTCGGATAGAACTAGAAAGTCCACTTTTCGACCATCTGTGTATACAAATTTACTAACAACACAACTGATCATAAGAATCTCGATCAAAGTCCTTTCGAGGGCTGAAGTGAAGCGAGCAATTTTTTGTTATTTTTTTGATTTTGGTCATCGGAAGTGGTTAAGTCTTAGTCTCTTCATGTTTTAAGTCGTTTAAAGTTTCAAAAGTTGAACAATATTGGAAAATAGTCAAAAACTCAATGAGCCAGAATATAACAATTTTTTATAATTTTGTGTATACATTTTGTTTTGTTTTATGGCTTGTTAATAGAAATACATATTCTATTCTGCCTGAGAAAAACTACTCAACTTTGGAAAAAACTCGATATTCTTAAGGAAGCTTCATCAAACCTAAGTTTCAAGCATTTATCGAACAGTTTTAAATTTTAACACAAAATTGGGTTCGAAACTTTGAAGAAAAATTTCTCGAAACACATAAATTAGATTTGAGTTGTTTTTATTTATCGAAAACATTCAAACAAATCTGTCACACTTTCACATGCAAATTTATTTGATAACAAGTTAGAGAACCTCTGCTCTAACGTAAGAATTTCGTTTTGTGTGCAGTTGTGTTTTTGTGATATAAAGGAATCGCATTTTCTAGGCGCCAAATATGTTGTTGTATTTTGTATATTTTTGTTGTGCAAAGGAGAGCATGAAAAGCTGTGGCAATGTTTTATCGCTTTACGAAATCAGAAATTTCAAATAAGCATTATATTGAATTGTTCCGGCTTAAAATTGAAATTCATAATACAACCTTGCTTATATCTCGTGTGATGACAAGGGTATTTTACTTTGCAGTGTAAGTATCCCTGTGATACTCTTAAGAGCACGTAAACATTGGTTAATGATAGCTACATGAACGTTTATATGTTAAGATTATTAAATTGAGGTTGTTCTTCACTTCAAGATTTTATATTTCTTTCTTAAAATAATATGATGGGTTTATTTTTAATTTCAATGTTGGTTTGCGGGAAAATATCTTGAATTTAAGCTTAAATTTAACTTAAAACTATCTTTTAGTTACCAGACAAAGGATAGAATATGCAACGAAGTGCATGTTTTGTTTTTACCTCAAAACAAAATTAAAATAAAAAAAAAAGCTCAAGCCTGTGTTAGATAACACGGGCGCATAGGTCAGACGTAGAATACGTTAGTCATTAACAGCCTTATTCAATAGATTTCCTTAAACAACCTTTAAACGCTTGTTTAGTTACGCACTGTTTAAGGCTTTACGCAGCTTCTATGCAACCTTGCTAACATTGTTATTCATAAACATTTTTTTCATTTTCTGCTTAAGCCCAGTATGCTGTAGAAGCGGAAAGAAACTTTCCATATGGAATGCATTGAGTTTTTGACAGCGAAAAGGCAGCGGAATTTTTTTTTCGCTACTTAGAACGCTGTAGAGGTAAAACATTTGTTCAATGCTAGCAAGTACAACAACCATGTGGAGAGTTGAAATGTCAAAATTTCGCTGTCGATTATATGTCCGGGCATTATTATTTTAATTTAATTTTATTTTATTTAATTGGCACCAGAATTTTGACATTTCAATAAGAAAACAGTTCGACCTCGCTTTACGCAACACTCGATAATCGCAATACTCAAAAATTTACATTGTTGACTCAGTAAACGCAACTTAAAAAAAAAATGCACAATTATCGCAACTTCCATTTGCGTACACTTCCATAAACTTTTATATTATTTACTTTGAGTTCTTCTTTTCTTGTAAAATACATTTTTGATGTACGAAAAATCTCTTAAAACAATATTTAAGGAAACAAAGTGTATATCTTAATACATAAAACCACAATATCTAGGATTCAGAGCCATAAAGCTTTATTTTTAGAAGTTTAATTGCGTTTCTTCAACATTAACTACGTCAACTGACCGAATTTCTATTAGTTGCATTGAGCTAGGTCGTACTGTAGTTGCTTTTTTCTCCACACAAACATTTTTGACTCTACACTAATATTTCGGGTGTAGAATTATATGCCAAGAAATTTTCGTTTCTACAGCATACTAGGCTTTTTGATTGTAAGGTTTGTGTCTGAACTATAGAAAATCTCTACAAAAATTAAGAATTCCTAAGGATTTACAATGGCCGCCGCATAAAAAAATGCTGCAAAGGGCGCACATGGAGCATGTCTTTGATATTAAAAGAAAAGACAACAAAAATCATGGTTGTATTTATCATGGTTGTCGTTCGCTACTTGGTCATTATACTTCTTCTCTTTCTCACACTGGTTCACACTGGTTCACACATGATGTTATAATACATAAAATACAAAGCATATGAAAATTAATACAAAATTTGAAGGAGTTAAATTTTGATTTACTTATAGAATCAAAAAAATTATATGTAGCAATATGATTATTTAAATACAAATCAAAAGAAGACATATTAAATATGTTACGACCATACTTGAATTTTCTTCCATGCATGCATAAAGTATTAAAAACTTATAATGAAAGTGACAAACATTTTCTCAAAATTTTGTGCTTCAGATTAACACCCCCGTATAACGTATTCTACGTTAAAACGGTTGGAGTCACGACACCATGGTGGCAATCGCTGAATGCAGTAAAAGTGAAAAAACAATGAAAAATCGTTGCATGGAATTATAACTTCGTGATTGTACGTGATCTACGTTAAATTTTATGCAACGACAGGCTTATTGCCAGTTTCGGTCACACGATAAAACACAAAAAAAAAAAAAATAAAAACTAATGTCGTCATGAGGCCTCTCAGAGAACCCTTTTGAGTAACCCAAACGCACCAAATGTATTAGCAAGGGAAAGAACAGTTGAAAAAAATTAAATTAATATTAAAACAAGGACAAGTATTAGGACAGAGATTTGGATAAGGATTAGGATAATAATTAGAAAAAGGATGAGTGCAAGGATTTGGATAAAGGTAAGGTCCAGGTACTAAATAAAGAGTGGGACAAAGATTTGGACAATCATTATTGGACAATGCAAGGAATTCGACAAGACTTCAGAAAAGGATTGGGAAAAGGACTATAACAAGGATCGGGACAAGAATTGTGATAAGATTTAATCACATATAACAATATTTAATTCAACGTCGGGAAAATAATATGGACAAGAAATGAAACCAGGAACAGAACAGGTATTTGGACACGATTAGAACATGATTTAGGACAAAGATTGGAAAAATTTGGGACGATAATTTAGGAAAAGGATTCGAACAAAGATATGATCAGAAATTTGGAAATGGATTAAAACAAGAGTTTGGGCAAGAAGTAGGGTTATTTTTAGGAATAAGCAAAAGAAAGGGCGCAAGTTTGGCAACAGAGGCAAAGAGAGGAGAGGAACAAAAAAAGGACAAGAATAAAGATAATGTTGCACTTCAAAACGGGTGTCACTTCATACGAGTGTGTCCACGACACAGCCAACTTCTTTTTTGGTGGACTTGAGACCCAAAGACACAATCCTTATTTTTATGGTTCAGGTTTACCGTTTTGAGGTTACACGGTACAGGTCTGGCGCCTGAGGATTACCATCACTCATTTATATAATTTCTATTTATAACCTCTAAAAATACACCTGTACAATGCTTTCTATTCTGAGACGAGTTACTTCACTTCACTCCTCTGCATTTGTACATTTGTGTTACATAAGACTCCTATTGTTATGTTTTACAATAGGAGATGCTTGCATGACTTAAAGTTTGAATTTCTCTGATGTCGAGGGCATATTATATGCACGACCATGCACCAGCAGAAACCGTTGAGATACTTCGACTTATTCCTTTGATCCGTAAACTGTAACACAGTGTAATTTTAGTGAAATTTATTATTTTTTTTTTTTACATTTTATACTTCTGTGCATAACTGAAACTTATTAAGAAATGAAATTAACAAAAAAATTAATTTAATCAGTCCATCATAATCTGCGATCTCTTTGAGGTCTGGATAAAATATCGGCTATGACAAGCTTCATTAAAATAAAAGTTGTTACTCCAGCCATTTGAACGATCGCAAGAAGTTGAAACAATTGATTTCTTTTCTGATCTTGATATCTCTAACTTTATATTGTGTGACTCTGCGGACTACTCTGATTACCGTCAGTAATTTTCTCTGTAATTTTGTCGCATTCTTAACATTGGTTCGACTACCGAGGCCGAAAGGCGACCTCTCTTCTCTTCCTCTCTCGGAAGTTTGTGGATGAGATTGGCTTATAACTTGAATGTACTAAGATAAAGGTATAACACTTGCTTCAGATTCAATTCACATGTGTCTGCGAATTTAAACCAAGCTTAGAACATACCATACATGTTTCACTTGATTGCTCCTTCCCATCACTCAATTTTGAACCAAGCCAGATTTGACTGAATAGGCATTACACCCGAAATTCTTAAAAATAAGGGAAACATGTTAATATTAAGGATCCACTGTAGTTTTTTTTAAGCAAAAAAAAAACACTATATTAAATGTTTGATTTTTAAGTAACTGTTTATTTCAGGTAATTTTTGTTTTTATTATATTAAGCATGTAAGTAATAACACAACTTTTGAAAAATATTTTGTGAATCTTTGGATAACTAATACACTATCGTGCAGTACTACAACTGGGACCTTTTTTTAGAGAGTTCTAAATTTTCAAGAAGAAGAATCATTATTTTAATGATCTCAAACAGCAAGACAAAACAAAACAAGGAAAACAAATAAACAATACAAAAAAATTTAGAGAAAATAAGCTACACTAAGGGAACAAAATATTAAATTTATCCAAAAACTTTTTTAATTTATCCAAAAAGCGAGTCATTTTTGCACCAATAGCGCATTTACTTAAATCGACTACGTAAATATTTAAAATTTATTTGAATACTGTTTTAATTAAATAATATATTTAAATATTTAAACAGAATTAATAAAAAATATATTAAAATTATGCACGAATTTTTTTAAAATATCTTTCATATATTTACTATTTGAAAATAAAATTATCGCATTTAAATAAAATTTATATAAAAATATTGAATTTAAAAAACAAAATATTTAAATTGAATATGTTATTAATGGTTTTATAGAAATATTTTCTTCATATTGCGTCCATCAAATGCCATTTGCCTGTATTATTTATTCTCTGTTTCACTTTTTTCGTTCTCTAATTTATACTATTTTTGACAGTTGGTACAATATTAGGGCACCAAATGTCAAAAATAGCACAAACTAGAGGAAGAAAAGTGACAGAATAAGCAGAATAAGCAAAATATGTAGGAAAATGACAACTGGTACAAGATATTTGTGAGTAAATATCAAGTTGTCACTCCAATCTACATCATTTCACTTCTTGGCCAAACTTCCAAGCTATATTACCCTTGCAATAATAACTAAATGAGAACTATAAGTAACCTGCAACTGCAAGAAAGAACAGAGTGCGATGCTGTTTCTGCTTGTCGGAGTATGTGGGTGCGTGTGCGATGCTGTTGCTGCTTGCTTTTATGGAATATGTGTGTACGTGTGTGGTATAAATAAAATTCAAATACGGGAAAAAAACGAGTTGTAAGGAAAACATTTGATTTATCCACGTAAATATTTAAATAAAATTTATACTGAGGCGTGGATAATGCTAATATGCGTTATTTCCTTTAGTGTAGAAACGTTATAAGAGTAAGTTTTCATAATTTGCATTGTTGCATAACTTTAGGCGCTTGACTTTTATTTAATTTTATTTAAATTTTCTTTGATTGAAGTTGGTTTTTGTTAATGGGACTTTGTTAACTGATGTATAGAAAGAACAAATTTCTATGTTTCTACAAAAAAATAAATCGATCTGAGAGAGTCGTTCGAAATTTTTTCGACGAATACAGACAGTTATTGAAAAAATCGGTGAAATGGATCAAAATCAAAACTTTCTGAACGGAATAACCTACTTCTTGAGAAAAACGTTTTGAAGTGGCCAGTATGCTCCATAGACCTAAATCCCATAGTAAACGTTTGGGGAATATTTCAAGTGCTTCACTAAACAACCGATTCCTGCTATATTAACTTATATATGTTATTCAAAGATTCACAAAATATTTTTCAAAAGTTGTGAAATTTTTTTGCTTAAAAAACTTTAGTGGGCTTTTAAACAACTTAATTTCGTTTCCTATACTTTCTACAACTCGATGTATTGCACTTTTATTGTTAATTTTGTATGGGATGGTGGGCGACCACGCCGATCATGATAAAAATGGCGTTTTATATTTATGAAATAATAAATTTCCTTCTATCGACATTTCCTTCTATTTTTATTCTTTCGAATGGGTTTCAATTCTCGTTTTTACAGAAATATATCTTCGAGTTATTTTCGGTTCATATATTTTGTTCACCGAACTCATTGATCCGTTAGAGACATTTTGGTTAATGATTTGGGCCTCAGGCGTGTCGATGCAAAGCTGGTGTCGAAAGACCTGAATTTCATGCAAAAAAGAGACCGTGTTGACTTCGCAAAAGACATAATTTCCAAGGCCGAATCCGACCCAACATTCATCAAATGAATCATTACTGGAGACGAGTCGTGGATTTATGAATATGACACGCAATCCAGGTGTCAAGCGAGTGAATGGCGTGCACCGAATGAGCCATGACCGAAAAAACCACGTCGTTTTCAGTCGAAAAAAAAGGCGATGCTCAAAGTTTTCATAGATTATAAGGGTGTTGTGTGTCATGAATTCCTTCCACAAGGCCAATCAGTCACAAGGAGTATTATTTGGGCATTATGAGACGTTTGCGTGAAGCAATTCGCCAAAAAAGACCGGATTTGTGGGCAAACCGCGATAACACACCATCTCACAATGTCATCGTTATCCGTGAACATTTGGGTAAAAACGAAACAAATACCATTCAACAACCACCGAATTCACCTGATTTGGCTCCCTGTTACTTTTTCCTATTCGGTCAACTCAAGAAACCGCTCCGCGCAACGCGTTTTAGAACCCAAGACGAGAACATGGAAAAATCGAAGATGGTTCTGATGGCCATACCGCAAACCGAATAAAATGTTGCGAGGATTGGATCAAGCGCTGTTATAAGTGCGTTGCAGTCTATAAAGAGTACTTTGAAGGGGACAATATCGATTTTGATGTCTAATCTTGTATTTGTAATATCCTTAATAAATTCCGGGAACTTTTTGATCAAGGTTTTATATCTTCGAGTTATTTTAATCGTTCAGTTTTCCACCTTACTCATGAAAAATCAAAAACGCAGTTTAAATTGTCGCTTTTTTATTATAACTGTACTATGAAAACGTTGAGATGTCAGAACCTTCTACATAAATAAAAAATTAGCTTAAAGCTTGATGAGTTAAAAAAAAACGGGAAATTGAACTCAGGAGTTCTACTCATCAACACTATTCGAAACTACATTAAACCATTGTTGAGACTCAACGAGCTAAAAACGAGTTCATTAAACTATTAAACTTAAAAGAGAGTCTTAATGAGCCGACTTATTGATAACTGTGGGCGTCATAAGCAGATGTGGTGAGAAGCTATAAAAAAACTTCGCTAACCATCAAACACTGACTGAAATAATGCTATCCTTAGAAATAAAGAGAACAAAGAACTTTCGCTTGAATACGTCCTTTGGATGCAGGGATTTAATTAAGCATTTATGTGGTTTTCTTCTTGAAATAAACTCACTCGCAAGCAAGCACACACACACACGCTCACTTATACAAGCTAAGTATAACACTTATGAAATCCGCTTCGCTTTAAATAAATAAAACTTTTCACACCCGCACAGAAGGTGTGTTAGTGGCGCACTGTTGATGGTTTGTGAGGAATAACGTTAAAGGGGGATTGGGATGGTGATGGTAGAAGGTTGCAAGAATTTCTCATAAATTTAAACACCTTCATCCTGTAGTGCAATAATTCTTCTTTTGCTCAGAACATAACCAAAAATTCCACTAAAAATTTTAATAGGAATTTCAAAATTCTTGTTTAAACACACACACACACACACACAAACTAGCTACATGTAAACTAGCATTTTACAATACAACCAGACATGCATAGGCGACAACATATAAACATACGTATATAGATATTCTTAAGTCGGAATGCGAACAGATACAGCAGATATACGCTGCAGGTGCTTAGATTTATGCCGCCATAAATCTATGGCGCAACCAAAAGTTTCTTCCAAGAATCCTGTACAGGCACCAACAACAGTAACAACAACAGTAGCAATAAGAAAAACAACACAAGCAGCTGCTGTTGCTGCACTCAGATGAGAAGATGTTCACACGCCGCTGTCGTCACCAAAAGCGGTGTCCTGGTTGTCGTTTAGCTACCGAATTGGTTGCATTATGTGCGTCCGTAATCTGTTAATCGCTGCATCCCTCAAGGATATTGGGAAGGTGTTGCAAAGCATGTGTTTTGCAACGTCTGAGCAAGCAATTCAGCATATTTGTTTAAACTGTTATTCTCCTTGAAGTATTAATTCTGAAAGCATTTCGAAGTAAAAAAGATACCACTTTGCGAAAGACAAGATGTGGTTATAATTAAGCTGTTGTTTAACTTATTTTGAAAATGATTCACAGAAAATGAATATTTGTCGAAACACATTTTGGAATGAGATGTTAATTAATGTCTTTGGTGGAATTGACATAGACAACACACTAATCTTAGGTATTTCGTTCTAATTGGAGGCAATGCTCCATTCTGTTAGATAACTCAAATGAAATATACAAGATAGGAATAAATTGAATGAGGTTATAATTAACGCAGAATATACATGAACATTATAAGAAGTTTTATCTTTAGATCCTAAATTTAATGACAAAGGAGAATTGAAAGGATGTCGCTTTAAAGGATCATTGTACCAATAAAACTTTAACTGAAATATAGTTAAAAAACCAAGTGTTTAACTTAGGTTACTTATTACAGGTATGGTGCTTTGTGGAGGCTTGTCGACGCACAATGCATCGAAATGGTACGTAAATCAGAAAACAAAATTGTTGTTTGTTTTAAAAAAAAAGTATGCAACTTAAATCTATATTATTTAGTTCTATAATATTTAAAAGATTTTTTAAAATATCTTTAATAATAAACAAATGCGATCACTTTATACAACACCCTGTTATTTTAAGAAAACCAAGTAATTTAAAATTGGGTTAATGTTTTAAAAATTACATCATCTTAAAAACAGTAAAGAGCATTATTTTAAAATGTATTTTGCTTCTGAAAGTAATTTTGTTTAGTATATATTTTGTATAAAAAAAATGTTCTTTACCTTAAACAAAAAAACACCTAAAAACTCAAAAATTTGCAAGTTTTGATAAGCTATATCAAAAAAAAAGAATCTTTGATTTTAGCGAAACATTTTTTTAATTTTATTTAAAGTATTTACTTTCCATTTCCAAAATATTATCTGCCCTTTTTTATAAACAAGAAAGTTATGCAGATTTCAAAAAGTGACTTTTTTGCGAAAAATGCTCAATTTTATATGGAAAAATATTCAAAATTTATCAAAATTCAAAACGGAATTACAAAAAAGGCTTTTTCGGTTTTGATGAAACTTTTTTGTAATTTTATTTGAAGTATTGACTTTTGATTTCCAAAATATTATCTACACCTTTTTAAAAGAAAGTTATATTAGATAACAAAATAATTTAAGTAACACAGGCTAATTCAGATAGTTTACATATAAAAGTGCAATTAAAAGAAAATGAAGAATTGGTAGCGCAAAACAAAAAAAAAATTCAAGCTGAGTTTAAGAGCAAAAAGGGTCTCTGGGTCGACAAACCAAAGCCAGGATATGGGTCTACTAACGATGGAAACACAGCTAGGCGCTTTTTCTATAACGTTGAACTAAGCTCGCAGATAACTGGCATAAACAAAAGTTTGATAGAACAATTTTTTTTTATAAAGGGTGTTTTTTTTAGATGTATAGAACTTCGAATTGAAATAAAACACAAGAAAATCGTTTTAATGTCCATCATTTTGGCTTTATTGGAAGGATAATTTTATGCCATTAATGTTTAAATATGATTTCGGGCATGTGGCCGCCGCGGCTGGCTCGAATAAAGCCAATTCTACTGGTCCAATTTTCAACCACTTTTTCGAGCATATGGGGCCGTATGTCGGCAATAACGCCACGAATGTTGGCCTCCAAGTCCCCTAACGTTTCTGGTTTGTTGGCGTAGACGAGCGACTTCACATATCCCCAAAGAAAATAATCCAATGGTGTCAAATCACACGATCTTGGTGGCCAATTGACAGGTCCATTCCGCGAAATTATGCGCTCATCGAATGTTTCCTTCAATAAATCGATTGTGACGTGCGCTGTGTGGCATGTAGCGCCGTCTTGTTGGAACCACAACTCATCCACATTCATGCCATCCAATTCGGGAACAAAATAGTTGGTTATCATGGCTCTATACCGGTCTCCATTAACGGTAACTGACTCTCCAGCATTATTTCGGAAGAAGTATGGCCCAATGACTCCACCAGCCCATAGAGCACACCAAACAGTCAGTTTTTGTGGATGTAATGGCGTCTCAAGGATCTCATGTGGGCTCTCTTCACTCCAAATGCGGCAATTTTGCTTGTTGACGTAGCCATTCAACCAAAAATGAGCCTCATCACTGAACAAAATTTTGCGATGAAAATCAGCATCGAGATCAATCTCATTTTCGGCCCATACACCAAAATCACGACGCATTGCATGGTCTCGCGGCTTTAATTCTTGCACAAGCTGGATCTTGTAAGGTCGCAAGCCAAGATCTTTGCGCAAAATCTTCCATAAAATTGATGGACAAAGCTCCAATTGCTGTGCACGGTGGCGAATCGATTCATTCGGGTCCTCTTCAACATTTTGCTCTACAGCGGCAATTTTTTCTTCGGTGCGCACTGTTTGACGTCTCTGCGGATGCGTATTATCACATAGAGTAAACGTAGTGCAAAAACGACCCATGGTTAACCGAATTAATTGCTCTGATGGACGATTATGTCGACCATAAATTGGACGGAGCTTGCGGTAAACTTCGCGAACTGAACCATTATTTTCGAAATAAATTTGCACGATTTGCAAGCGTTGTTCTTTTGTCAACCTGTTCATGATGAAATGGCAAACCAAACTGAACGTAAATGACATTAGAGTTGCCAGATTTGACGACAAAATGCCAGTTTTATCTCTATTCGAAAAACAAACCCCTAAAAAAAACACCCTTTATATTGAGAGTTCTGGCAAGTGGCTACCCCATATATCTGAATAACTTCAAATTGTTATTAGAAGAAACTAGGCAGTTGTATATAAATTTATATGGCTGGTATTATATGCCGAGCAGTGTTCATAAAGTTCTCATACATGGATGTGAAGTCATTTCAGCATTTTCCTTACCAATCGGAACATTGTCTGAAGAGGAATTGGAAGAAAGGCACAAAGAATTTAGAAAAAATCGACATAGCCATACCCGTAAATGCTCAAGGATTAATTCTAATACAGATTTAATGAAAATATTGTTGCTGACATCTGAGCCTCTCTTAGCATCCAAAAGAACTATTAAATCAAAATCAAATGTAATTATTGATGAAGAAGTTGAGAAGTTTATTCAATTAGTTGATGACCCTTATATTGTTTGTAGTGATTCTAACGAAGAAGTCAATAACGATGAAAGTCAATAGCGAGATGAGTTCTTGGTTGTTTGTACATATGTATGCACACATTACTTTTTTTACTTCTTTATTTCACATTTTGTTAATAAAAATAAGTTACCAATTTTATTTTTCTATTGTAAATAAAATGAAATTTGCCTAAAAACTGATTTTTTTTATTAATACAAATGTGAATATTTATGAGTAACAGATGTACCTCTCATACATAATCAGGTAAAAAATTAATATCGGTACAAGGGAGGTATCCCTAGGAACCGACCGATTTCAACCATTTCTAGAACACATGTATTGCTTTATTTTACTAACCTTTTCACCGAGGTTTGTATGGATCGACCAACTTTTGTATGTACCTTCCATACGAAAAAATGAAAAAAATTAATAGAGGTCCAAGGGAGGTACCCCTAGGATCCAACCGATTTCAACCATTTTTAGAACACATATATTGCGTAATTTGTCAAACCTTTTCATTGAGTTTCGTAAGGATCGACCAACTTTTGTATATACCTCCCATACAAAATAATGTAAAAAATCAATATAAGTCGACGGGAGGTACCCCTAGGAACCCACTGATTTCAATCATTTTTACTACACTTCTATTTCTTTAATTGCCTAGCCTTTTGACCTAAATTTGTTAAGATCGCTCAATTTTTGTATGTACCTCCGATACAAAATAATGTAAAAAATCAAGATAGGTCCAAGGGAGGTACCCCTAGGAACTGACCAATTTCAACCATTTTTGCAGTTTTTCTTAATTAGCACAAAAAATTTCATTATCAAAGGAGCACTCCTTCTATTTATGTTCCAATTTTGTATGGATTCAATGCACTGTGCGACGCCTAGTTCTCTGTGTAAAATTGCAAACATTTTTAGTTGTGCACAGGAGTGTACGAGTCTTACAAGACTGCAACAAGGTAGTAATTTTAAATCGCAGAGGAGGTAAAGGCTTCACCTGAGACATCCAGATCATCGTTATGTGCATTGCCCCAGCTTAGCACAAACAATTTTTTCAATTTAAATTAATTTTTCTGATTGGTCGTCACCTGTCTGCAGACAATGGCAAACCTTAGAGATTAATAGCATCATTTTATAAATCCCTGCACATCACTTCACGCTGCTTTGTTGAAATTTGTAAACAATTTATAAAACGCAACGCTTCACGCCGTGATCTTAAGCGTTGAGTAACGCAATAGCGTAGTGAAAACAGTACAAATTTCGCATTTTATAAAACGCAACCATTGAATTTCGTTCACTTGAACTGTCAATTTTATCCCTTGCTCTTGAGCTGCCGTTAGAACGAATAAGTTTGCATTGAATGGGTAATAACTTTTTTTCACCCATATATTTTTAAATGTTTAAATATTTATACTGTTTAAATATAGGTCAAAGACAGCAACAACGAACCAACAACTCGAAATGTTGCTTAAAGAATTAAAAAAAATAACGGTAGCAAATGGTACGTCAGTGTTTGACGTTTATATTAAAATTTTAATTTAATGATGACTAAAGAGAACAGCTGATATGGTTGCCAACAAGTCAGAATTTGATGAATCTTAAATTTTTCAAAGGTTTGCAATTATGATGTTAATTTTATTTTACATGTGACTATCCTAAACTGCTGTTGACTGACTGTTCACCGCGGTAACATAACATAGCTAACGCAATAACGTACACTATGGGAAAAAATATTAAATTTATCCAAAACCGTTTTTTAATTTATCCAAAAAGCGAGTAATTTTTGCACCAATAACGCATTTACTTAAATCGACTACGTAAATATTTAATATTTATTTAAATACTTTTTTAATTAAATAAAATATTAAAATATTTAAACAGAATTAATAAAAAGTATATTAAAATTATGCACGAATATATTTAAATATCTTTCAAATATTTACTATTTGAAAATAAAACTATCGCATTTAAGGAAATTTTATATAAAAATATTGAAATTCAAAAATAATTTATTTGAATATTTCCCACGAGCTGCGTCCATATCAAACGCCATTTAGTGGTATATTTTATTTTCTTTTTGTGAAAATATGATTTCTGAGTCCGGTGGTGAGTGCGATGCATGATGAAATCATGTAGAGTGGAGTGACATTCTTAAGAAAATATCGAGTTGTCACTCCACCTTACATGAATTCATCATGCATCGCACTCACCACCGCACTCACAAATCATATTTGCCAAATATCCATGCTATATTACCCTTGCAACATTAACTAAATGAGAACTATAAGAAACCTGCAACTGCTGGTGCGAAGAAACTCTGCTCCTGTGCGATGCTGCTGCTGCTGCTTGGCAGCTGCTTGGCAGCTGTATGGAATATGTGTGTCAGTGTGTGGCATAAATACAATTTAAATACGGGAAAAAAACGAGTTGTAAGGAAAATATTTGATTTATCCACGTAAATATTTAAATGAAATATATACTCAGGCGTGGATAATGTTAATATGCGTTATTTCCCTTAGTGTAGTGATTAATAAAATACAAATTTTAAATCCAAGTGATGCGTCACGTTAGCGTTGCGTTTCATCACGGTGATTTATAAAATGATGCCTTAAATAATGCTTTCTTTAGCTTCTTAGTGGCGGCCGTGGCGTAGTGGGTAGAGTGCATGACCCATACGCCAGAGAACCCTGGTTCAATTCCATCTGACACGGAAAGTTTTTTTCAATTAAATTAATTTTTCTGTTCGGCTGTCATCTCTCTGCAGACAATGACAAAACCTCACATAGTTAATAATGCCATGTAAAGCTTCTTGAGAAATGCACATTAGCCGTTCGGTTATACAGGTTAATACAGGTTATTGTACATAAAAAATAATTTATAAAAATATTTTTTTGTTTTAAAAATACAGTTCTGGCTTTTATATAGAGAGCGCTGACAATGGCATTGTAAAAAAGGCATCCAAAACGGTTCGATGGATATGACCTTACCCATGTATCGGAAACAAAAAAATCAAATGATATTTTAAAGCATAGACCATATATTAAGCATCCCCCCTACGCAAGACCCCCGGGGTTTTGTTTTTTAACTATGGCGGAAGTTGAAGTAAAAAGTTAAAAAATAGATACATTTTCGCGAGCTTTTTTGTTTATATGAAAAAAAAAGAAAAATAGATACTTGAATAGGGCGATGCTTAAAGGACAAAATAACGAATAAAATGCAAAAAAAATCATTGAAATTGAACCAATAAATTTCGAGTTATCTATCGAACCGTTTTAAAAAAACTAGTTTCGAGGAAATCGGGCTTAAAGTTTTTTATTTACGTTGTATGGAGTTTAGACATAGGTTAACGAAAACCGTTATAACTTCTGTTTTTTTTTTAAATATCGATTTAAAAATGTGTATGTTCTTTATAGTTTTAAGAATACTATTAAAAACATATTGAACAAAAAACAAATTTACTCGTATATAACGTGGATTTAATCCGGTTGGAATGTGCTCATATAGCGAAAGCTTGAGGAAGTCTTGAGGACATGAGCTCTTATTATCTTACCAATTTAAAATCCGCGTCCAAGTTCGAGATTCTTCAAGTGGCCGCAGTATAAGATTTTGAAGGTTTTTGTTTTTTTTTTGTGGACTTGTGACACAACGACAGAACCCCAATTTTTATGCTTCAAGCTTACTGTTTCTAGGTTACATGGCACAGGTCCGGCTTCTAAGGATTACCATCCCTAATTTATGTAATTTCTATTAATAACCTCTACAAATCTTCCTGTACAATGCTTTCTCAGACGAGTTACTTCACTTCACTCCTTTATATACATATTTGTTAGGTTAGGTTAGGTTTTGATGGCTGAGTCGGCAGACGACTCTTACACTTAAGGGGACATATAGGTTTTTCAAAATTTTTGAATCGGTTTTTGACGTTATTTGATTTTTTTTAAAAATGTCAAAAAATTGACGGTGTGCAGGATATCACCAGTCTGGCACATCTGAGGAAAAAACAAAAAAAAACAAATTAATCCTTGTTGAAGTGGCCACCGCTTGAACTAGGATAATTTTATTCGCCGAAGAAAAACAAAATGGCGGCCATTTGAAAAAAAAATCGATTTTCGAGGTTACAATATCGGTCGCCATTTTGTTTTTCTTCGGCGGATAAAAATTATCCTAGTTCAGGCGGTGGCCACGTCAATAAGGATTAATTTGTTTTTTGTTATTTTTTCCTCAGATGTTCCAGACTGGTGATATCCTGCACACCGTCAATTTTTTGACATTTTTTTAAAAAAATCAAATAGTCAAAGACTCAAAAATTTTGAATAACATTTTTTTTGTATTCTTTAAATGTTAGTAAATATATGTGCAAAATTTGAAAATGATATCTTTTTTCCTTCTACGAAAAAAATTCCCGAACCTATATGTCCCCTTAAGCCAGTGCAGGTCAGTTGCGATACCACATAATCTCTATTGAACCTATGAGAGATTTCCCTCCTCAATAAACCAGTTCGAACAGACCATAAACTTAATTATATGTTTGATTTCCAGGCATCAGACTTCGGTAAGTCCATTTAAGAAGGGATGGCCCAGAGTTGCTAATCTCTTTTTACTTAGCGCCGGACATTCGCAGAGGAAATGCTGGACATTTTCTACCTCTTCTTCACATTTGCAGCTTCTGCAAAAATCATTTGATGCAAGTGCTAATCGAAGAGCATGTGTTCCGAATAGGCAGTGACCGGTGAAGATTTCTACTATTTTTGAAAGGTTTACCCTGCTTAATGAGGGTGCGGCTGAACTCAAGTAATGAGTTAGTGCGTTTTAAGTCGTAAGGAGGCCACGTTAGCCTATCTACCCTACATGTGACAAGGTGTTCCTAGCGTACTTGTGCAAGATTCAAGGATTTGTTTCTGCACTGGAGTTTATAGGAGGACATGGGTATACCAATAAAGTCCTCATTTAAGAGGGTGTTCAAGGTCGTACCCTTCTTTGCCAATTCGTCAGCCAAATTATTACGCTCAATATCGCTATGACCGGGTACCCATATGAGGTGGATCCTGAATAACCTTGCCATCTCATTTAGAGATCTGCGGCACTCAGTGAGACTTTTAGAGTTATCAATATGTGAGTTCAGCGCTTTAAGCGTAGCTTGACTATCTGAGAAAATGTAAATATTTTTTCCCCTAAGATCTCTTTCACCTAAAATCTTAGCGTTTTCATATATAGCCATTATCTCCGCTTGGTAGACACTTGTAGCGGAGGACTTTTCGGCCTCGGCGTGCGCCCGCTTGCTTTTCTATTCGGTCGCCCTGGTTTTTATATTATGTTTGGAGAGCGCCCTTTGAGGCGCTCCTGGTCACAGTGCCAGACGAGAAAAAACCAGGGCGGCCGACCCGCGTACGCGCACAACCGCAGCTGTGGGTGCTACCGTCCAGGGCCCGCACGAGCTTGCGTGCCACTTTGCTGCCAGTTCGGGAAGTGGGGGGGTTCTTTTCTGGGCCGGTAGCACCCCTTTGCCGCACACAAAAATTTCTCGTGCGGAAGTTTGTTTGGTGAGCTCGCCCTGTGAACTCACGTATCTGTAAAGAGAAAAAGAAACAACAAAGGATCGGAATTCTTAATTTTTTTTGAGTGACAGGGGGGGCCCTATTCCTCCACTCAACCCCAACCGCGACGCTCATGGACCTCATGTTATGGCCCATGCCCCACGTTTCCCACCCACCGTGAGGATCCGGGGCGAATATTTTGGGATCCTCCCTAACGCAAAACTCACTTTCATCCCTAACCAATTAAATGAAATTTAGTTCATTTTTTTTTTTTTAATATTTTTTTTTTTTTTCTTTAATTTAATTGGGGTTTTTAATACACATTTATATTATATACTTTATATCATACTTGTTAGTATTAACCGCATGCGACCATCCTCGCTTACGGCTCAAACAGAAAAGAACGATGGCCGATCGCTGCGCTGCTTCGCCAACCTTGATCCGCCATCTTCGTTAATTTTTCGGCAATTCGCCATCTTTTGTCACCTCAGGGGTGCCAATCGAACGTCATGAGGGTATGTTCACGTAGGTCGTACATTAAGGACCCTTCCACACTTAACGCATGGTGTAAATAACCATGAAAAGGGTATTCATGTGGTGTTTGTGCCATTACACACTACAATAGCTTGGGAGTCTAAAGGAAGCTTCTATTTCCAGATCTTGGGAGTAAATTTTCCTCTACCTGTTTTTGAAGCTTGGTCCGTCTGTAATAATTTTAATTCCGGTAATTTGGCCGTTAGCCCAGTCCAGCCGTAAAGGGATGAGAACTTCATAGTTCTTTACAAGATTTAAACAAGGTTCACAGTAGTCTGTTTTGTCGGAGACAGAATTCCTGTGTGACCGCAGCTGTTACCTATCCAATTTCCAGATTCTCTTAGTTTAAGGGCTGCTGTGTTAACACACTCTCTGGCAAAGATATAAAGAGGAGGAAGGTGAAGCATGACATTCACAGCAGTAATTGGGGTTGAGGATAATGCACCAGGAATACTGAGACTTGCACTTTTTTGAACCTTTCCGAATTTCTGAAGTGCAGTTGCCTTATCAAGGGCCCTTCATCATACCAGTGAACCGTATACAAGTATGGGGCGGACAATTGCCGTATAAATCCGGCTTACTATTTTGGGGGAAAACCTCATTTTTTACCTATAGATTTTTTACTGGCAAATAGAGCTATATTTGCCTTTTTAACACATATTTGTTAGATAAGACAAAATATGACATTAGGAGAACCTTGCATAACCTGCAAATGAGCTTGGTGAAAGCCTGCAATGCTAAATTACTTAATTCTTTTCTTATTTCATTTCTTTCAACTCGTATGTCTGAGTAATTGGATCAATACAAGTCCTTCGATATATGCTTCCATGTTTGCAATCGAGTGGCAATGGTGTATACTGTCAAGCAATATATTATCGACATTTGAACATTTACCCAACGAATATTAAAACCTTTTCATAATTTACGGAAAAAAGTTAATAAATTGTTGTTAAGCCTTATTTGGTAATTTCGACGATAATAAAAAATTCAAAACAACTGCTTAGCTCAACTTTGAATGTATTAACATCATTTATCATAATAAATTTACAAAAATATACATCTTAATCCACCTGCGCGAAAACTTTTGAATTTTGATTATTGTTGCTTATCATGCGTAACTGGGGCGCTGAGTGTTTCAGATACGCTGAGTATCATCAGCCACTTAATGCGATTTATTGTTGTTGCTGCCACCATTGTACAAGCCAACGACTACAAAGTAGGCAACAATTTAGAGAAAAAAAAAAATAAATCGTGAAGATACGTTACTATGTAAAAGTGAAGTCTACATTTAGGCTCATGAACGCGAAACTCGGTTACTCGAAATAAGAAATGTTGTCTTGTTTGCTTTATCTATTAATTTTCTTAGAATTTATAAAGATTTTCTTAAATGTCAACTCATTGCAAACAGCACACACACTACAACAAAGTCACTATATTTCTTTAAAAGTCTATACTTGAGCAAGTTTCGGACTCAGCCATAACCGATTATCCAACTGCCGATTGAATTCGGTAGTCGTAGCACAAAGAAAAAAACATTGTACATGATGTATTTTTAAGTTAGCCACTTTGCTATACCACCAACGAACAAGCGCGAGCTGTTCGCCAAGGATAAATAAAAGTTTCTATATTTTTGCTCTCTTTTTATTTTCTTCGTCGTCTCGTCTTTTGTTTCTTCATTTCCTTAGCTGTAAAATCCGTTTTAAGTCTGAGTTTAGTGTAAATTTATGCTATGATGGGGATTTTTGTGCTCGCATCAAAATTGCAAAATTTATCTATATGCTATACATAGCAAGCAAGCTCTCTACATAACATCCACCCTCACTTATACTTCAAGGAAATGACAGCTTTATGGTAAAGTCATCAGTGAACATCTTTGAACGTGAAGATGAACAATACCGTTAGCGCCCTCATTGTTTGTATTTGTTATGGCGCGCGAACAATTCCATTTAAGCCAAGTTAATGAAATTTGCATTCTAACGATTGCAGCAGCATAGCGCTGCAACAGCATTCTATAGTAGTCCATCTGGATGTTTGCTCATGTTTCAATTTAAAAAAAAAAAAAACAAAACAAGGTAGTAGCCATCTGCTGGCTATGGAACACAAAAGCTTGCTACAAGAAATGTTTTTTTTATTATTTTGGCTACGCAGTTGTGAAGTTGTTTTTTAATTTTTTATTCAGACAAAGAAGGTAAAAAATGTTCTCTACTTGGACGGAATTAGTTTACTAACTAAGAGCAAGAATTAAATAGTTGCTTCGTGAAAGAATTAAAATAATTACAAAAAGTTGCTATTTTCTCCGGCTGTATTTTAGTTTGATAATTTTTCGTTGGATTTGAACATGAACAACTTTGAAGGAAATGTTGCTTTCAATCACGATAATTATTTATAACTGTATGTTTATCTAACTTGAGACAAATAAGATAATTTTACTATTTATTTTAATATAATTTTATGCAATATGAGCGGTATTGCAAAAAAATAGACTGCTTCTGAGGAAGAAAAAAAAAAAACAATGCTTCTGACGCCTTACTCAGTGCAATCTGAAGCAAAACATTGAAATAAGTAACAACGTTGCTACACAATGGATTACAACAAAAATACTAGAAGACGGAAGTATCCAGTAAAGAGATGTTGGTTTGGATAAGGAATGAAATATCATAAAAAGGAAATTCGTTCTTCAAATTCTTTCTGTCAGGATAAGATAAAAAACCAACGAATGTGAGTTCAAAGCATGAAATCGAATTTCCAAAAACCAACATAAAAATTTCGAATAAGTTTTTTTGATTTTCTTGATAATGCAGATGTGGAAAAATAAGCATGTTGGCTGCATAAATATCAGGGCTGCGGAGTCGGAGTCGGAGTCGAGGAGTCGGAGTCTGTAAGGATTTTTGGGTGAAAGAGTCGGAGTCGGAGTCTTAGAAAATGCACCGACTCCGACTCCGACTCCGATAAAAAAAAAATCATTACCAATTTTTAACGAATATCGCCATAGAACAAAATCTTATCGAAAAATTATTAATTTTTAAAATTATGTTAATATGTAAAGGGCCCTATAGACGAACAACTGGCATCAAAACTGGTTGCTGGTTCTATAAAAAAATCGTCTGTTGGTACTTGAGATGTTAATTCTAATTTTTTAAATAGTTAATCAATCAGTTGATAAATATCAAAAAGTTTTAATTTTTTCGGTTTTACATAAGCCAAGTTGTTCATCTAGTTGATGTGTTAGTGGCAAAATTAGCAACCAAACGAAAAGAGTTCATTGTAAAATCAATTCGTACGATAAGTTTCATGAGTGAAAATTGAAAAAATATTTCAAATAAGTTTTCTTGCCAGTTTTTCTTATAGTAGTTTTCTTACAGATTAAAAAATATTTATAAGTTTAATAGATATAATAGGTGATTTTTATCGTTTTCTTTTTGAAAATTAAAATGTATATATATAGTGAATATAGTGAATGAAATATTTATTTGGAGCGATACATCAATATCTGTTATTTACATTTTAAGGATTATTTCATGTTAATGTTGCCCGCGGCTACGCCTGAGGTGGTCCATCCGTAAGCTTCAATTTTGGCATCCTTTTTCCAGCATTTCGACGAGTATCTCACCAATGGCATCTGTAATGTTTTTTCCAGGACTGCAATTGTGGCTGGCTTGTACATGAGAGACTTCACTTAGCCCCACAAAAAATTGTCAAGTGGGGTCAAATTACATGATCTTGGCAGCCATTGGACTGCTCCAAAACGTGAGATTAATTGCTCACCAAACTCGCCTCTAAATAGGTCCATGGTATCGCGTGCCATGTGGCATGGGAAACCGTCCAATTCATCCATTTGGACTATAACGTTGTGATTTTCATTATTTTTAAAAAAGAACGGTCCAATGATGGCCAGAATACATTGGTAGCTCTTGAATTGCCTCTGGCTGCTTTTCAGACCAAATTCGGCAATTCTGTTTGTTAACGTACACATTGAGCCAAGAATGAGCTTCGTCTCTTAAGACAATTTTTCGATAAAACGTCGATCTTCATCCAACTTTTCTAAGGCCCATTCACGACACAAACGACGTTAGTGTAAGTCACCCGACTTCAATCCTTGCACCAGCTGTATTTTGAATGGTGTCATACCGAGGTTCTTACGTAAAATGTCCCAGGTGGTCAAATACCACAAGCCTAATTGTTGAGAATGACGACGAATTGACATATCGAGATCTTCATTGACACTGCCCTATATAGCAGTACTTTCCTTATATTTTTAACTTCCTCATTTAAAAGATGCATACATACAAATTCTATGCATGAAAAAAAAATAAATGATTTTTAAGTTTATGGTCGGAGTCAGAGTCGGAGTCGGAGTCGGTGCTTTAATATTTGGCAGAGTCGGAGTCGGGGTCGTGATTTTTCGAACCAACTCCGCAGCCCTGATAAATATACCTGCATACGTTTTATTCAACGTTTAAGGGCCTCCGGGAGTATGTCAAAAAAAGAAATTACACTTTATTAAATTGTTTGTTTTTGTGAAGCTGTGTTTTATTTTAGACCAAATTTTCTTACATTACAATGTACAACAATTTGCAACTTTTAAAAAACCCCGCCCACTTTGTTATCGGTTCTTTATATTTTCGTGTACGCTGATCACGAACATGCAATTATTTTTTTCGGGTCACCTCTAATTTGGTCCCTGCAGGACTTTGAAATTTTAAAGGAAAACTATCTTTGAATAATTGTTTAGTATAGAAGTTTATTTCCTATCATAACAAATTTGGTATCAAATTAAAGAGAATAAAGTAACAAAAATTAAAAACTTATCAATTGAAAAAGTTGACGAAAAAAGGATATTAAAAATTTTCTTTATGTTTTAAAATCCTTTATATCCTTGAAGTTTTTTGTCCAATGAAAACAAAAAAAATTGTTGGTAAAATATAATATATTTACTATAGTTCTGCAAACTTTCATTAAAATCGGTTTATTTTTAATCAATTTTTAAATTATTTCGGCTCTGGAGGTGACGCTGATCAAGAGAATATATATACTAGGGTGGGTCAATTATTTTTGTCAAGAGGTGTATAGCAAAACCTAATCTACGAAGAATTCTAAGAAAACTTCCCCAAGAAACTATGGGTCTAAAATAAAAACCTAGCTCCCGCCGAGCGACATAAAACTTCGCACTTGTAAGATTTTTAAAACAACGTTGTTTTATTTAGAAATGTTGTTATATGAAGGAAATATCACATTTTTCATTATTGTTGGGCTTATTTCTTTTCAGGCAAAATTTTAGAAACCTTTTTTTAAATTTACCCAAATACTTTAGTTTGAAATGTCATTGAACAATCAGTAAAAATACAACTTTCTTAAAGTTCATTTTTTATTTTGTAATTTTAAACAACAAAAATAAGAAAGAAATAGATTGGTGTGTGAAATTAAAAGCTCAAATTAAATTGAAAAAGCACAGTTTTTTAAGTCTTTTTTACAGTCCATTCAAGGTATTCGGGAATGAGACGACTTTATAGAGTCACTGCCATAGCATCGTCTCGATTCTTTGTAATTACGCGTCATGAGACTGAATACATCGCTCAGCTTCCTGGTGGAATGCCCATTGGAGAAGGCATATTCCCCAATGAAATCGGTTCAAAATATGATAGAGCCTTTAGCGAAAATTTTATTTTCTTTTTAAGGGATAAAATGGGTTCTTCGTTACTTCTCGACGTTTCTTTTAATCAAACCTTTAATAAAACACGGGTTGAAAACAAAAATTTTAACAATATGGAAACAGATTCTTAAAGCAAATAAAATTTTGTTCAAAACAGCCTCGAACTAATAATATATGATATTTGCTTCAATGATATTGTTATCCATCAATTTTATGCAGTTTTTTAAAATGCCTCAAACCGAAATTTTTATGTCTCTCGGCGGGAGCTAGGTTTTAATTTTAGACCCCTAGTTTCTTGGGAGTTTCTTAGAATTTTGCGTAGATTTCGTTTTTGCTATACGTCTTTCGCATTTTTTCTCACCCGAACAATTTGACCAACCCTAATATATACTCTTCCATATCGACCACACTTTCTTTTCGGTGTTACAAAAGTTTCCACAGAGTTAAAATACCCTGACCTGTTACGTGTAGGGTAAAGCAACTTTAATTTTTAACAGTTACATAGAGGCAATTCGGAGAGCTGAAAACGTGAGAGCAAAATCAATATTAGCCCTTTTGGCCTATATTATATGTAGATCCGCCACTGATTGAAATTTACTTAGAAATTTATATGGCCGAATTTTTAAGATACAGTTTAAAATTTCAAATTTAAAATATTTTCTAATACACAAAATATTACTTTTTATTTTATGGTGTGTAGCTTAGATTCTAAATAAAATAAAAAAAAAACAGGAATGGTCAAAAACCATTCAAAAAAACCTGTATCTTGCAAATTTTACCATATAGCAAAAAACTGAGTAAAGATTTGGAACCAGCGATAAAAGTTCATATAGAATGAACATATTTGAGTTTAAGTGCGATGCTACTTAGTTGCACGTCACTGTATATATGTAAGTCGGTACATATAATATTTATTATGATAAAGTAAAATTAATAAACCTAATAAAATGTTCACAAAAATTAAAATTCGGCATATTTAAAGTTTAATTTTATTGCGTGTTAACGTTTATTTTACGTGGTCATAAACATAACAACAACGAAATTCAATTTATATAAAGTAACTCATATGGCATGTTGCATAATTGCTGTTTTCCAAAATACTTTAAAAATTGATTTAAAATAAACATTAAAATAAAATATTTAATGAAATTTTGTAGAACTATAGTAAATATATTATATTTTATCAAAAGATTTTTTTTTTTTTATTGAACAAAAAACTTCAAGGATATAAAGGATTTTAAAATATAAAGAACAATTTGCATATCCTTTTTTCGTCAATTTTTTCAATTGATATGTTTTTAATTTTTTTTTACTTTATTATCTTTAATTTGATACCAAATTTGTTACGATAGGACATAAACTTCTATACTAAACAATTATTCAAAGATAGTTTTCCTTTAAAATTTCAAAGTCCTGTAGGGACCAAACTAGAGGTGACCCAAAAAAAATAATTGCATGTTCGTAATGCGTACACAATATAAAGAACCGATAACAAAGTGGGCGGGTAGTTTTCGTGTTGTACCGTGTTATTAAAGTTAAGCTATTCAATATTTATCCCTGATATTTTGGTCCAAAAATATTCGGCGAGAACGCAGAAAAATACAGTGCCGCGTAAAAGCTTAAATTTTGCGGTGAGTAAGATATCGTTTAATCGTTGATTTTTGAAAAATATTAATTTTTGACAAAATGGCGGGCTTAAAAAAAAAAAATTCTAATTTCTTGTGTATAAAATTGAGGTCGTTTTAGGTTATAAATAAAAAAAATACGAATACTAAAAAAAAAATTGAACGATTAAACGTCCCTTATAGAGTCCTTAAGTAAGTGTAGAAAATTTGGTTGCAATCGGATGAGTAGTTTTGGAGAAATCTTGCTCACCGCAAATTTAAGGTTTTTCGCGGCTTTGGACTTTTCTACCTTATTGACAAATATTTTTGGACCAAAATGTCAGGGATAAATCTTGAATAGTTATACTTTAATTATGTAAAAAATATTTGTCTTAAATAAAATACGGCTTCAAAAAACATTTTCAAAAAATGGTAATTTCTTTTTTTGAAACACTCCCGGAGGCCCTTAAGTTAATGTTCTGCTTTTTTTCTTTTGCTTTTGATTTTGCTTTTATTTTTGCTTTTGCTTTTGCTTTTAGTTATGCATATGCTTTTTCTTTTGGTTTTGATTTTGCTTTTGTATTTGCATTTCATTTTCAATTTCCTTTTGATTTTGACTTTGCTTTGTTTTTGATTTTGTTTTTGATTTTGATTTTGATTTTGCTTTTGATTTTGATTTTGATTTTGATTTTGATTTTGCTTTTGCTTTTGATTTTGATTTTGATTTTGGTTTTGTATTTGCTTTTGATTTTGCTTTTTCTTTTGCTTTTGTATTTGATTTTGCTCTTGTATTTGCTTTTGTTTTTGATTTTACTTCTGCTTTTAATTTTAGTTTTGCTTTTGCTTTTATTTTTTCTTTTGATTTTATTTTTGCTTTTGTTTTTGCTTTTGCTTTTACTTGCTTTTGCTTTTTCCTTTAGTTTTTTTGTGGTGCATTAACATTAAACTTAACGCCATGCAATAAATCCATGCAACGATGGTGAATTTACAAAACATATAAATTCCGGTTCACAAAACTTATCGTAAAGTGAAAAGTCACAGTTTTGTTTTTCCATGTACCGTTTTGAAGTGACAATGTTACGTTTTACCGTTTTACAGGTTTCAAAAAAAGTTGAAAAAGGCATTTTTCCAAAATACATCCGCGTTGTACGGAATTGTTTCTCGCTGAGTATATGTGCTCTGATAAATGTTATGATTCGACAAAAAAGGCTAATTCTTTGATATTTTGACTAAATTATAAAAAAAAAGAATATTGATAACATAGGGACGTGGAGGGAGCTGGTTAACCTTCATCGGTCCCTTATTTCTAGAAACGAATAAGTTCCTTGTGTGTAAATATTCCAGGCACACTTTTTTCCAGAGCCTTATTTTCATCGATGAATGAAATGAATGCGATCTAGTCGTTAAAAATTATTTATTATTCATTATTTTATTTATTTAAGAAAAATAAATTTAAAACCATCCAAAATCCTATCTCGATTTGTTGAACTTATATTAACAATTTAACTCTTAACACTAATTAATGGTATATTATCAGCTTTTCGCGTAAAAACTTAATAAAAAATAATGGTTACTTCCTTAATAGCGTTGAACTACATAGAGTCACTCATATTTTAGATCTTGGTGTTGTCTTAGATAACAAGTTAAGATTCAACGTTCATTATCATAAAGTTTTATCCAGGGCTTGTAAACAGCTTGGACTCATTAAAAAGCGTGCAAGGGAATTAAAAAATGTGTGGGTCACTAAAGCCCTATATAGTGCATTAGTTCCCCCGCTGCTTGAATATGCTTGCATAATTTGGAATCCAGCTTTTGAGACATATAGTGAAAGATTTGAATCAATCCAGAAGCAATTCTTGCTTTTTGCGCTCAGAGATACATTTAACCCCCATGATTTTACCAACTTACCCCCATATGAGTTGGGGGCTTCGGCTTCTTAATCTGATGCCTCTATCGTCAAAAAGAACGTTATTTAGTTCATTTTTTACATTTAATATAATCACTGGTGCTATAGACATTGAATATTTTTCAAATAAGTTCACATTTAACGATCCAGTAAGACGAACCAGGCATACACATCTCCTAAATGAATACCAACACCACACCTTTTATGGACACAACGAGCCCATAAGTAGATGCTGCAGAATATTTAACAACATTAGCCACTGTTACTCACCATCCATGTCAAAGCAAACATTTAAACGTATACTTTCCAATTCCCTATTCCCTTCTTAGATTTATATAGTATCTTAAGAATAGATATAGATATAAGCCCTCTTATCTGCTTTCCTCCTCCTTTTATTTTTGACATATTGTCTAAAATCATGTCAAAAGCGGCCCACTTTTATGCCCACTTTTAGTATAAAAAAATAAAAAAAAAAAATAATAAAAAAAAATCCTGTCAAACTCTATTTAGCATAATTTAAATAAGTAAACCTGTTAAAATAAGTCTTGCCTTGTTTGGCCAATACATAAATAATTAAAGAAATATCAGCTTGAAGTTGTAAAGTGTGTGTAAAATTTACACAAGGTACGGTTAAGCAAAAAACTGAAAATTTTATTCATGGAATTATAAGTCGATGATTATCGGTGCTATGGTAAAAGACTCCTGTGAAGGCTCCTAACCATCACCTAAAAATAGACAAAAAATTTATGCCGTCAGGAGGTCAAGCACAGAGCTGCTATAAGATCGAAAATGCAATTATAATGCACTGGGGTTGCATGAAATTATAGCTTAGTGAATGTTTGCACTAACCTTACTAAAGGTGCTACGGTAAATTTTATTGCACGGCAACAAAGATTGGTCCTTTAACCTTCTAACGAAAATAAAAAAAAATTTGACGCTATAACACGTCGGTGACAACCGTTTAATGTAGTGAAAATTCAGCAACAATTATAAAACGCTACGTTGAATTATAACTCTATGCCTATGGACGCTACGGTAAATTTTATGGATCAATAATGAAGTGAAGCTTTATGATATTTCTTAAGTTTCTCAGGGAACCGCTTAATGCAATGCAATTACACCATCGTGACCATGGAAAAGCAAAAGCAAAAGGAAAAACAATATCAAGAGCAAATGTAAAATTAATGGCAAAGATAGTCTGTGTAAGTTTCTGAATATTATATGTGGTAATATGACAGAGTAGCTTAAGTCAACATAAGAGAAAAACTGAAATTCTACATTATTATTAACCTTTTCAAGATGTACAATTGTGTCCGATCCTTTTTTAAATCCGACTCTTAAAAGGAAAGTTATGCCGACTTTTCTTATCATCATACATAAATTTTGTATGATTGTGGCGTCCGTGGCGTAGATCAGAAGAAGCTAGGTCAAAGTCCTTTCAAGGGCTGAAATGACCAGTTATTTATTTTTTTTTTTAATTTAACAAGACGTTAATATAATTTCGATAAAATATTTCTTTGTCTTGTTAAATTAATTGTAATAAATATCAAGGTCTTAATATGAAAACAGTCATATTAACAGTCATATTAACAGTCATATATAAATAACAGACGTTATTTTATGATCTTAAGGGAAGGGTTCCCTCATTTTGGACTAAAAAATCGATTTTTTTTTGCAAAAAATGAAAGCCACATATGTGTAGAATATGTGTGTAAATGGATTTTTCGATCCGACGAATATTTTTCGAATGGCAACGTCTTGAAGACACCTATCTCACGCGCGCTACGTCCAAACTAAACTTTTAAAAAAACTTCAAACGCGCTTATCTCGAAACCACGTTTTCCGATCTAACTAAAACTCTCAGGCCTGATCTATTGATCCGATTCTCTTTATCTAAGAACTGTTTGGAAGTGCATGCTTTTTTGTACGCCCTGAACTAACATCATGTATAAAAATTATTTATTTATATTTTTTTAACGATGTTAAAATGGAAAAAAACAAGCAAAATTTGAACTTTTAGTTCTAATGTTCATTATTCAATGAATTTTACATGGATAATAACAATTTTAGTTCCAGTCATAGAAAATATCATTATCTTTAAGTAATAACAACAATTTTTGATTTCAGTCCACCACAAGAAGCGGCAGAATTTTAGTTAGGACACCATGTTTCGCGCGCAGGGGCCCACGGAAATGTGCATTTTGTAGCCGCCATTTTGAATTTTTTCAACTTTTTCACTTTTTTAAATTCTCTGATAATAAACTAATATAATCATCAAAACCAAAAGTTCGTACGCCTTTTCATTGTCCTACAACAAAAATACAAACTTTGCCTTATTTTTGTCCATAATGAGGGAACCCTTCCCTTAATTTAAATATCTAAGACATTATTATCCAAAATAACTTAAATCTTCAAAAAAAAATTCTTTAATTAAATTCTGATTTAATTCTCCTACTTCAAGATTAAAGACAAAAAAAAATACGTTCATTGCCTAAAATAACACATTGACATTGAAGTAAAAAAGCCTTCAATAAACTCCTTAAGATTAATCTAATTAATATCATCTTATTTTTCTATTTTTTGCAAGACTTTTCAGCAAGTACATGCTTGAAAGTTCAATCGGAACATGCACTTCCGGTCTAGATCTAGTTCGTTCTGCCTATTATCTGGAACATTGAACACCAATTAATGCTTGAATCAAAAAGCAGCAAAATTAAGAAACAAAAACAGACATTAAGATATAATTAATAAAACGAGTCCTTTTGCTGTTTTTGTTGTCCTTGTAATTGAATTTCCCATTAAAACAATAAAGAAAAGATGGCTGGCAGGCAACACACATACCAACCACCCATTCACACACACACAAACACAAACACATTGGCACTAGCCAAAAACAACAAAGAACTCTAACGGGACGCTTTACCAGACAAAATGCTGCTTTATCGGCAATGACATAAATCGTCCTTAGAGAATCAGCAGCTAAGTAAACGCAGGAAGCCGTATTTAAAGCATCGCTCGTCTTGTTACATCTGAAGACACAAGTAAAAGTGAGGCCTAACTTTACGGCAAACGGTACTTCAAGGACAGCAAGAAAGACAAAACTAAGAGGCAGGAAAGGAAAATACGCGAGATAGAGCATTATTATTGTCACCATTAAATTCCTTCGATATTGTGTGAAAATATCATGCGCGTCAGAGTTTTCAACAATTTTATTAAAGTGGATATCGCGGTAAAGCTTCTCAAGAGTCGTGAAATTTTTGTTCTGTTTTAACGTCTTTTCTTATCCGCTATCAAGTCGAACTAATCTCTGTGGCTCAAAAGCCCGCTTATCTAAATGATTGTCTGTGGAGTGATTATTGTGCTTGATGGGGACGAGGCCGCATAAAACGCCCTTGGCGTAGGCAGGCACACTTAAACGAATGACGCAATTATTACATTAAGAAGAAAAGAGAAAAAAAAAGTTTTACTCTGAGCAAAATTTATGAAAAGCAATTGTATCCTGATTTAAATAGAATTGTATAATTCTTAGTTGAAATTTGCTTTAATTACGTTAATTTGCGTTTGCACCTGAAAAACTGAAGGTAGAGCAAGCAATTTATAATTTTAATATTTGTTTGAGGCTTACAAGTTTTTTATTATTTTGTAAACGCTGTGATTTTGGCTCTTTTGAATATTTGCAAGTCAATGGGTTTTGATAGTAAAGAGGCTTTAAATTTGGAGAAAAATCTTATAGCTTGAATTCAGTATATTTTTCAAGTAGGGAGGTTTCTGACGTGATAACGTTACGTTTACCACGCAGGTTTCCAAAGAAGTTGGAAAAAGCATTTTCCAAAATGCCTCGGCGTTGCAGGTTACTCAATAGGTAAAGATATTAATGATAAAAAAAATTATAAATGACACGACAGTAAAGTTTTATACTTTGACTTTATGGAAAAAATAAAAAATCATCGAAATATGGATGGAGCTTTCTAAGCAACGAAATTAGAAATTTGTTACATGGAATTCTAAGTTATACGGCAGTAAAGACTAGATCTTAACTATCATGATAAAAATCAAACAAAAATTTCATGACGTCCTTATAAATACAACAACCCAAGAATGATAGAAACAAGATTGCGCGTTCCGCAGTCCCGTTATCTAATGCTCTCTTTCTCAACTGAGTGCATGACGTCACACGGTACTTCTGCTTGACAAAAACGTATGCAAATGTGCGATCGCTTAGGTAAATTGACGAAATTGAAAATAAATTCTTTCGGAAAAGTTCTTTCGCATGGAATTATTACTCGGTAAGTATTTGCGGCACGTTAAATGTTATTAAACAGTAATGAAGGATTTATACTTGTCTTAACGACAAAAATAAAAAAATAAATGATGACACTGTCAGGTCGCATAGGTAGCACCTTATGTAACACAAGTGCAATATTGTTACATGGAATTATTACTCGCCCAGTAGAGGCGCTACAGTAGGTACCTAAAAAGGTAGGTTCTTTAACCTCTTAACGAAAATAAAATAAACAGTTTTGGCGCCATGACACCACGTAGGTGTCACTTCACTTAAAGCCAACTTTTAGCTTTGAAATTTTTTTTTTGCGATTTTGTTTTTTTTTTTTTTTTGTCATATATAAACAACCATAGTATTAAGAGCATACTTTGAGAATTTGTAGCATATCGATAGTGTAGTTTTTTATTTGCAAATTTTTTTGTGCAGGCAAGTCGGGCATATCACGCCATATGCATATATTTTTCATGTATCTTTTTTTCGTGTGTATATTGACTCTTCCAAGCATAGAAGTAATGAAATGTTGTTTTTTTTTTTGTTTTTGTTTTTTTCTCAAAATCTTGTTTTTGTTGGCTTTTCTAAAGAGATATACAGTAGGGACTTTTTTGGAAACGACCACTTTATTTCTCGGAAACCAATCATCCGATTTGGATAAAATTTTTTTTGGTGATAGTGACAGCACTCAAATGCATCGGAAAAACCTCTCCAACCAATCATTATTAAATTTTATTATTTCGAAAAAACCATAACTTGATATCGAAATAGCGTTCATCTCGAAACCACTTTTTCTTGAATAGTTGCGTTAAAAACTGATCAAAAAAGTTGTCCGATTTGAATAAGTTTTGCACCACATACTTAAAACATCAGCCTAGAACCATGAGGGTAGCTCTAAAAACAACGGAGCTGGACCTAGCCAAAATCTTAAAAAATACCTCTTTTTTGAAATTTTGATATTTGGAAGCTACAGTTTTATTTTTTGAACGATCTCCTTCATTCTAGTACCGAAAATAACGGCATTAGTTCTTAACATATTTTCGTTTTGTTTTTTATTTCCAGATGATGAACAAAAATTTTTTTATAATAACCAGCATGCCTTTTTGACGCGAAGCTTTTTACGTCTCGTTTTGTGATTTGCTTGATTGAAATCTCAAAATGACACTTTTTTTCCGACACCTTTTTCTTAGAATTGATTTTGTTTTTTGTTTGCGCCTATTATAGGGATGGCGATCCCGGGATCCCGAATCCCCGTGATTAGGGCCTAATTTAGTCCAGAAAAGTGATCCCAGGATCATCGTTAAATATTTCGGGATTAAGAAAAATAACAACCAACAACAACAACAACGGCTCTGTATAGAGCAAATCACACAGCTTGACTATACAGACTGTTTCGTTGGCCGCTACACCAACTCATCAGTAGCTTTTGTATGACTTCACACTCTGATCCACTCAAGTATAGTAAGTATGGCAGTATATGTAGAACCTAAGTAGCTTGAGTGGATCACAGTGTAAAGTCATACAAAGGCTACTCATGAGTAGGTGTAGCGGCCAACGAAACAGTCTGTATAGTCAAGCTGTGTGATTTGCTCTATACAGAGCCGTTGTTGTTGTTGTTGGTTGTTGCCTTCTTTGTTCTTCATGTTGTCTTGTTGTCAACATGCTTGGCCTAAAGCTCAAAAAATTTGTTTTCAATATAAATTAGCATTATTAAAATGCTGTGCAAGGAATTTGTCAAAACAAGAACTTATATTAAAGAAAATAATCTATATTAATTATATGTATAAAAAAAAACATTTAATTCTATATGAACTTTTTATTTTTTGAATCTCGGGACTAATCCCGGGATCCCGGGATTCAAATTTTAAAATCCCGAAGTCCCGGGATTCAAGAAAGGGTCCGGGATCGACATCCCTAGTCTATTACAACAAGAAAATGTAAAATTAAAAATATTTCCTTGTTTGCCGTGGGAATTGCACTCATCTCCCATCGAATGACGATTCTATAACCTAACCACCAAGCCAAAAGTGTTCGTTACGAAACGTCGCTAATTCAATATTACGTTTAAACTTTAACTATGTTGCAGTAGATCACAGTAATCTATTAAAAGGATTGTGTATTGCCTATCCTTCACATCGTAGAATATATTGGAAATAAAATTTATCCGAAACACAAATCAGAAGACAGCCTTTCTATTTTACGTTTTATTTCAGATTAAAAAAGCAAAGCATACAATTCTGCTTTTGAATTTTATAATGACAAAAGAAAATTATGTGTATAAGATACATAGAAGACTACAATATGTTGTGTTGCCAGACTATTTAAATTCAATTTTCAACACTCCTTCTCAATACAATATATTGTTAGAAAAAACTATTAAATAATACATTTTAGTATAAGCCCATTTCATATGTAAATTTTTGGTGTTTTATTTTTTGTAAATTCTTGGTCAAAATATCCGCCATCATATCACTGGTGCAAACGTAGTTGAGACTTATTTCGTTGTTCTTATACATATCACGAACGTGATGGTACTTAATGTCGATGTGTTTACTTCTTGCGTGATATGTGGGATTTTTTACCAAATGTTGAGCACTTTGATTATCACTGTTTATTATCATTGGAGAATTGTTGCGAAAACCCATTTCGGTGAGTAGTTTCTTAACGAATACGGCCTCTTTTGCTGCTGTCGAAAGCGCGACATATTCCGCCTCTGTGCTACTTAAAGCTACCATATTTTGCTTTCGAGACTCCCAAGAAAAAATAGCACCTGCTGCAACAAACGCATAGCCTGTGTATGATTTTCTGTCGTTCGAATCACCACCCCAGTCGGCGACAACAAAGCATTCAATGGGTTTTCCAGTTTGTTTAAAATTAAGTTTAAAATTTGCAGTACCTTTTAGGTAACGAAATATATGTTTCGCACCTGAGTAAGGTTCGACATGCGGGTTCTTGTTGCTTTGTGACAGCTTGCAGACTGAGTGCAAGATGTCAGGACGTGTAGAAATTGCCAGGTACATTAATGCACCAATCAACGATTGATATTCGGTTTCGTTTACTTTTCTACAATTTTCATCAACACATTTTATTTGAAACCCTGCTTTTAATGGCGTTGAAGCGGTTCTGCAATTTTCCATAGAGTACTTTTTAAGAAGATTTTGAATAAATTGCTGCTGACAAATAGTAGTTGGTCCAATTTCACCTTCGCGATCTATCTCCATCCCCAGAAAATGTTTCAGCTGACCTCCATCGACAACTTCAAAATTATCTGCGATTTGAAATTTGATATTCATTAGATCTTGCTTATTTGAACTTGCTAAGAGCAAATCATCAACATATACTGCTATAATATTAAAATTGCCTTCATAGTTCTTTGTGTAAACACACGGCTCACTTAAGCATGGCTTGAAACCAATTTGTTTTAAAACTTTGTCTAGTTTAGCGTTCCATTCGCGTCCACTCTGCTTAAGACCATACAATGGTTTTTGTAACTTCAACACACGATGAGGAAACTTGCTGCTAATGAATTGCTCTGGTTGCTTCATATACACTGTTTCATGGAGTTCGCTATTCAAATATGCTGTAGATACATCCATTTGATGCATAAACAGATTGTATTCGCATGCTAACGCAATCACAGCTCGGATAGTTGCGTATTATTATTATTATTTATTATTTATTAGAATTATATTAGTATAATAAGAACAAGTTCTTTTGCTATACAAAGTAATAACTTAAGAATTAACATTACGTTAAGAATTAACTTAAGAATAACTTAAGAATTAATGATATATAAATTCAAATTTTAATACTGGTGATTTGAGAATCGATAATTATCTTAACAAGTTAAAATAAATATAACGAGTATTTTTAGCAAATATAAAACAGCAGACTAGAAATAGAAATGAGCAGTAAGAGAGAAGGAAAAAAAAAAAAAGATAAAGAGAAGAAAGAAGTAAAGGTTGATTATCCTTTATAAGAAGCCCAGAGGCTAGGTAAAAATTTGAAATATAGCTTGCCTAAATTTTCGTATTGTATCCATGGATCTTAAATGATAGGGTAAATTATTCCATAATCTTATGGCGTTAATGAAAAAAAGTCTTGTTGAATTCAGAAATTTAAAGTTTGGTACTATCAGCATTTTACTTCGAGCTAACTGACAAAATTTTATTTTTTCAAAAAGATAAGTTGGTTTTCTTGATTGAATTAGCTTGTAGAGAAAAATGCAGTTCCTAGCTTTTAAGTAGCTGGTTAGGTCACAGCCAAGAATGCCAGTCTTGAACTGTGAAATATGATCAAATTTCCTAATGCCATATACGTACCTCGTTGCGTGATTAAATGCTACTTGGAGTTTGTGTTCAGATGATGAATCCAATTTGCTATAAACTAGTTCAGAATAGGTAATCACAGGTGAGATTAGTTGTATAACAAGTTTCCGCCTAGTTTCTATGGGTGTAAAGTCTACAGACATTCTAAGGTTTCTCAGCACGCAATATATTTTTCGTATAATACTATTCACTTGATCGGTACATGTAAGTGTTGAATTTATATGAAAACCAAGACTTACAACATTTGATACGAGTTTAAGTTTCTTATCACCTATAAATAAATCGGGAATATTTTCAAAAAAAAATTTAGAAGCTGAGATCGGTAGCACATATGATTTTAGAGCATTAAGCTGGAGACCATTACTAATAGCCCACTGGTAGATATCGTTTAAATCTTCGTTCAGTCTAAAACTTAAGTCTTCTAAAAGGCCGGTTCTACGTGAGAGATGCAATTGGACATCATCCGCATAGGCATGCATAGAGGCATATCTACAGGTTGAAAAAATGTCATTAATAAATACAGAGAAGAGCAGTGGACCAAGAATCGAGCCTTGGGGCACTCCATTGCATACCAATTTAACCCTAGAATACTAAACATAGCCTGTGAGGCGAAGATAAAAAGACTTCTGTTTACCTCAGATCCAAATATGTGGCCTGCAAAAAAGCCTTTAGTATATGTAATGTATTTTAAAAAATGAATTGTTTTTGTTAATTTTTTTTACTTAATATGTAATAAACATGTTTTTGTCTTTGTTTTAATATATTTTTATTTTTTTTAAAGTAAAATATGGATTTTATATAAAAATCGCCTCCCAGGCGAAGTTTAGCATTAGAGGACTAAAAAATATGTTTAGTATTCTAGGGTTAAATTGGGAACACTTATCACCAACTCGAACTCTCTGCAATCTGTTTGAAAGGTAGCTTCTTACAAGGTTTACAGCATTATCACAAAAGCCATACCAGCATTTTAGCTTTTGACAGAGTAAAGAATGGTTGACTGTATCAAAAGCTTTGGAGAAATCAAGCATGCAGAGAAGAGTAATTAGGCCTTCATCGTATGATTTTCGTATATCATCTACAACTTTCATTGTAGCAGTAGAGCAGCTATGGCCAGCTCTGAAACCAGATTGTAAGGGAGATAACAAATTCTTTATGGTTAAGTATTTATTTATTTGTTCAGCCATGATAGCTTCACACACCTTAGATAATGAGGACAAAATACTAATGGGCCGGAAATCATTAGCTTGAGTCGCTGATGACTTTTTGGCAAAGGGGAGCACTTTAGCAATTTTCCAGGAGTGAGGGAAAGAGGACGTGGTAAAGCAGTGGTTAATGATATGCGTAATCGAACTAAGTATGTGGGGCAAAATAAGTTTAATAAATCTAATCGATATACCATCCTCGCCAATAGCATTTGATTTAACTTTCATTATGCTCTTGCCAACATCACTCTCACTTACAGCAGAAAACTGGAAAAGTGGTTCAACTATAACATCATCAATTGTCCTGTTCACTTGCATAGCATTGTTAGAGAGAAAAAAACTATTAAGAACATCTGGATCAACATTACAATCAGAATAGGTTTTTTTCCCAATGCGTATCTTACTACAGGAGAAAACGTTTCCAAATAGTTAACTCCATACTGCTGACTGCATCCTTTTGCGACCAAGCGTGATTTAAACCGTTGAATACTGCCGTCTTTATTGCGTTTTAGATTAAAAACCCATTTGCACCCAATGGCTTTTTCTTCCGGTGGTAAATTTACCAAAGACCAGGTGTCGTTTTTAACAAGTGCATCGTACTCCTTCTGCATAGATGCGAGCCATTCGTTTGCGTGCAAATCGTTTAAAGCTTCTTTCACACTTTGAGGAACCTTGATGTTGTCTTCCTCCATTTTATTTAAAACATTAAACTGCTTACGAGGGCGTCCAACTTTTCCGGTTCGAATTTCCTTTGGTCTTCCTGGACCAATATGTTGAGGCTGATTACTTGTGTTGGTTACTGTATTTGTAGTAGTGGCGACGTCATCACAATTTTTATCAGCATCCGCTGCATTTTCATAATCATTTTCAATTTCATTGTTTTCTCCAGCACTAGGTTCTTCCACCTCATTGTATGTAGGCACTAAACTTACAAGCTCCATATTGACGATGTCAGCATTTTCCTGTCCTGAATCAGCAAATACATTTTCTACAAAAATCACATCTCTGCTACTTATAATTTTTTGCGTTTCTGTGTTGTATAGGCGATATGCCTTCGAAGTGTCGGAATAGCCCACCATGATCAGCTTCTTGCCCTTAGCCCGAAATTTATGCGTTTGTGTTTTGTCCAGCGCTATTGCCAAGGAGCCAAATACTTTGAAGTGAGACACTGTTGGCTTCCTTCCCGTCCACGCCTCATACGGTGTTTTGTTTGGAAGAGCTTTTGTTAATGACCTGTTCCGAATATACACCGCGGTAGCAATTGCTTCGGCCCAAAAACGCTCATCAAGGCAAGCGTGTACCAGCATGCTTCTAGCCATTTCCACTAAGGTACGATTAGCGCGCTCTGCCACTCCATTCTGTTGTGGCGAATAAGGAACAGTAAGTTGCCGAACAATGCCATGATCATCTAAATACTTTTGAAATTCTTTTCCTACATATTCGCCACCGTTGTCGCTGCGTAAAACTTTAATGCTTCTGTTGCTTTGTTTTTCAGCCATTTTTTTGAATGATTTAAAAGCTGTGAGCACCTCATCTTTAGTTTTAAGAAAATATACAAAAACTTGCCTGGAATAATCGTCGATGAATGTAACGAAAAATCTGGAACCACCAATTGATTTTTTATTTATTGGTCCACATACATCGGTGTGTACAAGCTGCAACAGCTCTTGTGCCCGGTTCTCAGATGCACCAGGAAAATGCTTAACACATATTTTGCTTTTAGCGCATGTTACACACACGGTTTCGTTGGGCATAGATTTTATTTGAAGGCCATGGACAAGATTTTTTCTTGCCATTTCTTTTAAGCTGGCAAAGTTTATGTGACCATAACGATTATGCCACCTTATCGCCATTTCATTTTGGAATCATTTGGTGACCAGTCTGAGCAAAATAAATTTCCTAGCTCACTCTCTCAAATTTCCTTTATACATTGAAACAACAACAATGCGTGCCCGTGATGTGATCGTGAGCGTCTGTATAACAACGGCCTTACCTTTGACGCGTTTAGATTTATTGTTGTTGTTGTTATTGCTGTTGCTGTTGTTGCCGTTATTTCCGTTAAACTGCGCTTTTGCATACGTGCGTGCCACAAAGGCTTGCGCATTGTTGCTGCTTTGTACCCCTTCGCTGCTTTCACGTCGTCTTTCATACTCTTCTAACAATTTAACTTTGAGAGTATTTAGCATAGGCAATGTGTCCCGAGTTTCTATGGCGATTACGAAATTTTCGTAAGATTTGGATAAGCTGGACAGAAAATAATCACCAACATTTCCTCTGGAACTTCAACTCCAATTTCTATTAGCTTCTCATTTAGCTCGTAAAACTCATTTACGTGTTCCAAAACATTAGCATGCTCTGACAAACGAAGATAAAGCAGTTTTTTAAATAATGTTATTTTTCGAACTGGTCCACTTGGCTGATAGATTTCAGACAGCTTATTCCAAGCCTCCGCCGCACTCTTACAATGCCTTACATGGTTGATTTGTGATGGTTTAATGGATAACATTATAGAAGCTAGTGCCTTTTCATCCTTGCTATCCAACATAATTGACTCGGCCGTGGTTGACAGATCCTCCTTTTTCAGTTTTCCGCACACAACCGCCCACAAATCAGCATGTATGAGTACACTTTTCATTAGTACTGACCAGGATGCGTAATTTGTATCATCGAGCTTTACTATAGCGTACATACCGGCACTCATTTCGACGCACGAAATTTTGTTTATATATTTGACAAACAAAAAACTTTTATTAAATCTTATCTTGGTTTATGGCCTGGGCCCATAACCTATTGGAAATAAAATTTATCCGAAACACAAATCAGAAGACAGCCTTTCTATTTTACGTTTTATTTCAGATTAAAAAAGCAAAGCATACAATTCTGCTTTTGAATTTTATAATGACAAAAGAAAATTATGTGTATAAGATACATAGAAGACTACAATATGTTGTGTTGCCAGACTATTTAAATTCAATTTTCAACAGAATTTCTAATAAAAGGATTGTGTAGTGGCTATTCTTTATATCATAAAATATCTATTAAAGGGTTTTTGTATTGGCTATCTTTAATATTGTAAAATACCTAACTAAAAGATTATGTATTGGCTATCCAAATAACAAAAGCAGAAAAAAAAACTATAAATTATTAATCAATGAAACTGCGAAAAAGCTTGGCTTCTCTCGTGTGCCCAAGGACGCACCTGTGTTTTTTTTCTTGGTCTAATTTGACATGACATAAAAAAAAACAAACAACAACAATTTTTAATAAAGTTTGATATTTTATCTATTCAATAAAAAAAAACCGTTTTTCGATAGCTTTTCTAATTTTTTTACAATTAAATTTTAAGCGAGGCATTTAATTTTGGGTCGCCAAGGTAATGTGTGCCCTTAATGCATTGAAAATGCAACAGCAATGAAATAAACGTTGCATAACTCAGTGGCAATTATAACTCAGTAACTATTGGTAGTACGGTATATTTTATGAAACGACAGTAAAGCTGAGGTTTTCAGCTGTATGATAAAACTAATAATAATAATCTAATATATAAAATTCTTCTGTCACGGGGTGCGTAATCGAACTCCTCCGAAACGGCTCGACCGATTTTCATGATCCTTAGCGAGGATATTAGTCAGGGGTGAGAATCGAACAACATCTATTTTTCATCCCCCTAAAATAAGGGGGCGTGGCACCTCCCATACAACCCAAATCTACGGTAGCGAATAGCTCTGAAGTTATAGGTCGCATAGTATCGGAATTCGGTGTTCTATCTCAATTTACAAGAGCCGTTCCACACGTAAAATTTTATGGGCGTTGAATGTGGGGCGTGGCAATTTTTCAGCCAAATTTTCAGTATAACTTTCAAGCTATAAGTCACACATTAATGAAACTCGGTTAGAACGTTCTATTTAGTCGTGTCTTTCGACTTGCAAAATTGAGCCAGTATAGGCCAAAGGGGTGTGGCACCACCCATACAATTAAAATTTATGATATCGAATAGCTTTGGAACTAAATGCCGTATAATAATGAAATTCAGTATGGAGTTGCCACTTGGTGATATATCTACTATAAAACTGGGATGGGTTTTGAAAAAAGGGGTGTGGCTCCGCCCATACACTTTAAATTTTTGATATCAGATATCCAAAGCTATCTAAATGTTAAAACTTTAAATGTTGTTAAACTAAATGTCGTTTAACAACGAAATTCAGTATGGAATTAATATTGGGTGATATTCTTCTACTAGAAAACTGAGACGTCATTGAACAAGGAGGTGTGGCTCCGCCCATACAAGCCAAACTTGCGATATCGAATAACTTTGGAATTGTAAGTAGCACAGCCTCGAAATTTGGTTATCAATTTCCACGAGTCTTTCCAGTTAGAGATAGAGATAGAGATAGAGATACAGATAGAGATAGAGATAGAGATAGAGATAGAGATAGAGATAGAGATAGTGATAGAGATATAGATAGAGATAGAGATAGAGATAGAGATAGAGATAGAGATAGAGATAGAGATAGAGATAGAGATAGAGATAGAGATAGAGATAGAGATAGAGATAGAGATAGAGATAGAGATAGAGATAGAGATAGAGATAGAGATAGAGATAGAGATAGAGATAGAGATAGAGATAGAGATAGAGATAGAGATAGAGATAGAGATAGAGATAGAGATATAGATAGAGATAGAGATAGAAATAGAGATAGAGATAGAGATAGAGATAGAGATAGAGATAGAGATAGAGATAGAGATAGAGATAGAGATAGAGATAGAGATAGAGATAGACATAGAGATAGAGATAGAGATAGAGATAGAGATAGAGATAGAGATAGAGATAGAGATAGAGATAGAGATAGAGATAGAGATAGAGATAGAGATAGAGATAGAGATAGAGATAGAGATAGAGATAGAGGTAGAGATAGAGATAGAGATAGAGATAGAGATAGAGATAGAGATAGAGATAGAGATAGAGATAGAGATAGAGATAGAGATAGAGATAGAAATAGAGATAGAGTTAGAGATAGAGATAGAGATAGAGATAGAGATAGAGATAGAGATAGAGATAGAGATAGAGATAGAGATAGAGATAGAGATAGATATAGAGATAGAGATAGAGATAGAGACAGAAATAGAGATAGAGATAGAGATAGAGATAGAGATAGAGATAGAGATAGAGATTGAAATTGAGGTTGAGGTTGAGATTGAGATTGAGATTGAGATTGAGATTGAGATTGAGATTGAGATTGAGATTGAGACTGAGTTTGAGATTCAGATAGAGATAGAAATTATTTCCGCTACGACAGCAACGCGTCGGGTACCAGCTAGTAATAATAATAAATTAACCCTAGAACTGTATTGTGGGGTGAAAAAGCACCCCAGACTGGCTTAAATCTCGCGCCAGACACAAACGTCTTTCGTTTACGGCCCGGGACAGTAACCATAATTCTGTTTCAACGTCTGAGAGTAGAGGGAGCATGCTCGCGGCATCCGTTCCACGTGCTTGCTCAAGCAGTGAATATAAGAAGTGCGTCTGGGGTGCTTTTTCACCCCACGATACAGTTTGTGTATATTTTTCGTCATCTTAAAGTTTTTTTATTTTCGTGTTGTTTAAACTTTTTGGACAAGTAATGAGTGTATAGTGGCCCCACTTCACATATATTTACATATATACGCTCCCTTCAACTTGATTAGTCTCACTTGTTTTAATAACAAAAAATGCTTTGCTCTCGATATTGGTTAAAAAAATAACAACAACAACTACTTGGAATAAATGCTCATTGAGTGTACTTACCAACAACAACCAAAAATGTGCACTCTCTTTAAAAAAAACGGGACCTGCTAACAAGCATTTAAAAAGATATAAGAAATATTACAATTCTTACTCGTTCATTAAATTAGACGCAATACGAAATTGAAGTTTTCAGTGATACAAGTTAACTTTGAATGAGGGAAGATGTGTTCATCGTCCCCGAATCATCGACAGAAAATATGAAGCCTAATGCTCCAAGTGTCAGGCCTTCGTGTGTCCAGACCATAGAGCTATTATCTGTCAGGAGTGAGGTGAGCAAGAATGAGAGATAAACAAATTTTATATTCTTCTCAATAATTGTGCTTTTTAATTTCAAATAAAGATGTTTTTTTCCAACTTGAACGAAATTCTTATTCATTGTAACGATCTGTGCGGTAAAAATCGTTTTTTCGATTTCTTGCAATTTGCGCACTTTGATTTCTCAAAATAAATAGCATTTTTGAAACATTGGCCAAAACCACTATAATATCCCTTAAACATAGTATCTCCCCTTTGGAACCCCGTTGGAATTACTAGATTTAGTCAAAAACTCACTGAGATATCGTAATTTTAACGAAAAATAAAATTTTTCCTAGTTTTTCACGTTTTTTGCCCATCTTGGTCAATATTCCCGGACCCTCCAAACTTTTGGCCAAACAATTTAGTTCACGTGATACTAGGTCAAAAGACGAAAAAAATGAGCCCCCATGGAACCATCAAAGTCACACTGTGTCCGAGATACGGACCCTTGAAAGTTGAGGTGTTTTTTCACCCCGCGATACAGGAATAGGTAAAAAAAAATAGCGATACAGTTCTAGGGTTAATGGCGTCATTAGGTCGTCCAGAAAAGCCATTAATATAAACTAAATGATGATATGATATTTATTAAAAGGAAGATTAAGAAAAAAAAAAAAATTAAAATTTAAATAAGGTCAAGTATAGGACAAGAATATTTTTCTGTTTAAATCAGCAAAGAAAATGCTGTCCTTCGCCTGAGCACTTTATTTTTTTTTTTTTTTATTTTAAGCTTATTATATAACTTAATTATTAAACTATGTGAAAAATTATTTTTTTACACAAAAAAATAAAAATGTCAGTGTGATAAATTTGATCACACATTCTTTCCCATAAGTCATAGCACACAGTAGGATAATGTAAAGGCGGTTATTACTGACATGCTTTACTTCATTTATACAACTTCTTATAATGTGATTGTCCAAACTGGCTAGGTATTTGAAGCTGCTTTGACAACAGCATGGATGGTTTCATTTCCATCACAACTTTGCCGTGTGTACCTTGACAACACAGAGTCAGAATCACAAACATTTCAATGGTTTCGCATAATATTCTTTGTTCAACAAATTTCCGCTTTGCTCCGTGCTTGATTATAATCATAGTCGAAATTCTGAAAATTAACATTAATGTGAGTTGGAAGCAAATTAAATTTTCATATCCGTACTGCGGAAATTTTCGCAAACGCTATGTAACTGATATTAAAAGAGATTCACGCCACAACCGGAAATGCCTCGATTGTTCTTTAACAACAGCCACGAAATGCTGGCAAATTTTCAAGAATGCTAAATATAATGACATGAAGTCATACATATTTTTCTATTGGTGATTGGAAAATTAGCTCCAATATAATGTTATTTGAAAGAACGGTTTCGGTTTGTTCACGTTTATGCTAAGACGGACATGGACTTGTTGAATATAATGAAAAACAGCACAACTAAGATTGCTTCGTTATATTAAAAATTTCTTTTTGAAAAGAAAAAATTTGCCAAAAGCTGTCAAATTTCAATAAAATTGATTCTTGTATTTTTTTTACAGTAAGAACATTTAATTATAAGCCCATTGAATTGTCTGTGACATTTGTTTGACACAAAGCTGGCATTGCTAAGCTCAAATCGATTTTATTTTTGAGATCTGGCATCATTCGAACGATGACTGTCGAAAACGATGTTTATTTCGAATGACTGTCACTCACAAACTAATGCGTTAAACAGGCTCAAATTTTAAACAGGCTCAAATTTTAACGCATTAGTTTGTGAGTGACAGTCATTTGAAGTAAATCACACACCCACTTCAAAAGTGACACAACTCAAAATTTTTCATTTTCGAGTTTATATACCTACTAAAACAGTTTAAAATATACATATCTACCAACAAGGTTATGTTTTTTTTTCTTTTTGTTGTAAGTTGTTGCAAAAAAGACCGTTATGTCTCTCTTCATGTTACAATTGAGACTATGCTGCAATTGGCAAAAGTGTTTTATTTTTAATTAGGTCGAATAGTGCAAAGTGATAAGATCGTTACTGAAAGCAGAACTTTTTAAAGTTGTGATTGTTTTGACGATATAATTTGTTGCTTGAGTTTAACTTAAATAAAAATATGTCTGTTTAGATGTGATTGAGGTTAGTGCAATAAGCTTGTACTATTTTGATAAATGACACTTAAAAGAAAATCATTTTAAATTTTTTGAGTTGTAACAATTTTGAGCCAAAAAAATAGAAACTTTAATTTTCTTTGTTCTAGATTTACAAAAAAATATTTGATCATAGTTGCTATAATTAACAAAACAGACAAAAGTCCATTGCGCATCGTTTAAATGTTATTGTTACTATAAAGAAGAGATTCTTGAGTTGTGTCGCTTTTGAAGATTTTTGTTATTAAATTTAAAAACATGTCAGAATTAATGGAATTCGCCTCTAAATGCAAATTGCGGCTTGCAAAGACAATCTCTTGTAAAGGTTAAAACAAAGAGTTATTGTCCTTCCTAAAACACTGATGATAGTCTTGAGGACCCATTTCAGGAAAACTCTGAAGATGACTTCAATTTATCTGCAGAAGTCTGTTAAGTCTATTCGTCCAGTTCTTTGAATTCAACTAGAACATCTGAATGTGAGGTGCAAACTGTCTCTGAAAATGCAAACACTAAGAAAAGAGGACGGACACAAAGCAATTGGAGTATTAAGAAAGCAAAATTGCTGAAGAATTTCGGGAAATCGAACGTATCGAAATCAAAATCAAAAAAAGAATTTTGAAGAAAACAAAAAGTTGCGTACACCTTTCGAAATTGATCGCCAAAAATTGTTTGATAAAAAAAAAATAAAAATAAATAACTGGCCATTTCAGCCCTTGAAAGAACTTTGACCTAGCTTCTTATGATCAATTGTGTTGTGCGTGTTATTAAGTTTGTACACAATTGACCGAGAACCGGACCTACATGTTTAACGCCGACTCCGAACGGCGATGAACAGAATGTTCTTGTTCTCAAGAAGCTTTACATGGCATTTTGATTATTCTCTGAGGTTTGCCATTGTCCGCGAGAGGTGGCGGCCGTACAGAAAAATTATTTTTAGTCAAGTACACAAGAGTTCCGCAAATATAACAACGAAATGCCTAAGAGAGTTTATCAAAGCTATACCCAGAATCAGGGTTCGGACTTGAAAATTAGTAAATCGCAGTATATTAAAAAAACATCGCAGTAAAAAGAATTTTTTCGCAGTAGTTTTTTTTTATTTACAACCATGCACGTAAATTGTATACTAATAAAAAAATACCTAAATACAAATATATACATTACTATATACTTTATAACCCATGGTCCAATAAACCCGAAACTAACTACTAGGTGGCACCTCTAACGAAATATCGATATAATATTTCGATAGTTTCAACCTTCAAACAATACGTGTAAAAATTTCATGACAATCTAACTTTTAGTTCAGAAGATGCAGTGATTTAAGTGACGCTACTGTTGATATTTTCAAAATAATGGATTCAAAGCAATTCTGTGTGTTGATTTATTACTGTTTTTTGATGAGAAAAATACCGTCCAAGCTGAGCAATGGCTTCGAAAGTGTTATTCGGACTCTGCTCCGTTAAAAGCAACCATTTTCCGATGGTATGCTGAGTTTAAACTCAGTATTGCGTGTTGAGTTTTGCGTCGGTATGTGACAATCGATGAAACATGGATCCACCATTACACACCGGAATCAGAACGGTCGTCAGCTGAGTGGAGAGTAACCGATGAAAGCAGGCCAAAGCGACCAAAAACACAACAGTCGGCTGGAAAGGTTATGGCATCTGTATTTTGGGATACGCATGGAATTTTGTTCATCGACTATCTCGAAAAGGGAAAAACAATCAACAGCGATTGTTATATAGCGTTATTGGACAGTTTGAAGGATGAAATCGCGAAAAAAGGGCCCCACTTGAAGAAGAAAAAAAATTCTTTTTCCCCAAGACAATGTACCGTGTCACAAATCGATGAAAACGAGGGCGAAAATCCAAGAATTGGGCTTCGAATTGCTTCTTTATCCACCCTTTTCGCAAGATTTGGCCCCCAGCGACTACTGGCTCTTTGCTGACCTCAAAAAAATTCTTGCCGGCAAGAGATTCGGCTCCAATGAAGAGGTGATAGATGAAACTGAAGCGTATTTTGCGGCGAAGCACAAATCGTTCTAAAAGACCGGTATTGAAAGTTAGAAAAGCGGTGGAATGAATGTATTGCTCTTGAAGGAACCTATGTTAATGAATAAAGAAGAATATTTGCAAAAAAGTTTTTTTTTACTTAGTCTCGGGACTAATTTGCGTGTTGTAGAAACGTATTTTTTACGGATGCAAAATTAATATGACCATTAATTTAACACTTATGCTGCCATTTCTATTTTCTTATGTAATGGTATTAAAGGCTTAGTTTTTTATGTAATGGTATTAAAGGTTTAGTTATACTTGACGTAATGCTACGTTACATAAGAAATTGCCTGTGTTTCCTGTCGTTTGTAAGATAAATACAAAAATAACCATAAAAATGTTTGTTAAGAATAAATCGCAGTAGAATTGAAAAAACCGCAGTGACGCAGTGAAACATTCAATTTTGCTAAAAAGCGCAGGAGATCTACTGCTATTGCAGTAAAGTCCGAACAATGCCCAGAATTGAGTCACAAAAAGAGACTACACGTGATTTCATAGAAGGCGATAAAACTCAATTCATACTTATAATCCAATTTATTCGTTTGCTGACGACAGCAGCATTTGTCATTAATATTCTTTAAAAGAACGCCCGAACTCTTTGGAGATTGAGAGAAAGAGGCAAAATATGAATAACATAAATATGAATGATACTCTTAATGACTTGAAAAAAAAAAACTCCGAGTGTATGCTTGCTAATATAGTTGAGTTTAATGCAAGCAAGCCTCAGTGTTGTTTGTTAACTCACAAACGAATGAATTGCCCTAAGCTGCACTCAATGTGAACGGTGCGGATCTTGCGGAGTCAGATACCCTTGACTTTCTGGGCATTTCGATCGAAATTGATCTTCGTTGGAATGATGTGTCAAAAGAAGCGGCCACGTGCCTAGGTTTCTTAATTTGGTGTAAGAAATTCTTCATTCATAATGATCTACGCGTAATCTATACTCATACCTCATATATTGGGGTAGAAGCTTCAAGATCTTATTTGTAGCTTCTGGGCCGAATTCATCGACGTGCGATATATCTGATTGGAGATGAAAAAATGTCACCTTCTCTCAATTCTCTTGGGCATCGAAGCAATGTTAGTTGCCTGAGTCTTTTTAACAGGTGCTATCATGGCACGTGTTCAAAGGAGATACATGAACTGACGCCATCAGCTCGTGTGTTTCGCAGGTTTCTTGGGCAGCTCACCAAGCCCATCCCTATACCATTGCCTTGATACCCAATGGAAACTTTTATTACCGTGATAATTCTTTCTTAAAAAGTGTGGATCAATCTTCCTGCGAGCGTGTTCACCGACAGTTTTGACCTATGTAAATTTAAAACTAATCTTCACCGACACTACTCTATCTTTCCACCCTCCAACTAACTATCACGCTTATTTCGAATCAACACAATGCTTTCGCATTTATAGGGGGAATCTCCTAGGCAATAGTTTAGTCTACAAAAAAAATCTCTTGACTTGGAACTATTTCATCCAGTTTGGTCGTAGATGAAAGCCGCAAAGGAAGAAATCTGCATCTGATCAATATTGCACCGCAACTCAAGCAATATTGTCATGGTGACTACGGACTTGTGTGCTTGTTTGTTGTTCTTGTGGAAGAGTCTTTTTTCCTTGCCAAATGAGTTCGCTTGCGTTACAAATCGGTGTCGAATCGATCCATCAGATCTGCATAATATTCGCCGGTGATTGTCTCGCTCTTTTGAAAGTAATCAATATGGACGATACCGTATGTATTCTAAAAATTATCACCATGACTTTGTTGCCCGATAAACCACCACTTTGGTCTTTTCGGCTTTGATTCGCCAGGACAAATCCACTGTTTCGATTTTTATTTGGTCTATGGTGTGTTGTGTAGAATTCATGTTTCGCAACACCCATCAAATAGATAACAAGTGGACTTGCACTTGCCGATTGTCGAATAATATGGCGTTGAAACCTCAAGCGGACGATTAGAACGTTCGGCGTCCTTTGTGCTCATACTACCACAACGCAAATCAATAAAGCACTTGATAATCGTTCCAATCGATGGTCAGGACCATATTGTTTAACAAGTGTTGCTTGGGTTTGCTTAAATTTTTTAAACTCCAAGAATGACGAGAATGTCACCTTTTCACTATTTACATAAATCTTCAGGGTTGCTTGCTTCAGGTTGTCAAAACAGAATTGAATGACATATTTAAAAATTTAAATTCGTTCTACTTAAAGATGGTACTTCATAAATGTCCCATTGGATTTAGCGATTGTGTCGCCATCTTATTGTTTTAGTGGGACTTTCTTCCTTGGCCTCGTATTGTATGGTATTTTTAACTTCATCCAGTTTAATTGTTAAATACATTTTCTTTCTGGACTTAGGATTATGCGTTCATTGTAAGAGAGCGTGAGGGAAGTAGTCAAACCAAAAAAATTCGTAACTAGGTATCTGCCAAATCTGACTGAAATTCATCTTAACCTTTACATGGGTATAACAAGCAACTTATCTATCAAATATTTTTATTTGAAAAGTTTATTTTTGTTGTTGTAAGAGTGTGTTATTTAAGAACTTAACATTAATTTCTAACAACGTTTTTTTCCCCCATCCGAATCGCTTCAAATCCCCAAATTAAATAGAACAGCTACCAAAATATTTTTAAATGTTGAACTATTTTCGCAACTCTTTCAATATGCTTTTGCAATAATAACCTTTTCAGCACTTCATTCATTACATAATGATGCGAATAGTTTGTGAAGTTGGAAAGCATCATCTTCCGGTACGCAATCTTTTAAAGCTTAATAAATAAAAAACTGTATAAAAACAAGTACTAATCACTGTTCTTTATGCTACCGGTTGCAAGTGTTCTATGCTCGTTTTATTTTTTATTTGTTTTTTGTTTTTGGTGAACCACGTGTAAAAAATGGGTAAAAAGCAAGATGCTCAAAACATAATCTCATAGCCTTGCAGAAAGTTGCATTCACACTCGCCAGTTGATGGATGCGGTTGAGATCAATATTTTTATGTGGCAACGCGTCACGCTTACAACTTTCTGCTAAAATGTGGCTAAAATATGAAATGCGGTTTGAGGTTCGGAATGCTTTACAGCTGCAACAACTCGCGTTTGTCTGTAAGTTTTTTGTTACGTTTAGCTGTGAGTCAGAAAGTTTGAAGGTTTGTTTTTTACTTTGTGAAAACTTTTTTGGGGTTTTCTACAGCATGGGCTTGTATGCTCATTTATGGAGTTTATATCTAAATAACACATTTTTCAGATTGCTTTATAACAGAGATTGAACAGGAAAAAAAAAGGGGATCTTTAACTTTTTTGATATAAATGAAAATTCAAAAGCGATGAAGGCCACTTCAATTTTTATTCACTATTTAGATATATTTTTCCATCTTTTCAGCTGACAAAGTAACACGTCTTAATAAGAGGACTTTGGTCGTTATTTTAACCTTTGCTTTTGATGGCAGTTTGCTTATGATGGCAGTTTGATGGCAGTTCGTCAAAGTCCTGAAAAAGGAGAAAAATTTGGTGAAACATCTCCTAACTAGGACAGTAATGATATGAGAAAACGTCCCATTTAGATATATAATATTAGGAAAAATGTTATATTTTTGGAAAAATTAGACGGTGTATTTTGGATTTTTTCTTTTTTTTTTCTTGTGTCTTGGGTGTAAGTCTACAAAATACATGCAATAACAATCGAGTCTAGCTACTACAGGTTTTTCGCACATTCTCATCATTAACGCATTTAAAGTCACAACCCAAAAATCTTTGAAATTTTCAACGATATTGATACCAGTGGCTCAAAAAAACTTAATGTGAGAAAAATTTACCCACCAAAATATGGACAGCACTAGACGTCACGACTAACCATGCAAAAACATAACCATGCAATCACACAATAGTTGTTAATCTACTCTTGATTTGACTCTTAGACAAGTTAACATCAAAAAAGCTACAATTGTTAACTAATTTACTCATACGGTTTAATGGAGCAGTTAACATGTAATTTGTTCTACTAAATGGTAAGTAAATTAAATTGTTAGCATTTCATTTCTAGTGCTTCTACGATTAGAATTAAAATTTATGAGAGAAAAAAGTTCTGGAGAATCAAATGCACCGGTTATGAGTTGGTGTAAATAGACGACATATGCAGACATCCTTTGCTCTCTCGATGATTGCATTTTGAATAGTTTTAAGCCATCCTCATAAGGAGGAAGGTATAAATGTCAAATCCACTTAAGCCCCTTAGGGAAAATCGAACAAAGCATTTTTGGATTCTCTCCATTCGATCAACATGCATATTGTAACTTGGAGACCAGACCTGATTTGCGTACTCCAAGTGAGGACGCACTATTGCATAATACAGCGTTGTAGTCGTAATCATGCTATTGAATTCTTTGGCCCAGCGTTTAATAAATCCAAGCATAGAAGATACTTTTTTACAAATGTTATCAATATGAATGTTAAAAGATAGCTTAGAATACATATTCCATACATACATATTCCCAGATCTTTAACGATATCCACACGACATAAAGCAGTATCTTTTATCTCATAATCAAAAACTTAATTATTCCTTTTTCGCGAAAAGGTTGGCATTTATCTGGATTAAGAAACATATTATTTTTAGAACACCAAACTTCAAAAGATTTCAGATCGGACTGGAGTAGGGCTGAATTGTCTTGAGAATTTATTTTTCTATATATTTTCATATCATCCGCATAAATAAGCAGATGAGAGTTTTTAATAATATGGGTCATATCATTAATGGCTAAAATAAACAGAAGTGGACCTAGGTGACTTCCTTGAGAAACACCTGATAACGCAACAAACTCAGCAGACAAAACCCCTCGGAATCGTATACGATAAGATCGCTCTCTCAAATACGATTTAATCCAGTTTACAAAATATTGTGGAAATCCAATGGACTCAAGTTAAAATAGAATTAAATTGTGTGGTAGCTTATCAAATGCTTTGCTAAAATCAGTGTAGATACAGTCGACCTGGTAACCAGATTTAATAGTTTTGTAAAATAGTTTGTAAAATCGAGTAGATTAGATTAGTAGATAGATCTGCCATTAACAAAACCATGCTGACGAATTGCTATGACTTCACGGCAGTGAATTTTTACCCGATCATACACGATTCGCTCAAAAAGTTTTGGAATCGATGACAGTTTAATAACATCGTTCCTGCTACTTTTTTATAAATAGGACGAATAAATGATTTTTTCCAAAACAGTGTAAAATAACTTTCGTTTATAGATTTATTAAATAACAAAGAAAGTGGTTGACACAAAATTGAACCGCATGGAATTAATTGTTAACTGTGGCAGGAATTCCATCAGGTCCAGCGCTAAAGTCTTCATCGATCGAACTTATATATATAAAAATATCCTCTGAGGTAAAGGATAAAGAGTCCAAAGATACTCTGGGTGTAGAATTCATATATTCAAAACACTCATATCTAGATGAAAAGCATCTGAACAAAATGATTATTTAAAAAGATTAATGAATATGCCACTTATTATGACAGGATCGTCTGTAAATCCATTTTGGGTATTGAAAGATGAAGGAAACTCGTCAGATTTCTTAGTATTGATGAATCCCCAGAATCTCTTTGGATCTGACAATATTCTCAGCTTAATACTATCTAAATACTCGTGATATAATGTAGCTGATTTTCAAATTCCAGAAATAAACGTTTGTAGGTGTCCAGGCCATTTGAGTCCAAGCTACAGACATATTTCTTCCAGGCCCTGTTCCTATAGATGCAAAGAGTTTTTAATTCCATTTTTCGCACATTTGAGGCTATACTGTACAGACTGAGAAATAATAGCAAAGAGCTCCAAATAATAAAAAAAAAGAGTTGGCTGTATCGTGGACACACCCGTAGGTTTTGACGTGAAGGTGTTTCTTTATAATCCTATTTCATGTCCAAACTCTAGTTTTAATCCATGACCAAATTCTTGACTTAATCAGATCAAGTTTGGAAAGGTGTGTTTTAGGTGTGTCTTAATTTTTGTCATAGTCTTTTCCGGTTTCATAGTCCGGTTTCATTGTGCTATTTTTTTGTTTGTGAGCAATGTTGGTTGCCACAAAAAAACTGTTGAAATCATAACTAACTCGATTATTGTTGTTGTTGTTGTTGTTGTTGTTGTTTGGTGTTGATGTTGGTGTTGATTTGGATGTTGGTGTTGATGTTGGTGTTGATGTTGATGTTGATGTTGATGTTGATGTTGATGTTGATGTTGATGTTGATGTTGATGTTGATGTTGATATTGATGTTGATGTTGATGTTGATGTTGATGTTGATGTTGATGTTGATGTTGATGTTGATGTTGATGTTGATGTTGATGTTGATGTTGATGTTGATGCTGATGTTGATGTTGATGTTGATGTTGATGTTGATGTTGATGTTGATGTTGATGTTGATGTTGATGTTGATGTTGATGTTGATGTTGATGTTGATGTTGATGTTGATGTTGATGTTGATGTTGATGTTGATGTTGATGTTGATGTTGATGTTGATGTTGATGTTGATGTTCATGTTGATGTTGATGTTGATGTTGATGTTGATGTTGATGTTGATGTTGATGTTGATGTTGATGTTGATGTTGATGTTGATGTTGATGTTGATGTTGATATTGATGTCGAAGTTGATGTTGATGTTGATGTTGATGTTGATGTTGATGTTGATGTTGATGTTGATGTTGATGTTGATGTTGATATTTATGTTAATTTTGATGTTGATGTTGATGTTGATGTTGATGTTGATGTTGATGTTGATGTTGATGTTGATGTTGATGTTGATGTCGATGTCGATGTTGATGTTGATGTTGATGTTGATGTTGATGTTTATGTTAATTTTGATGTTGATGTTGATGTTGATGTTGATGTTGATGTTGATGTTGATGTTGATGTTGATGTTGATGTTGATGTTGATCTTGATGTTGGTGTTGATGTTGATGTTGATATTGATGTTGACGTTGATGTTGATGTTGATGTTGATGTTGATGTTGATATTGATGTTGATGTTGATGTTGATGTTGATGTTGATGTTGATGTTGATGTTGATGTTGATGTTGATGTTGATGTTGATGTTGATGTTGATGTTGATGTTGATGTTGATGTTGATGTTGATGTTGATGTTGATGTTGATGTTGATGTTGATGTTGATGTTGATGTTGATGTTGATGTTGATGTTGATGTTGATGTTGACGTTGATGGTTATGTTGATGTTGATCTTGATCTTGATCTTGATCTTGAGCTTGATCTTGATGTTAATGTTAATGTTGGTGTTGGTGTTGCTTTTGGTTTTGCTTGTTGTTCTTTGCTTCTGCATTGGTTGTGATTTTCCTTGGTGCGTTCACTTTGCCTTAGCTGCATGCAATTAATCCAGCCAAAGTGATGCACATCCGTCACATAAGGCGGTTTCCTGAGGAGCCTGATGACACCGCAATTTTTCCCGTTATTTTTATAATGTGACCGAAGTGCTCACCTTAATTTCCTTAAAATTTACCATTACGCCAGAAGTCACAGAGTAAAAATTCCATGCAACGTTTTTTAATGGTTGTAGCATTTTTACTGCAGTATGAGGTTGCCACCCTGAAATCATAACGATAAGAATTTTTTTTTGTAATTTAGTTCTGAGGCGCAATAACACATCCATGCTGTCGTAAAACAAAATTTGCAGCTTGTCTCCTGCCTTGAGTAATAATTTAATGCAACGATATTACATTTCTGTTACATATGCTGTTATATTCACGACCTGGTGACGTCAGAACTTGTTTTTTTATTTTTGTCGTAAGGCCAAGTATAAATCCTTCATTTACCTTTTCAAACATTTATCGTAGCTAATATACTCACCGAGTAAAAATTCAATGCAACGCCGCTGCATGAATGTTGCATTGTCGATCTTTGAGCGGCTCTCTCTGTGTTCCCATGACGTCAGAAATTTATTGTTTAATTTTATTGCCAGGGCTTAAAACAGGCCTTTATTGGTGTATCATATTTTTAATCCTAGCTCTAATACTCAGCGAGTAATAATTCCAAGTAACAAATTTTCAGTTGCGTTGCTTACGCAGCTTCCACCGCGTCTCGATGACATTTTGAATTTTTTGTTTTGTTTTTATAATTTAGTCAAGATTAACCTTTAAGGTCGTAGCATTCTTTTATTTATAGCTTTTATACTCAGCGAGTAACAATTCAATGCAATGTTGATGAATTAAAAAAAAACTGCATTTTTCAACTTTTTTGGAAACCTGCGCGGTAAAACGTAACTTCGTCACGTCAAAATAATGGATTCATATAGGTTATGTGCATTAAAGTATTCCTAAATATAATTCTGATTGCAATCAAGCAAATGATTCAGCTTCAAAAAGTCAGCTTTTTTAAAATTGAATTCATAAACCTTGTCTATTGAACTCGAATTTATTATGTTCTCTATGTCCGATTTATACCAAATGCTCAATGGTGGAAAGTATTCATCAACAGTAGTCAGAGCATGGAAGGCCCTCTTAACAATTACATTGTTACTAAACCTCTGCACGAGTGCGCTTGAAATGCGTTTCAAAGCACTCGTTTATAGAGCAAGCTTTTGCTATGTTTTGCTCTCATCAATGAAATCAAGCCTAACACTACAGAGAGCACTCGTCGCTTGAGCAGAACAAGAACAAACTAAAACCAAAGCAATGTTAGGCACGATTCGAAAAAGAAGTGTGCACTGACTAGAAAGTTATGTAAACAACAGCAGAACGCTTGAAGTTATGCTGTGTCTTTGAATAGCTTTGGAAGTAAATGTCGTATAACAATGAAACTCAATATGTATGGAGTTCTTACTTGGTGATATCCTTCTACTAGAAAGTAGAATACGGGAAGTAAGGTACTGGGATGGGCATTTGACAAATGGTTGTGGCTCCGATCCAAATAATTCAAGTATCCAAATAATTCAATGAAGTGTAGGAAAAACTTAAGGGTATTAAGACCATTTAGGGTTCTGTAGATTTCGTGTTTAGCCGTTTTTGGGGGCAGATGATTTCGAATCTGATTTCAGAATTTTAAAATTAAAGATGGTGGATAGGGTTGCCACCTAATTTTTTTATAGTTTAAAAAATTCGGTGCTAGGGTGAACACTAGGTAAAAATTGGTCGCTGAATCCAAATCCGATGTCAGATGTTCAAAAGTATGATATTTTAACAATAGGGTTGCCACCTAATAATTTTTTTTAAAGTTTTAAACATTATCTATCAGTTTAAGCGGGTCTCTGATTTCGAATCTGATGTCAGAATTTTAAAATTTAAAATGGCAGATAGGGTGGCCAGCTAATTTTTTTTATTTTTACGAATTCGGTGCTGGGGCGAACACTAGGTAAAAATGGGTCGCTGAATCCGAATCCGTTGTCAGAATTTCAAAATTGTGAAATTTTTAAGCCTGTAGGGTTGCCACCTTATAATATTTTGCTTTAAGAGTTTTAAACATTAACCAACAGTTTGAGGGGTCGCCGATTTCGAATCTGATGTCGGAATTTTGAAATTTAAGATGGTTGATAGGGTTGCCACCTAATTTTTTTTTTTTTATGAATTCGGTGCTGTGGCGAACACTAGGTAAAAATGGGTCCCTGAATCCGAATCCGTTGTCAGAATTTCAAAATTATGAAATTTTTAGCCTTGTGGGGTTGCCACCTTATAATATTTTGCTTTAAGAGTTTTAAACATTATCCAACAGTTTGAGGGGGTCGCTGATTTCGAATCTGATGTCGGAATTTTAAAATTTAAAATGGTTGATAGTTTTGCCACCTAATTTTTTTATTTTGAAATTCTGACAACGGATTCGGATTCGGAGACCCATTTTTACCTAGTGTTCGCCCCAGCACCGAATTCGTAAAAATAAAATTTCTATTTGCCAATGGTAGAAATATTTACTTCGCCAAGATTCTGTTGTGTTAGGTGTGATTGATGCATTTTTCGCTGTTAGTAATTGTTCTGTTAGGGCAAAGGGCGAACATGGTTTGATCTGAAGCTGACGAGTGCTCGCAGTGTTTGTTTGTTATCATTAAATGACTTGGATACGCTCTGCTTGACTAACAGAGTTCTGTCAAGCTCTGAACTCTGCACTGTTGGATCTACTGTTGTGGAAAAAACGAGTGCATTTGTGCAGAGGTTTAATTGTTACTGTCTGTATTTAAGACCAGGTCAAGAAGTCTTTCAAGACTATTATAAATACAACTAACTTGTTGTAAGTCAGAACATATATTGTCAAAAAATATATGTTCTTGAAGGGTCTTCGAATTTGATGCACAAAAATATGTATCATCGTCGGAAGAATGCCATCTTAAGTCAGGCAGATTGAAATCGCCTAACAGTAAAATGCCCAACGCAAGGCTTGCATAGAAAGTCTGCACTGCTCTTTGGGGGAACATACGCAATAATAGCATATACATTGGAATTACAATGTATAACCTAAACGCATATAAGTTCGATATTAGAAGAGCAGAGAATATCAATTAAGGAACTGACGAAGGAATTCCTTACAGCTAAAAGGACACCACCACCAACAGCAGAAATATTGTCAGTGTGTCTGTTCCTTCTAAAAACTTGAAAACTATTGTCAAACAATTCCATGTCAGTAATGCTTCCGTTCAGCCATGTTTCTGTTAACGCGATAATATCCTCAGAGAAATTCTGAGACGCCAAGTGTCGCGCGTTTTAGAACGTAATCCCCTTACATTTTGATAGTAAAGGGATAATCTATTTAGTTTTTTTTTGGGTTTGATGGGCGACTTCATCCGTCTTTCTAGATTTATTTTAAGGCGTAAACTCAGAAACGAGATTATTCTCGGCCCACTTTTTAGCGAATTTAAATCCGTCATCTCAAACTAAAAACTTATAGTGATTTACGAATATGCACCTGGAATGTTCGAACTCTTAAGATAGAGTCTTAATTGGGGTGACTCTATCCTACTGATTGATATCATGTAAGGATTTAATAGTGATATTTAATATATTATAAACCTAACAAATACGATGGAAAGGAATAGCTTAGTTATTTCAGACAAATTGTGTTTCTTATAATGGCAAGAGGAGTTGAAATAAATGAAATTGCGCGGTTCAAGCAACTAACCTGTTATATTTTCATTTCAAGTATACAAAAATTTTGAAATGAGGGGTCTGCAAAGGAAGGATCATTCGAGTTAATTGAAAGTCAATTGTGCTTTCAGTTACGTTGACCAAATTCCAGTTATAGCAATTTTCTCTAGATTACCGCGAATAATATTCATTTCCCGCAACTTTACACCCATAACTTAGTTTTCTGAGTGTACTTATTTCTTTAATATAATCAGAATCATTTTTTCTTGTTCTCACAAATGAATTTAATTGTGCCTCAATTCTAAAGAAGCTATTAAGATGGATTAAATTCTATTTTCATTAATATTAACCAGAATAAAAATTTAACTTTTCGTTAACGCGTCAAGATGTTAATTTATTTCCACCACATCTATTCAAACAAAATATATTGAAATACAATTTAATGAATTCTTCTTTATTTTACTTTAAAGCCTCTCCTAGTAGGATGTTTTGGGGAGAACTTGCTAGCAGCAAAATAAAGAAAGCCACATAAAATCATAAGAATTTCAATTAACAAATAGTAGGAATTCAATTTTGCGGCCTGGTCAAAACCTGCTAACATATTCAACATAATTGGCAAAATTTCAACAATTCCGGACGAAACACTCTCAACACTCCGTCTGCAGTCAATGGGTGCGATTGTTGCCACAATCTCAATAATCCAAACTATTTGTTAGGCCATAAGAATTCTGACCCAAACACAAAATTTACATAAGCTGAATGTTAGATACTTGGACACAAAAGAAATTGAAGTTTAATGTGTGTAGGAACAACGCCAAGAACAAGGCATTGAAAGACGTGAACATTGAAGAGCTCAAGAAAATTTAAGAAACAACAGCCAGCAATTTGAACAGTGGGATAAAAAAGTGCCCGAGCAACGTTTCTTAAGCTTTACACAAATTGTTCGTGTTGCTTGAAATTCAAGGAAAAACAGGAAGCTGCAAGTCAGTGGTCGGTCAACTGGTGGCATCCTGATAACCACTTCGCAGCGCCATCAACTACAACACTGTAGTTAAGTGCGGCTACTTAGGATGGATTACATTCTTTAGTCCTGGGATGAATTTGTTTGTTTTGAATATTAAAATGTTTGCTGGCTGCTTTGGTGTGAAGCCATCGTCTGTCTGTCTGGCTCTGCGTTAGCAACCTTTCTTCAAACTTTCTTAAGTGGTTGACGATAGTTGTCTTCAGTGGAAAGAGAAAAAAGAAAGTTGTGAACTGCATGAGAAATCAAAAAATTATGCAATGGCGGCCCAGAATGTGCGGAAATTTTAAGTTGTGGTGGGTAGGTCTTTGGAATGCTTAAGCCAGCAACCACTTTATGTTTTTTGCTATGGTAGGAGCTTATTTGAAAATAACTCACTCTCACTCACAGCCGGTGCCTTTTTTCTACCCGAATTTTTTGCGAATTGGAATTGAGTTATAAATAGTTTTTGCCCTCCTTCACTTTTATATTTACTTTAATGTTTCCACAGTCCGTAAATAATGTTGTCTCACGCTGTGCTGTTGCTGTTGCTGTTGTAACTGCAGACTGTCACGCTTCATTATTGCGCTCACCGCACATCCTTAGAATCAAATGTGGCAAAGAAAATTTTATGCGACGCGACGACCGTCTTGTGACCACAAGAAAATAACGGAAATTCTGTGTCCAAATCTGTTGCCCGACATGAATACTAAGTTGAAATTCAACGGAAACGTTCTTGTTGGTTTTGTTTTTGGTTTTTTTGCAGCGTACACTGTGCGCCGTATAGTGTTTCGTCTACAATAAATAAGCTGTAAAATAAATTTAAATTTTTAAAAATTAAACCGGAGTTTTATTTCAAATTGTTCAATTCGAAGCAGACATGCACGTTAACGTTAATTGTAACGATAACTAAAATTTTTATTTTTTTTTGTTGAAGCAAAATCAAAAAATTAAAAAAAATAACGTTATCTCAAAAAAACGAAAAATATTTATTTTGTTTCGGAGTTAACAAAATTCAATTTTTTTAGTTTTTTTGCTCAAACAAACGTTAAAAATATAAAAATTTCGTTTTCATCGAATCGAATTATTTTTTCCTATATTTCTTTCATTTTATTTTAACTATATTACCAACTGTACCCCGCCAAGCGTTGCTGTGGCTCGCAAAAGTAAAAATATACAATACTTACGAAATGAACGTATGAATGAAAGAATGAATGAATTAAGGAATAAGTCAATGTATGTATATTTCTACTTATAAGTTCGAACAAACAACTCCGAAGAGTTAAATTTAATAATATATTGAACTGAATAATAGGAAAAAACCTTCTGAAATTCAGACTTTTTATTGATTTGTGGGCGGTAAAAAAGGTGTGGCAACGAACGAAATTGACTGCCAAAATTAAAGCTCAATTTGCCCACACCCAAAGAAAAACAACGTCTATCACCAGATTGTCGTGCTTGGAATCGTTATCGAGATAGCAATACAGATGCGATGAGTGCAATACATAAGAAGACGGACGGACTGGAGAAGACGGATAGGGAGAAAAATAATTAATTTAATAAATAACAATGATCGAAATAGCTTGCGGTATATACATTAGACCGTATCACCTTGTATGGAAAAAAAGTAAACCCATTTTGACCCCGCCTCAATCGTTAGATATTTAAAAGACATTTTCAAAAAAAATTTTTTTTTTTTTTTGGAATGGTCCCTATGGTGCTTTTTTCTTGTTTTAGTTATATCTTCTGTGTTTCTTGTCCGATCCCAAAGATTTTTCATACATGTGTTTATTGTTTTTTTGCAATTTTTTTCTGATTTTATTTTTTCGCGAATCTTGTTTTTTTTAAGTTATCACCCACCTTATCTCAGTTGCTACTATGTTAACACAATCTAAAAAGAGCAAATAATTAAAGCTCACAAAAAATCATTAAGACCATGGAAACAAATGATGTCATTTAAATTCATTTTTAAAGCAGTTCCAAACGATTTTATCCCAAAAATAATACTTCCGAAATGTTCGTCACTCATACTCGAATTTTTATTAATTTTCTAAATCTTTACGGGATTCAAAGTGGCTGTAGCACTCGAAGCTGTCAAGCTTCACGAAAATGTGCCCCAAAAGATTTTCGTCAGCGACTGCTGTGGCCGACTTTTGCACAATTTGGACGTAACGCTCGATGTTTTGCGAGTGACAAGGATAATCTGTGAAAAACATATAACATGATAAATACGATTTAATATATGACGTCAAATTTAATAATTTATTTCATAAAAAGCTCAAGCCTGTGTTAGATAACACGGGCGCATAGGTCAGACGTAGAATACGTTAGTCATTAACAGCCTTATTCAATAGATTTCCTTAAGCAACCTTTAAACGCTTGTTTAGTTACGCACTGTTTAAGGCTTTACGCAGCTTCTATGCAACCTTATGACAAAAACATAAAAAGAGAAGACCTCCAAAATGTTATTTTAACAGAATTTCGTGAGCGAACCTGACGGGCCATCGAGAAGTGAAACATGTTGTGTTTTTGATAAAATCGTGAAACATGTTGCGCTACTCAGAAAAACAGGTTTTCTTCTTGTTGCGAAGATCACAAATCATTTAAATTTTGTGATTGTGTTTGTAATTGCCGTTTCTATCAACAATGCACTTTTTCGCAATTTTGTTTAATTTCCATGAAGCTGGTATTTTTTCGCAAAATGCAATTTCATTGGATATGATTGCGGAGGCGCGGGTTCAATTCCGGCGGTTGGCATGATTTTTTTTTCTTAAAATATACATTTTTTTATTATTTTTTTTTTTTAATCAATTTTTAGTAAATAATTTGTAATTTTTATAAATTTCAAGCGAAGAACTTATTTGTTTTCAGTCATTTTGTTTTTGTTTTTTTTTATTATTTAAGCTTAGGTAATATCGCGAAGGTGCGGGTTCAATTCCGGCGGCTGGCATGATTTTTTTTTTCAATTTCGCATTATTTACTATTTTTTTTAAACAATTTTTTAATAAATAATTCTATAAATAAAATTTTGAGCAAAAAATTTACTTCTTTGCAGTTGTTTTATTATTTAAGCTTAGGAAGTTAATATGTATTGTCTGTGCATATGTTTGGAGTACATTTTATTTTAATTTTTTACCATTTCTTGCAAATAATTTAATTAATTTTATACATTTTGTCAGTTTCTTTTAATAATACTTACTTTTAAATGAAATAATTTTTTTTAAATAATGCAACCATTTGAGGAAAAAAAATTATAATTCAATTAAACATCCATGCGAAATCATCATAAAAATTAAAAATAAAGTTTACTCTAAGCATATGCACATATATATTAACCACCTAAGCTTAAATAATAAAACAAAATAAAATGATTGCAAAGAAGTAAATTATTTGCTCAAAATTTTATTTATAGAATTATTTATTAAAAAATTGTTTAAAAAAATTAATAAATAATGCGAAATTGAAAAAAAAATCATGCCAGCCGCCGGAATTGAACCCGCGCCTTTGCGATATTACCCATTAAGAACATACCAAATATTTTGCAATTTTGTAGCCCTGCTTAGTCTGAACGTAAAACGCAATCATTGAACTCTGCCATCATTTTCTTGCGTAAATTGTGCCAGCGAGTAGACGGACGCATATGCATATGCAGTGAATGGACTTCCCGCTTAAAACTTAAAAATAAAAGTCATATTTTAACTGTTATTTTTGACCGGAAAAACAAAAGTCATATTTTAACATTTATTTTTGACTAAAAAACTGTTATTTTTGACCGAAAAAATATAAGTCAAATCATGGTATAATAATACATGGTAGCATTGACAGTTGCTTGGGAAATCATATACTGTCAAAAAATATACTCAAAAAGAGAGCGCTCACAATCCGCCATTGAAAACACAAGCAATGTTGAAAACCATGATATAATTATACAGGTAGCATTGACAAGTATAGATTTTCTCAGCAACAAGGCAACGACCATCTGTCAAAAACAGTTGTTCGTGCAACAAGAATTAAACGAATGTAAAAATAAATACATTCCGCAAAATATGTGCGTTAAATACACAATTATAATAATGAAAGTTGTGAAAAAATTATGTGTGATATGTGTTTAACGTTTTCCAGCCGTGGTGTTTTAATAATAATTGGAAACTTCTTTAATTTCGTCCATATGCATCTGCAGCTGCTGAGGTTGCTACATTTGAACGTTTTCAACATTTTTTCTTATGTTTGCACTTAATAACACAAAGTTCACAAGTTATCTTCGTTGTAGTAATAATAATTCACTATTGATTAAATAAAATAGGCAATATTTTGTAAGAAAATGTTTGGTTATTTGCAAGCGCTGAAACATAAACAATGGCGAAAACATAAGAAATAATTGAACGCTCTCTTTCTAGACATTTTTTTTGACAGATAGTCGTTGCCCAAGCAACTGTCAATACTACCTTATATTATTATATCATGGTTGAAAACGTTCATGGTAGAATTATATATTATATAATAACTATAATTCTACCCATGATACAATAAGAAGGTAGGGTAAGGAGCTTTGACAAGACCGTCTGCTTATGTCAAAAAGCCTTTTAGCGTTGCCACTTTTCTGTATTTTTCTTAAATGTGGAACAAACACTTAAAAAAGGAATTATGTGTAGGGCAAATAAGAAAAATATTAAATGAAATTATCTATAATTGAAACAATAAATTTTTTAGTAATTTTAAAGCTTTATTTTCACTAATTTACTATTGCCCATAATTTTTTGCTTAGCTTTTTGTATTCTTAATTTCTTATATAAAAATTTTATGCGAATGTGCATACGATATCTAATAAAAAATTTTTTTATTTTGTCTGACAGTGGAACACCCAAAAAATTAGTAATTCCCCGTTTATCATAATTTTCAGCAACGCATTTCATATGAAACGCCTACCTACTGAAACTATGAAACATGGATTTGTCATGGGATTTTTTTCTTTAGATATGGTAGCACTGTATTTTATGGTTTTGACATTAGCAGACGGTCTTGTCAAAGCTCCTTACCCTACCTTCTTATTGTATCATGATTCTACCATGAAAACGTTGAAGTGAAAAAAAAACAACAACCACAGCCAGTGTTGCCAGGAAAAAAAATTTCGCATCGTAACTTTTCGCATCGGATTTTCGTCAAGTTTGTCGGAAGGAAGACAAATAAAATACAATATATACTATGTTTCCATGGCGAGTTAACTCGGGGTTAGGGTTTTCGTCGAGTTAAGAAAATGGCGTTGCTAACTCGATAGTGTTTCCATGCACAGCATCGAGTTGAGTCGAACTTGTCAATTTCATTTGACATTTTTGTTATTGTTTTACAAGCGAAATGTATACTAAATGGCAGCATTCACTTTGACAGATAGAACCCAGTTAAATCTTACAAGTTTCGTGTTGTTTCGTGGATTTACGAAACTCAACTCAACTCACGTTTCCATAGCGAGTTAACCCCGAGTTAACTCGCCATGGAAACATAGTAATAGATGTATGATCCACATTTAAGGTTTATTTATTTAAATAAATTACATTTTCTACATAATCCCTTTCTCTAAGCAATGTAATACTACAAACATACAAAATTAGAGAATTTGCTCTGCAGAATTTGAGGTACAAACTACTTATACCTTAACAGAATAGTAGAAATTATTATTAAACTCGTGCATTTATTTTGCAACAATAATTAAGGTTTTTTTTACCTTTTTCATCAGAAATTTATCCATATCCAAATAAGAGATTTATTTTCATCCATGACATAGCTTAGCACAAATATAACAGTAAATAATTCAAACACAAAGAATGTAATTCTTTATGTTGGCATTCGTAATCAGAAGTGCTACCAATGATTCTTGATTAAAAATCAAAGGTGCTCAAAGTTGGCACCACGTTTTATAATTGAAATTTTTTCATTTCATATGCATAAAGAAATACGTATATGTGAAATCGGACGTCGGATCTATTTTTCCTAAAATCGTAACATTTTGAGGAATTTTGGTCAAATATCGGATCATCGTATCTAATGCTTAAAATCGTAACAAATCCGATATATCGGACCATCTGGCAACACTGACCACAGCAGCTGCTAATGTATTTCCACAAAAAGCTGTTTTTGACAATTTATGTTTTCCTGTTGAAGAGAAATAAGCAGTTGTCAACGCTACCATGTATTATTATACCATGAGTCAAATTTGACTTTTTTTAAACGATTCATAACAGTTACGGTCACTGATAAAACCATATCCATTTATATAATGCTGCACATTTCACAGAAACAATATGCTTAATGAAGGTAAAATTATTTATATCTAATAAGAAATTTTAAATATATTTTAAATTGGGCCGAAATCCCGGCGGTTCTGCAATACCGGGCCAACCCGTGACAGAGGTGGAGCAAGCCCCTAGCACTCCGTCTATTTCCAAAAATTAGTTTAACATTTGTTGTCCTCCGATGGAGGATCTATCAGATGTTAAGCTGATAAGAACAGATACTACACTTTGATCTTAGCCATAAGGCCGAGAAGCGATAACTAAACATGCCACTTTTTGTCTTATTTAAGCATTTACCTAAATAAACCAGTAAAGAAATATACATATCCAAACAGCCGTCCAAAGGTATATGAGCTAATTTTAATACACTGAATGTAGGCAGGCAAACCGCAGCAAAACAAAAACAAACACAAACCCATGGTATAATAATTATTATACCATGGTTGCAACTGCAAGAGAACAGAGTGCGATGCTGTTGCTGCTTGTCGGAATATGTGTGTACGTGTGCGATGCTGTTGCTGCTTGCTTGTATGGAATATGTGTGTACGTTTCTCACACTGGTTCTGTGATGAACACACAGATAATCGTACTGCTCTTACACATGATGTTATAATACATAAAATACAAAGCATATGAAAATTAATACAAAATTTGAAGGAGTTAAATTTTGATTTACTTATAGAATCAAAAAAATTATATGTAGCAATATGATTATTTAAATACAAATCAAAAGAAGAAATATTAAATATGTTACGAGCATACTTGAATTTTCTTCAATGCATGCATAAAGTATTAAAAACTTATAATGAAAGTGACAAACATTTTCTCAAAATTTTGTGCTCACGATTAACACTCCCGTATAACGTATTCTACGTTAAAAAAATATCTGCTGTAATGCTCACCATGAATTTTAATAATGACGTCCAAGTACTGTAGATCAGTCAATTGCTCTTGAGTAAAAAACTGAAGACATAGTGGATCAGTGATCTGAAATTTGGTCCAATCGATCATTTGAGTGTATGTGGTGCTGCCATATTGGATAAAGGGCTGGTGGTTGGGTCCACGAAATTGCCGAATACGATCTGTTAGGTTTGAACGGGCTTCAAATCGAAGACGAAGAATTGATGTATGTTGCTATTGTTGTTGTAACAATGATGCAGGCAAAGCGAAGACGTTTGTTGTTTTTGTTGACTGCATAGCGAAAACGAAGAGTAGGTGGTGGTGATGGCCTTTTTTGTTGTTGGTACAAAGTGTTTAAATATTCTTTGTTCATGAATGGAAGCGATGATGAGCTGGGGGGGGTGGTGTCATTTAAAGCCGACAACAACTACTGTTGGGCAGAGTTTGTAACAGAGCATGATTTTATTAGTTAAACTTACTCTCAACGAAAAATAATCGTCAACTTTAATAAACAATTAGAGATTTTATTACAATTCTAGTAAACATCAAATTTCAAATATAAAAGGTTTTTGCAATCTTCAACACCCGATATAATTGACTTTTATTAATTGTCTTATGAGAACAGTTGTGATTGAAAAAGTCAAGTTATTTGTTTAATAAAAAGTCGAGTATGACTGACGAAAATTTCGAAAGTGTTATTTTTGGGATACAATCGGTCGGAACTGCACCAAAAATAAATTTTATGGATATCATTTGTTTGCATGGTCTTAATGATTTTTTGTGAGCTTTAATTATTTGCTCTTTTTAGATTTTGTTAACATAGTAGCAACTGAGATAAGGTGGGTGATAATTTAAAAAAAAACAAGATTCGCGAAAAAATAAAATCAGGAAAAAATTGCAAAAAAACAATTAATACATATATGAAAAATCTTTGGGATCGAACAAGAAACGCAGAAGATATAACGAAAACAAGAAAAAAGCACCATAGGGACCATTTCAAAAAAAAAAAAAAAATTTTTTTTTGAAAATGTATCTTAAATGTCTAACGATTGAGGTGGGGTCAAATATAGGTTAGTTTTGGTGATACGGTCTAATATACATATCTATATCTATACTATTATATAAAAGGGTTCTCTCGGATTTTTATCGTTCAATCACGGGGTAACCGCTGAACCGATTTTAATAATTCTTTCACTATTCTATTGCTATAATAAGCGACCCTGCTACTGGGTACTACGTTTTTGGTAAAACTTTTGATTTAATTATTTAAGAATTCGTGCAATGCTGTCATTGTATAAGCAGCACAAAATAACAACAAACAATAGCTTAAGCTCTTTGTTGAGAGAGAGAGAGGTGAGAGTCTATAACTCACCGCGCTGCCATCTTGAGTGGATAGTTGCACTTAGCTTATTTCTGCTGCAGTGTTGCCATAAGCCCAATATATCGTATTTATTTTGATTTTCATACTAAGATTGCTTGCCACTCTTTTTATTGCAATAGCTACTGAGTTAAAAGATCTAATAAATAGATTGAGATAAATTTTACATAATTTTAGAATAAAAAATAAATAACTGGCCATTTCAGCCCTTGAAAGGACTCTGACCTAGCTTCTTATGATCAATTGTGTTGTGCATGTTATTAAGTTTGTACACAATTGACCGAGAACCGGACCTACATGCTTAACGCCGTCTCCGAACGGCGATGAACGAAATGTTCTCGTTCTCAAGAAGCTTTACATGGCATTTTGATTACTCTCTGAGGTTTGCCATTGTCTGCAGAGAGGTGGCGGCCGTACAGAAAAATTATTTTAATTCAAATAATTTTCTGTCGCTGCTGGGGTTCGAACCTGGGTCTCCAAGTTATTTGACATAGCGGCCACGCACCTTAACCAACTACGCCACGGACGCCACTAGAATAAAGCTGAGTAAAAAAAAAAAAAACAAAATATAAGATTGTCATTAAAGGCCGTTAACATTTTTATTAATGGCGAAACTAACTCTATGATCTTATGGTAAAATTGGATGGAAGTAATCATGGTTGAACTAATGAGGTTGTCGCAAGAGTGAGAGCGAGTGCCCATAACTGTCAAGTCGAAGTTGACACGTCATACAAAATCTGAAAGCGAAAATTGATAACATGTAAAGCCGATGAAGTTGTTGTTGTTGCTTTTCATTGATTTTGACAATCGTGGGTACTGAAAAGAGAGTACGATCAGCCCCAAGATAACCTTATTAATTTAACCATGATGGTGATTTCAATTGCATGTAAGCTGTGGGGGTGAAATGTTTTGTACTACCATGGCTGTTGTGTGTTCAACGGTCTCAAATGTCATTGTGTTAGATTGTGGCTTGAACAGCTGCGCAAAATATCGAGTTTTTATTTAAATATGTTTTCATATTTTTATTTATATTTATATTTATTATCCCAAGCAACGCTGGGAACGGGTATGATAGTAAGATATATTTTTATGTTGTTGACAACTGAATTTTCGTTTGCGGCGAGTACAACTCGCAAACAAAGTGTAGTTGGTGAATTTTTCAGTTGCGGTAAACGAAAAATTTTATTGCGTGCAGTAGTTTTGGAGTCTATAGTCATCAGACACACGTTGCTTTACTTTTTATATGTATAATTGGGCGATACCAGCGGGCGTTGCGATATTTCTATATTTCTATACTTTCTATACTATTATATAAAAGGCGTCTCTCGAATTTTCATCGTTCAATCAAGGGGGTAAATGCTGAACCGATATTAATAATTCTTTCACTATTCAATTGCTATAATAAGCGACCCTGCTACTGGGTACTACGTTTTTGGTAAATCTTTTTATTTAATTATTTAAGAATTCATGCATTTTAATCCATGCTGCCATTGTATAAGCAGCACGAAATAACAGCAAACAATAGCTTAAGCTCTTTGTTGAGAGAGAGAGGTGAAATTCTACAACTCACCGCGCTGGTCTCTTGAGTGGATAGTTGCACTCAGTTAATTCCTGCAACAGTGTAGCCATAAGCCCAATATATCGTATTTATTTGCGTGCCACTCTTTTTATTTCAATATCTACTGAGTTAAATAATCCAATAAATATATTGAGATTAATTTCACAGCATCTTAATACATAAAAATTAATAGTGGTTTGTTCGGATGCTTAAAACTTAAAAACGACTGAACCAAATTGGATACTTCCTTCTGTGAGTTTGTTCATAATTGTTACGCGAAGGTTTTGGAAAAAATTCACAGAACATTGGACAAGGAGGCGGGGCACCTCAAATACAACCCAAATCTACAATAGCGAATATCTTTAAATTTATGGTTGCATAGCATCGGAATTCGGTGTTCTACCTCAATTTAGAAGTGCCATTCCACAGGTAAAATTCTATGGGTGTTGGACGTGGGGCGTGTCACTTTTTCAGCAGACCAAATTTTCGGTATAGCTTTCAAGCTATAAGTCACACATCAATGAAACTTGGTAAGAGCGTACTATTTAGTCGCGTCCTTCGACTAGCAAAATTGAGCAAGCATTGGAAAAGGGGGACAACGCCCATATAATTAAAAATATGATATCGAAGAGCTTTGGAAATGTCGCATAACAATAAAACTCAGAATGGAATTACTATTAGGTGATGTCCTTCTATGTACTAGAAAACTAAGACGGACTTTGGAAAAGAGGGTGTGGTTCCGCCCATACAAGCTAAATTTGTGATATAGAATAGAATGGAGATATAGAACTTGGTGATATCCTTCTACTGGAAAACTGGGACAGACAGGTATTACCATGTATAGTGGTTTGCATGTACGTTGAGTGTTTTAACGTTATCTTTTTTGGGCCATCTTGAACACCAGAGGGCGCTGTAGTACAAATTTTTTGCAAAACCACCTTAAACTCCCAAAACTTTCATGCGATTGGAATGAAAATTGGTATCTGATATCTTTTTAGACCCATCTTGAACACCAGAAGGCGCTGTATTATAAATGTTTTTAACCACCACCTCAAACTCCCGAACCGCTCATGCGATTAGAATGAAAATTGGTATATAGTGGTTTTCATGTACGGTGAGTTTTTTTTATCTTCTTTGATCCACTTTGGACACCAGATGGCGCTGTAGTATTGCCGCCATGCAAAACTGGCAAAATAGAATTTTTTGCTATTTTTGTAGGTAATATTTTTTCATAAACCGACTTCATTTTTATATATTTTTCAAACTTGAACTTATACGTTGTGTATTTTAATAAATGAAGTATATAACCAGAAAATTTGGTAGCGTTATATAGAAAAATGGCTTTGCAACAGTCAAAAATGCATAAAAGTGGGAAACATTAAGCCAGATTTGCTCGCCATTGTAGTTGCTGGGTGCAGCAACGCGCGCCGGGAAAAAGCTAGTATATATATATATAGCAACCGCCATACCATTGTTTTATACGTCCAAACCCTCTGAAATATACCATTTCCAATTATTTATGGGCGGGAAAAGAGGCAGTGGCAAAAATTTTTTAGTGAAAACATGACGCTATTCAAATGTACTGTTGTGCCAAAATTCCAAGGCAATCGGAGAAGAACTTTCAGACATTTGAGATTTTGTACAAACATTGATTGATGAAAATGTGTTCGAAACGATAAGTTTTTTTTTAATAAGCTTGAAACGAATTTTTTATTTTCTGATAATTTCATTTTTCAACGAAACGAAATTTGTTTTGATTTTTTTTTATCGTTTTTAGAGAAATTAAATAATACTTATAATTTATTTTTCGTTTTTAACGAAACGAAAAATTTTTTTTGATTTCGTCGTGCGTCTGATTTGAAGAACAAATATACAAAAATCACTTTACGAAAAAATGATTACTCTCTTAGTTCGGAAAATATTAAATATTTCCGACCGAAAGTCACTCAGCGCGCTCCACGTGCGTCAGAGATCTCATACTCTCTCACCTTTTTTCACGACACGTTTCAAATCGTTGCACGTCGCGATTTCTTCAACTTCTTGCGCGATGCATAACTTTCACTCGTAAATATATAATACTAGCATACCTGTTCCCAGCGTTGCTTGGAAGTATAAATATGATATAAAAAAATATTTTCATATCTCTACGATATATTGGTCTTTTGGCCAGTGATGTTAACATAATTTGTTGAAATTACTGTGTTAGACACGAAAATTTACTGTTTATAATGCAAAATTACTGTGAATTAAAATGCAAATTTTTATATTATTATAAAAATTTTTGTATATAACTGATTTTAGGAACAGTTTTTAAGTAAATAAATGCCAAAATGACGAAAGTCCAAGAGCAGTTTTCAATTTCATGAATTGAACTTAGTGAATTTAACTCAACTTTATAATTTTGCACACTTATTAGTCCTTAGAATACTAAAATGTATTTCTGAGTCTTCAGTTTTTATAAAAACAGTAATAAATATGTTTGGATACTAAAATTTGAGAATTTTAGATATTATTCATCTAAATGATCGTACATAAATCTTCCTAAGAGCGCAAAATGGTTTCTTTGGAATTGTATGGTTGTTAGTGCCAGCCTTAAAAAAAACCTTATATTTTTTGCCGGCCGGTAATTGAAATTACTTGATATTTCGAAAAATTACTGTCGTATTGTATGAGCAGTCACATTACTGTGCCGTTAACATCAATGCTTGTGGCAACACTGCAGCAGAAATTAACTGAGTGGAACTATCCACTCAAGATGGCAGCGCGGTGAGTTGTAGACTCTCACCTTTCTCGCTCAACAAAGAGCTTAAGCTCTTGTTTGCAGTTATTGTCTGCTGCTTATACAATGGTAGCATAGATTAAAATGCATGAATTCTTAAATATTTAAAAAAAAATTTATACCAAAAACGTATGACCCAGTAGCAGGGTCGCTTCTTATAGCAATTGAATAGTGAAGGAATTATTAAAATCGATTCTGCGGTTACCCCGTGAACGATAAAAATCCGAGAAAACCCTTTTATATAATAGTATAGATTTAACTCAGTAGATATTGAAATAAAAAGAGTGGCACGCAAATAAATACGATATATTGAGCTTATGGCTACACTGTAGCATCATACAATATTACAGGTAGGCAGGTAGGTTTAACAACAGGCTATTTTCTCACGAGATCGTTCATGGATTGTCAAATTCGGCTGTTTTTTTTTTTTTTTTGTTTGCTTTGTTTTGTATGATTTTTGACAATTCGTGTTCGATTGAAAAATGTCACACCTACCTGATTAATTATACCATGACACTGTAGCAGGAATTAACTGAGTGCAACTATCCACTCAAGAGACCAGCGCGGTGAGTTGTAGAATCTCACCTCTCTCTCTCAACAAAGAGCTTAAGCTATTGTTTACTGTTATTTCGTGCTGCTTATACAATGGCAGCATGGATTAAAATGCATGAATTCTTAAATAATTAAATAAAAAGATTTACAAAAAACGTAGTACCCAGTAGCAGGGTCGCTTATTATAGCAATTTAATAGTGAAAGAATTATTAAAATCGGTTCAGCATTTACCCCCTTGATTGAACGATGAAAATTCGAGAGACCCCTTTTATATAATAGTATAGATTTTCCGATCTAAGAGAGAAGTAATTTTTTTATAAAGGGATTTTTGTAGATAACAGAATAACGAATAAAATGGAATTAATTAAAATTCATTTTAGTGGGGTAACGGTATGTAAAAACACAATTAAAAATTAAATTGTTATTAGCTGCGTTCGGTTCGCCAGCCTCTACTCAATTCATGTCGCTTATTTCAAAATTTGTATGGGAAAACAACAACAAAGTCGACAGCTAGTTGAGTTTAGAGTAGGTCAACTGTCAGTTGAGTTGAGTAAAGTTGCGTTGCCAAGTTCTTATTTTTTAGTTGGTTTGTGTACGGAATAAGGTAAATGTAATAGATTCTGTCAAAATGTGATGTGAGTACATAAACAAAATTAATTTATTGGCTGTCTTTATATGGTCTGTAAAAACAAAAGTGTTGCCAACTATGCACTAAGTAACAGCTAAGTAAGTTGCCTTTTTTTTCGTAATTGAGTTGAGTACTGGCGAATCTAAGGCAGCTATTATATCTTATTATTTTGATATAAGAAATTTTTTTTATGGACATAGTAGCTTTTGAACTGCATGGCACATGCATCGAGTAATTATAATATTGCCCTAAAAATTCGAAGCATATGGAGCATGTCTTTGATATTTATATTGAAAACATCAGCCTTAAACAGAAAAACAAACACTGACTGCTGCTAAAAAACAGAGTTCTAATGTACAACATTTTGAAGTATATTTCAAACTTTTGAGCGTAACAAAAGAGTAAACAGAGTATATTTCTGTATTGCATTTATTTTCCTTAAATCTTTATGTTTTTGATACAAAATTTAATATATCACACAGTTTTATGATACATATTAGCCCTCTTTAGACCTCCCTTAACCCTGGATCACTAGCCTATTGCTGAGTTGCGGCACAACTAACTCTGGGTGCTTTCCACCCACATAATAAACTCCCAGCTATAAGGATATAATTTTATAAACCTAAGAAAAGTTTTGGTTTTAAATAAATTCAATATTATTTTGACCATTTTAAAATGGTTTTTATTAAAATAATTGATTTGTTAAATGTAAAAAAAAACATTAAGAATTAGTATTGCATTAGAAATCTTGCAAAGAAACAGTGACTTGGTGGATTTCACCTTAAGGTTGGTGATGCAGGGTTAAAGCCCCCCTATTCAGGTGTAGGGAATAAATATACAAAATTCATAACATTTGTATGAGAGCCCACCTAAGTTGTAGTCGGAGGGAATATGTCCCCAAGGGAAAAATGTTCAGTTTACAAAAGTAATGCGGTTCAGTCATACATATTAACAATCTCCGGCCCTCTCTTAAAGCCCCCTGTTCAGGTATAGGGAATAAAAATTGGCATGTGCCAGCAACAAAGCTGTATGGTGCTTTGAGTTTTATGTTTGAGGAGAAAAATAAAACTGGACAAATGATTTTTATTTTTGAGCGTAAAATAAAAATTGAAAAAAAAAACTTTTATTTCTGAGCGAAAAAATAAAAATTGGAAACAATTCGCTTATTGTAATTACGATCCCTGATTAAAACAGATTTAATTTACTCTTGGCATTATATGAAATGGGACTTTTTTAGTAAGAAAATATTAAAGAGTAAATCAATTAACCATCAACAAATCAACTTTTTTGAGTTAAAGTTACACTTATACCGTGCGTGGTGGCCAATTTTGAAATAATTTTGTATTTTCTTAAATTGATTAATTCAAGAAATAATAAATTAATGCGTTTTTTAAATAATTTATATATATTTTCTTGAATCAAGTCTTATTCCAGGTTTTAGAATCAAGCATTTTATTCTTGTTTCAACCAATCGGATACGAGTATTTTACTAATTTTTTCTGAATTCTAGTTTTTAGTGCTTGATTTGAGCAAATGAAGCTTAATTTAAAATTTTCTTAGATCCAGTAAAATATTAACAAAATATAAGAATATTATTTCTGTCCGTGTATATATACTTCAGTTTTCTAAAGTAATTTAGAGGTTAAGTTGTTTGTTTGACCTTAATTCGAGTGCATATCAAAAAAATCGACTTACAACACTTTTTTTTTAAATGTAATGGCGGAAGAGACGATGTACCTGAATAAAGGCTTGATAGTAATTTTTCTTATGGTTGTGCAGCTTAGAAAAATCTAAAATATAGTAGAAAATTTTGTTCAGCTTGCTCTTTCTAGACGAAACACTGTACATAGTTCTGATGACAATTTCATAGCTGTTGTCGTATAGGATGTTTTTTTTATTATTTATTTTGTGTGTGTTGTTTTCTTTAAATTATTTACGATGAAGAGGGTTTTTTATGTTTTAATGATTTCGAATCAGAGTTTCATCATAAATTTTTTTTTCTTATTTCAGAGTATAAAAAAAAAATAGTGATGTTAGTATTTGAAGAAGCACATGTCTCCAAGGAAAACCAACACTGTGAGAATGATGAGTCAATATTTCAAACTTAATTAAACCACACTTTCCCTTGATGCGGCCTTGACAGTGCGTGGACGATTCGATACCAATTCGAGACCAGGTTCGAACCCCAACTGAGATAGAAAATCTTTTCAATTGAAATGCTATATATATATAACAACTCTCAATATTGTTTGAGTGTTTTAAAGCGTTTGCCCGAGAATAATCGTCGAAAGTGGTCAGAATTATGGAAGGATAATTCATGCTTCTTGCACCACGATAAAGCATCAGGTCACACATCACGTATTGTATGCGATTATTTGACAAAAACAATGTCAATATCGTTCAACAGTCGCCATATTCGCCAGATATTGCCCCATGTTACTTTTTCCTATTCCCCAAATTCAAATTGTCGCTTCGTGGAAATCATTTTGAAACGATTGAAGTCATCAAGGAGAATTCGCAGAGGGAGCAAAATGCCATTCCGAAGTCATAAAAAATAAAAAAAAATAAATAACTGGCCATTTCAGCCATTGAAAGGACTTTGACCTAGCTTCTTACGATCAATTGTGTTGTGCGCAGTGTTGCCAGAACTTTTTTGAGAAAAGCGCGAGATTTAAAAAAAATATCGCTCAAAATCGCCCAATGAAAAAAAAAATCGCCAAAAATCGCTATTTTTTCTAAGAAATTTATTATATTAGAAAAAACAAAACAAATTATATACATTTTTTTTCAAATAATATTGAGATCTGTTAATAGTATTAGATATTCTTATTTTCATATTTTTGAGATCTATAAAAAATAATAAAAAAGCTACTTCATTTTATACGAGAATTTTGATCGTTAAAGAACATTTTTTTAGAGACTATAACTTTTTAGAATTTTTCAACATGCAACTTTAAAAAAAAAACTTTTTTCAAAAACGTAGTTCCTTCAGCCATATTAGACTCTTCCTCCGTTTCGTCAATTCTCGAAGTATTGTTTAGTTCATACATTGATTTTGTTTATACAAGATGAATGCCAACTTACAAATATTGTCAAACATTTTTTCGCATTTCAAACAAAGATTCGTATTCGATTTCTTCTGCACGTCGCTCTTCAAGAGATAGATAACGAAGAGGGAGTTCACGGAAAGAAGGTCTTATAAAGTTTAAACATCTTTCAGGACATAAAATAAAAGCATTTTCAAAAATTTCTAACAGAATTTTCTTAACATTTCCTTGATTAAAACTATAATGAAATTCAGGCATTTTGATAGTATGTCTATCATAACAATATCATCACTTAATTTGTGAATTTCTTCATGGAACTGATAATGAAATGTAAGGTCATTAATTATTTTATAATTGCTTTTATCCGCTAAAATTTTATTTAAGCTGAATGTAGCTAAATTATCAAAATAGAAATTTTTGATAATGTCTTCTTTTATAATTTTTGAAACAAGTCTTTGAATAAATGTTGTGATTTCAACGTAAGCTTGAAAAAAGTCAACTTTTTCTCGTTGAAAATATGAATTAAGTGAGTTGATGTTTTGAAGAAACGGTCTCAAAAAAATAAGTATTTCGATATAAATAAATTATCGACAAGGGCTTGTGAGCTGTGTTCCGTCGCATTGTTAACAGAGTGTTCCAAACAAACAATTGTTATTTTCTTTCATTGAAATTTTAAACACATTAGATGAGTTCATGAAAAAAGGTTGTTTTTACAAAAATCGCCCAAAAAACCGCCAGGCGATTTCTTAAAAATTTAAGCGCGAAAACAAGAAAAAAAGCGCCCAAATGGCGATAATTCACCACATCTGGCAACGGTGGTTGTGCGTGTTATTCAGTTTGTACACTATTGACCGAGAAATGGACCTACAGGCTTAACACCGACTCCGAACGGCGATGAACGGAATGTTCTTATTCTCAAGAAGCTTTACATGGCATTTTGATTACTCTCTGAGGTTTGCCATTGTCTGCAGAGAGGTGGCGGCCTAACAGAAAAATTATTTTAATTCAAATAATTTTCTGTCGGTGCTGGGGTTCGAACCCAGGTCTCCAAGTTCGTTGACATAGAAGCCACGCACTTTAACCAACTACGCCACGGACGCCACAATCAGCCTACCAAAAATGCTTTAAAAAATGGAAAAAACGTTGGCATATGTGTATTGCCTCCAATGAGAATACAAGGTGATAAAATAAATATGGCCACGATTTTATTTTCTACTTTGATATTTTGTGATGAAATTGTTAAATTTCATGTTAAGAAGTATTTTTTGTTTTTTTATGTATCAAAATAAAAAATAAAATCGTGGCCTTAAGCTGGTATTTCAAATTAAAACTTTTAGACAGGGTGTTGTTCAGAAATATTTGAAGAATCCAAATTGAAAAAATTACCGTCAGTACCATTTCTGACACCCGAGATAGAAAATCTTATAAAATTGCATTTCTCAAAAATAGAAAAATGCATATGCAAAAATTATGATAACTATTAGTTCGCCAAATTTAAGGAAAACGTTAACACAATAATTAAAACCACCAAAATTTAGACTATTGGGTAACAATTTTAGCTTCGAATATCCTTCACACAGGAAACTGTGGATAAAAATCGTGAACAATATATTGTTAGTTTAAGCCTATTCTAAATTTTGCTTTAAGACATTCGTAGTTTTTATTATAAAAGTCAAAGCATTTTAAGATCGTTATTTTTCACTGTTTTCCTCAAAAAAGAACTTTGTCCTTGCGGGACAGGAAGACATAATTTTTTTTCTCACAATTTTTTTGGGTAATCTTGACAACCCAATGCAAATTTTGAGACCTCTTAGAATACGATCTAAATTTTTCGATACGCCCTATTGTCCACCCCTAACATTTTCTTTTTTATTTTTTGTCAACATTTCTTTTTTTTATTTTTTATAATGTGGCATTAAAAAATGCATACGACCCTAAATTTTCACCCCAACCCCTATCACCAACCCCTATTTTTTAATAGTCATTTTAGTAATTTAATCATTTATCATCCCGTTTGATAACTGATCAATTATAACTTGGTAAGTTATCCCCACAAGGCGTCTACCGGTGTCACTTCTCACCCAGTAAACAGCACTGGTAGGGATGAGTAGGGATGAGACCGAAGCCGGTCTCCTGCTTCTTTCACACAATAAGTCTTCTCTGACTCCCTCCACAGTTTTCGGCCATTATTATTGTTTATGCATCAAGCGTAGTAGTAACGTTTACAATTATAATTTTACTATCTCAGTGTAACTCTCATAAAAATTCTCCAGTAAATTTATTATTAATTTGCTGGACTATAATTATTTATTTCTATTTTATCAATAATTAATAAAATCATTAATTTTCAGTGCAGTTCTTCCGATTGTTTTTGACGTATAAGGCTACAATTTGGTAATTTATTTTATATGCTCACTGTCGGCAACTGTACTAAAACTGAGTAATGTCCATTTACTAGAAAACTGGGATGGGCATTTTATAAGGGGGTGTGGCTCGGACCATACAATTAAAATTCGTAATATCGAATAGCTTTGAAAGTAAAAGTAACAGTACTTACATACAAACTCAAAATGGAGTTACTATTTGGTGATGTCCTGCTACTGGGAAACTGTAACGGGCAGTGAAAAATGACAGTGGTGTCAAACTATGGGTCTGGGAAAAGCTTGGTATTTACTTATTATGTTCCCATATTGTTGCAGGGTGCAGCAACGCGCGCCGGAATAAAGCTAGTAATAGATATCTTACTTTTTAAATCCTAAAATGAAGTTTTCTTATCTTAATTTAACTCACTATTTTTTAGGCATTGGCAGACCAAATTACAAATTCCAAATCAAATAGGTTTACATCCTGGGACCGAACTAATTTTTTTCAATGCTAGATGTATGTAAAACATTTCCACAATGTCGGGAAATGCCACACGTGTGACCACAGGTGGTCACGATGTCCCATAAAGTAAATCGTCAAAACACAAATGCCCACCCGAGGGGCACGCGAGGCTCAAAGTGTTAATTGCGCAATGTCTTGGTGGAAAACCAAACCCTATTGAAACTGTAATCCATGCAAATTAGTGCAGATTTTTAGTTATAAATAACGGGTTAAGTTCAACTAAATAAGTTCTAATAAAGGTCCAGAAAATTTTGTACAGTTTTTCTATCAAAATTGAATTTTATAAAATTTCAAGTGAAAAATTTATTATAGGTACTTATTTTATTTATATTTTATTTTAAGCATCATTCAAGCGAAAGGAAACTAAAGCAGACTATTACTTAATCTACTAAAAATCAAACAAATTTTTTTCTTGTTCACATGCCAAAAGGAACGAAATGCGTTTGGAAACAACTTCTGGCAGATTCCTTACAATTTGATTATTGGCGATGGATGATGTGAAGGTAAAGCATTTTACTTCTATAATATTAAAAATTTTCGCAAATAACTGCTTCAATCCCCTATATATATAAACATACACGTTTGTGACGTGTGCATCACTTTATGAAGAGATTACTGAAATATCGTCTATAATATTTACAATATTTACTTGTTACTCCTCCAAATATTTTTTTTTTGTTTCTTTTTTGTTTCTTTATCATATCTTTAATAAGCGGATTAAAGTTTTACTGAACAAGGAAAAGTTTTCCGTTTGCCGCCGGAAATTTCATAATTTTGCAGCATTTTTTTTTCTTGTTTCCTTAAAATTTTAATGGAAGCATTATGTGAGATTTTTGGTTGCAATAATAGATGCAGCAAGAAACTCTTTCTGCTTAAAGTATGGATATATTATGGAACAGCTGAAAATGAATATATTTCATTGTGAGAAGTCATCGATTTTGTAAAGAAGGTACATTTAAGCTTTTTGTGGGAGGTATGCGTCAACTTGAATTTTTTAATGGGTAAAGAAAGTCTTACTCTAATGCTACAATCTGATGTGCAACTTTACTCACTCTAATATTTAGAATTTTGTTTATTTTATTTATTGACACACAGACAACATACAATAAAAAGTAGCACTTCTGTAAATGTGTTTTTCGGTCAAATTGCTACTAACAAGCTTTGAGCAGCCATCCTCAAAAACAACAGAAATATTTTAGCAAAAACACTAGAAAATTTATTTCGAAATTTTGCATCCCAACACTTCGAGTACATTTTTAATGAAAATATCTCGGTTCTTAAGCTACGAGTAAATACAACTAGTGGGTAAGTACAGTGGGCATGGATAAGTCGCATGCATGGAAAATGTTCAACAAAAGCTAAAAAGGTTAATGGTCTATGGAAACATATTTAATAATACATTATGTATTTATAAACAACAAAATTCTGGCAGAATTATATGAAAACTAGTAAGAAATGATCTTTGACTGGGCCGAAGTTAAAATACCCCCACGGCCGAACCAAAGTATATTCAAAGTCTTAAGCAGTCAATAAAATGTTTATTTGAAAAACATTTTCGTCATAGTTTTAACAATATAAGGGAGGTGGGCGTGGTTTTCACTCGATATGGTTGAATTTCATACACAGAGTATATGTTATATATCAAAGTTCATATGCAAAATTACAAGTCCATGTATTAATTTTTGTGGAATTTTAAGAGATTTTACCGTTCTAATAAAGTCACTCTGTATGGGAGGTAGTCGTGGTTTTCATCCGATTTGACTCAATTTTTATCTTTATTTTTTAGATAAAAGCTCAAATATCGAATTTCGTGATGATATCTTGAAAATTACTGTTGAAATCGTGATCACAGACAGACAGACGGACAGACGGACATGGCTAAATCAGCTCGGGTGGTAATGCTGATCAAGAATATACATATATACTTTTCTATACCTACCACGCCTCCTAATGGACGTTACAAACGGAGTGACAAAATAAATATACCCCTTTTAAGTTTTTTAAAAGTGGGGGTATAAAACAACGAAAGCACATATAAAACAATTTTTTATATACTATACACTATAAACATTTCTTATTTACACCAAGCAACCAATGCGCACATACTTTTCCAACTTTATCATAGTTAATAGCAAATATTCTATTGCTATATGGGTCAGTTGCACAAAAAAACGTACACAAAGAGGTTTTCATGTTTTGTTTTAAAAGTTTTTTAAATTTTCCCGTTAGAGTAGTCAAATTAAGTGAAAATTAATGGAGAATTCGAAGTTGTTTTTAGGCCCTGCAAATTATCATTTTTTTCTATGGTTTTTATACGATTTTTGTATTGAACGTCACACAGCAGATATACGGGAAAAATCACTACAAATTTGAAAAATGTTGTAAATTAAAGCTTTCTGTGATGTTTGTTAAGTTCTTTAATTAGTTAAATCAGCTTTTACAAAAATCACCATTATTTCAGTACAGAAATAATGTTTTACCAAAAATACCTACATATTTTACAATTTTAAAGGGAAAAAATTAAAATTTTTCTCCAAAAAGACATCAACATAGAGGTTATTTTCAAAGTAGTACACTTGCAGCAATAAATAATACAAAACTGTTAAATAATAAGCAATTTCAGAAAAAACAACAGAGTGACGTTCAATACAATTTGTGACGTTCAATGCGTTTTGTTGCGCTTAACCAAATAATTTGAAACAAATTGGGAGTTTAACAGAAAACAGGTTTATTCTTTTACAAAATTTTTTTACAAAATATTAAAAAAGTCAATAGCTAGTTGAATTTGTTTTGAAAATTTATTAAGACTTCACGTTTTACAATATAACTTCTGAACCCTTTAAAACCACATCTTCATTTTATATCATTGGAAAGGTATAACCTAACGTAAAAACGTAAAAAATGGAAAGTATAAAAAAGAAAAAAAATTATAGCACGTGTTGCTGGCATGGTATTGAACTTAAACAAATTAAGAATGAGTCAACTTATTGCAATATTTTCAAAAATTTTGTACTTTTCCTCAAAATAGATGAAATAACTTTTCCAATGATACTGTATTGCCGGTAATCGGTCTTAAGTTGATTGAGCTACGTTCTCTCCAAATAGACCTTATTTTGGCCACGAACAATTATTCTAAAAATTTATAACTTCGAATTTGGTTTTCAAATCAATAAACCAATGCAAGAAAAATATTTGAGAGAAATCGGAGATGATCAGTGCAACTGATCACTTCAATGTGAAATTGGCGTATCAGTTAGTAAAAACAAAAAGCAAAAATCTGGTCAAAGTCATACATAGGTACCATTCTTTTTGCTTTCGATTATTTTCTTCATTTCGTTCCTTATCTAGCTTTATTTTTTCTAGATATCTTCGTGCTCTTTCAGCAGGCTATTTTACTCTTAAATATACAAAAACAAAATACAAAATTAATACTTCAGCCGGTGGTGTGACATATCTTAAAAGTGACGTTCAACACATTTGCCACTCTTAAGTTTTTTTTCTTAGGAATTTTATTTTGCAAATATACGAAAACAAAGAAATTAATCAAAACCTATCAAATAATGATTTTAAACTTGGATTTTTTGGATTTACTATTTTTGCATTAATAAAACTCCGCGTGACGTTCAATACATTTTTACATCACAAAACTGCCGTCAGCAATCTATGTACTACGTACATCGGAACTGTACTCATTACATAAAGTTATTTACAACAATTTTGTAATGAGTACATAAAATTCTTAAAAGCATTATGTAGTCAATACATATTTTAACATGTACTCAATACAGGAAAAATGTAAAATTTCTGTGTGCAGAAATTTCTGTCATGAGTACATAAATTTATGTACTCAGTCCATAGGTTTTTCCCTCTGTGCACTTATAATGATGAACTGGGAAAACACAAAAAAATTTACTTTAATATTATTTAATCGTCTTAATTTTTAGAATTTCGTGAGAACTAATCTCTGCACTTTCTTAATATAACTTTCTTGTCATCTATACCACACCTAAATTAAAACTAACGAAGCGTAAAAAAAAGTAACGTTCAATACAATCATCGGGGACTAAATGTAAATCGAAAGCCAAATTCTCGATGACAATGTTTTGAGAATAACAACAAAATAAAACATAAGAAATAAATGCTATCATTACAAAATAGTTATTATTTGCTATATTTTTGCATTGTTTTTAATTTTTTTTTTCACGTTTTTCATCAAAAAGTGTAACTGGTGACTGGTTTTGTAGTAAGCGAGTACGAGAGAGCAATATAACATTCTTCAAAACAAAAATGCAAACAATTTTAAGATTCTGAAAAATATGTTTTGTCAATAAAAATTCTTCAGTGATCACTTTCTCAGTTTTTTATTTACCTAAAAACAGAGTTCAAAGAGCGGGGACAAAAAATGGCATTTTGTATGCAATTGACCCGTATAGCTATTATTTTAAAATTAATTTCACCAAATCAGCATAGTTATTATTTTGCCGTAGCCGTGGTACCATCACATAAAAAAAGAGACACAAATTGAATCTTGCTAATTGCAATGCTTTATCGAAACTAAAACCTTTTTAATATGAGGTTACCAACACTGCCAATAAAAGCTTTTACTTAGCTGCTTGACACAGATGGCAGCACATCTGTTACTGCTGTGTCAGCACTGCTCAACTTATGATTTGTTTCTTGCCATATAATGAATTTATATTTATTTACATAGGCTTATGTTTACATATTTATTTATTTTTAGCATTTAGAAAATTTGTATAATAGATTCTGTTTATTTTACAATTTCTATTGTTGTCCTTTATTATATTTTTCCGATCATATAGGCAGAGCGTAATCAAAAAGAGCTTTTACAGCAATGAAATGGAAAAAATATAAAGGCCTTGAGCTGCCTAATGCAGCCCCCATGAATAATTTTGTACTGATTTTTTAGATGGTATTTAAACTTAAATTTTAATAACTTCTTAGGGTAGGTATTAAAAAATAAAGTATGCAATAGCTTAAGTTAAGGATGTAGCTTCGAATTAGTGAAAGAATTATTGAAATCGGTTTAGTAGTTCTTAAGTTTATCTCACACGAAGATATGTGATAAGCGTTTTATTAATTGTATTGATAAAAGTATGATAACAATGCGGGTATTCCTCATAAGTACCATCAGCTGTTTCAGCAGCATCAGTACCATATAAAAGCACAATTTTGTAATTCTTTGACGCTGTTGAAATGAATAGCCTCTCCATTTTTTTGCAGTCAAGATGTTCAAGAACATATGCGATCGGTTGGCATTTTTGGCTTAAATAAGCTTTAGCTATGTGAATGTGGCGGTCGTGACCGAGTGCGTTAAAGTGCGAAAACCACTCGGTGCGTATTTTCAAGCCGCAAGGTTCGAGGTTCGAATCCTCCGCCAGACACAGACAAATTTTTCAATTGAAATTAATTTTTCCGATCGGTAGTCACCTCTCTGCAGACAATGAAAAACCTCAGAGAGTAAATAATGCCATGTAAAGCATCTTGCGAACAGGCACATTAGCCGTTCGTAGTCGGCATAAAACTAGTAGTCCCAGTTCTCGGTCAATTGAGTACAACTAGGCCTGTGCGAGTACTTCGAATGGCGGGTAATGCCTGAATTACAATACTGCGTTAGGTCGGTCGGCCTTTGACAGCTCGACTAGAAACAATGGGTTCTTATGAAGCAACACAAAATATAACTTTATGCATTGCGTCGACCTCATCCCGTAAAAATGAATTTGACGTACGGGTGACGTACGATCAACGCTATGAGTAGCGACATGCTCTACTAGCTCGTGCTTTTGACATTCCATATTAACGCTGGGTTGCATTTCGGTTGAGCAATGCTAAAATGTGGGTATTCTTGGATTCGGATGGAAAACTCAGATTTTCATAGGATTATCGTGGGAATTTATATTTTGATGCGAGTTTTTTTTAAATTGATAAAATTTTTTAAATTAACATGCTGCTTAAGTAGTATAATAATAATTTTGATGAATTTAGAATGATATTAATATTATTCAATTGTTTAGCCTATTAAAATTTATGCATTTTTTAGTATATTATAAGTAATATTATAAGGGTATTCATGCAAAATGGCAAACTTATATATTGGTCAATTAGATATTTTAATGAGGTTGGTTGAGGACGAATACCCTTAATATCATTGTTTGAATAATATAACACACAAAGGAATGTTGTGGTAAGGTAGATTGGCAAATGTCGTTCACTTTGTTTTTGTAAAGTTGTACCCAAGTACTCACTAATTACAAGTGATTCAGCGAGCATTGTACAAGGGGGCGTGGCAACTCGAATCTGCAATATCGAATAATTTTGGAATTATAGGTCGCACAACATTGGAATTAGGTGTTCGGCCTCGATTTACATGTGCCGTTCCACTGGTAAAATTTGATGGGCGTTGAGAAAAGGGTGTGACACTTTTTCGGCTGCCCAAATTGTGGGTATAACTTTCGAACTTTTGAAACTCGGTAAGAATGTACTATTTGGTCTTGTCCTTTGACTGGAAAAATTGAGTGAGCATTGGACAAGGGGGCATGGCACCGCCCATATAAGTCAAACTTATGGTATCAAATAGCTTTGGAGTTAAATGCCGCATAATAATGAAACTCGGTATGGAGTTGCCACTTGGTAATGTCCATCTACTAGAAAACCGAGACGGGGATTGTAAAAGGGGCTGTGGCTCCGCCCATACAATTACAATTTTTGATATCGAATAGCCTATGAAAGTAAGTCACAAAACGTTGAATTTTAGGATAGAACTACTATTTGGTGATGCATTTCTTCTAAAAAATTTTGACAGGCATTGTTCAAGGAGCCACACCCCGCCCATACATGCCAAATTTTTGATATCGAATAGCTATGGAAATTAAAGTCGCATTAGATTAAAACTCACAATGGAGTTCCACTTGGTGATATCCTTCTACGTCTATGGTACTTGTAAATTTGTACTACAGCACCAACTGGTGTCTAAGTTGGATCAAAGAAGATAGCGACAAAATACTCACCGTACCTCAAAATCACAATATACCAATTTTCATTCTAATCGCATAATTAATTGTACTACAGCGCCGTCTGGTGTTCAATACAGGTCAAAAAAGATAGCAGCAAAACACTCAGCGTACATGAAAACCACTATATACCGATTTTCTTTAAATTTGTACTTAAGCGCCCTCTGGTGTTCAAGGTGGATAAAAATTGATTGAAATTGCCCTAAAACACGCACTGTACCAAAAAACTTCCATACACAAATTTACATGAATATTTCCATACGTATTTCCAACTTGCTTTCGTTGACGAAATTTCCTACATTTTGCTCTCAAAATTTGCAAAAATCTCGGCAAAAATTAACTGTAATAATAATAATAAATAGCAGTAATTTTGAGAAAAACAAGAAAAATAATGACATCAAGCAATCACATTTTATAAAAAAAAACAATATACATATATATATATATATATAAATATCGATCAATCAAAGAAAAAATTTTTGCCATAAAAACTGAAATGTGTTTCCAGAAATTCAATTTTAAATTTTAATATAATTTCACATTTTATCATTAAATTGGAAAGCGTTCATTTATTTTGAAACTTTTAGTCCGAATTTTCACGTTAATATGTGACATTTTTCATTATTTCGCAGATTATATTACACTTAATAAAAATATCTTAGCTTTCTTAAGTAGGTTTTATGGTTCTCAATGATTTTATGACAATATCTTTTAATTTTTTATTGATTAAAATTATAATTGCATGATTTCGGAAAAAGGGACGTTTTGTGGGATTAAGTATAGCTGCTTTTATTGGCATCACCAAAATGATAGACGCACGATCTGTCAACGCAACATTTAGTTTTGCAAAGTTTGAGGTCGTCCGTTTTGACAGCTTATATCGTAAAGTTTTTACAACGGAGACCAAAGTACGGTCAAAGGCCGACCGACCTAACGCAGTATTGTAATTCAGCTATAATACTCGAAACTCGAATTAAAAATATCGTATTTTCGAATAACTCGTTTGAGCGAAAAATTCGAAAATTGTCGAATAACTCGAGAGTTTCGCGTTTCGTCGAAGAGGTGTCAAAATAATGCTGTAAATGTGTTGAGCAGCGTATGAAATTTTTTATCAGCTGTTAATTTTTCCGCTACTTCATCAAAGCTAAATGCTTTCTCTGTCCTTCTTATGTATCACTAATCATTAAAGCAAGCTGTTGCATTATGTTCTCTCTCGCTCTTGTGCACTGCTCAAGTCAACGTATATTTAGGAAGGTAATTGCAACCTTAATAGAAGCAAACCAGATTTGTCACAACAAAACAAATAAAGTGGAAAGCAAATATAGATAATTATTCGTAAACTCGAGGCAATCAATAATGCGAATTATGATTCGATTTCGAGTCGAGTTTGACTATTCGACTCGACTCATGATCGATGCTATTCGCACAGGGCTAGTTCAAACCTTTAATAACAAGAACAAAACGCAATTTGATCATAAGAAGTTCGTTCAACTTTCTTTCAAGAGCCGAAATGGTCAGTTTATTTTTATTTTTTTTATGTGAATGTCCTTCCTTGGGAAGTCGAATATATGAATCTGCAAAATCCTCACATTTGTTTCAATTTGTAGGTAGAAATGGAAATTTTACCAATAATTACCATCTTCACTCATTTTTCATATCTTAGCTATTCCAATGCCTGTCATTGAGAATTTTTTGATATTATATGAGTTATTAATCTTAATACTCGTTGCAACACAAAATTTTAATTTTTATTTCATACATTTTAAAATTTATATAACATTATTCTTACCACCTTTTCAAAAACTGACAATAATTTTCTCTCTGTCAACGCTTGATTAGCTAGTAAGAGCCATAAAATTCTTCGATGGGACCAGCCAAAAGAAATGGATAATGGTGTTGAAATACATATCTTATTGCAATTAAAACTAAAATCTCGAAATCCAAATACATAGTTGAATTATTTCGTTAATTCCGAATTACACGAACACATTGAATTATTACTTTGGTAACACTTTCCTTCCAAAATGAAGAAATCGTTTTCTCGAAGATTTTAAGGTTATATTTTAGGCTATATAAGACCTTTAAGATTTGTATCTCTTAATTTTTTGTGTCTCTTAATTGGGGCTCTATTTCGGCGATAGTGACTTTAATGTTCGCTTTGAGAGTTGTTATTGTTTGCGGATGATTAGCGTAGACCTTAGTATTAACCTAACTCCAATTGAAGAAGTCTTACGGTGTAAAACTGGTAACTGGTGTCTCTAAACGACTCCGTATACTCCTTGTCCTTCATCGTTAATTTAACAGAAAACTCATTTAACTTTTAATTGTTTGGGGAAAGCAGAGCTAAGGTAATTTTGAGAATTAGCATCTAGAAAATAATGTTGAGGAAAAACTACCTTAGCTTACGTAGGCAATTGTAGTTTGTAAAAAAACTTCAGACCTTAAAAACCCAATAAAAGCTGTTATATATACGACGATATAAAATTATTTAATTTGCTTAAGAAATTAAATAATTTGTTCATTATCTTTTGGAAACTTCCCTGATCAAGTCCCTGTCATGCTAGAAAAATAGCGAGCCAAATAAAAAAAAAATTATATGGAATTTGTCATTTTGACCTCGGGAATGAGTTATATGAAAATACAATTAAATGTTTTTGTTCGCATTGACAGACAGTATATAAACTTTACAAAAAAAAAAAAAAAATATTGGTGCCTCAAGAGGATTTTTACTATTAAATGCAACTGCATAACAAGCTTATGAGCAATAATTTTGATGCATTATAAAGTTCCCACTGTACGGGGACATGTTGTCGCATCCACATATGGCGGACATAGCGTGAATTGTGCAAGCATTCAAACACTCACACACACTCTCACACTTGGAGTAGAAAACTGTGGCAAACTCTGCTTTAAGCTGCATACTACATCAGGCGACCAAAAATGCTGAGCTCCTCACACACGAACATACACCAACATATAAAAATATCCTAAAAATTCGAAATTAATATTTTTACTCGTGTTATATGTGTACCGTATTATTGCACTTATGTTTTTCATATTTTTGTTGTTGGTTTTGTTGTCGTCATATTGGTGTTTTTGTTGTTGTTGTTGTTGTTGCTTTTATGCACTTCACTTTGTGTCCGAACACTTTGGGTTGGTTTTCGTAAAATTGGACTGGAACAGCGAAACAATGTAAAAAACTATCTAAATTCAGTAAATTTTTGTGGCTCAAAAATGTTTAAATCAGGCCAATAAAGTGCAAAGAACTGTTGGATTTTAGTGTGTGTTTGTGTAACCAACATAGAACACAAAAGCTAAATTGAATTCAGGAAATATTTTGAAAAAATATCAAGGCTTTGACTAAAATGGGGATTATAAAATAGCCGATAGATTGCTTTAATAAATGTGTGTGTGTGTGCATGTGTGTGAGTGTGTAGCTTGTATGAGTATCCATATAAATTGTTTATATATCTTCCAAATATTTTTCGGAAACTGTCAAATACCCAACAAAATAAAAATAAACAACAAAAACTCACAGCATGAACGAACAACAGCTGCACTTCCGCTTTTCTAATTACACACGACTGCGGGACACGCAGCATTCTGTGGCCATTTTATGCAATACAGGCGCTATTTTAATTTTCACTGATTGTCAACTTCGAGTTTTCAACCATTTGTGCTACGCTTTTCAAACTTCATTTGACACTAAATCCGCTAGTTTAGGCACAAAATTAAGTCCAATTAAAACTAGTTAGTTTCGGGGTTTGACAACGTGTTTGAGTGAGTGTGCGAGTGTGTGTTTATTTCCGACTCTTATAACAAGTACTGAAGTTGAAAATGGCGTCAACTCAGCCACGATTATGTAAACAAGATTAAGCCAGAGGCAAACAAAATGAAGCGCATTAAGCTACCAAACAAAAACAAATAAAATTAAATTTTCAGAATATGTGATCATAGCGTTGTATATAGTTGAAGTCGATGAACAAATGTTGGCAGTTTGGATGTGACACAAATTGAATAGCCATTAAAAGGAAAACTTTAAGTTGAAATGGTATTTATAAAGTTTTCTTAGCGGACGTTTTCCAGGTTCTGTTTATAAGGAAAGTAAACAGCCTAACCGCTGGATTGTTCGCAAATTAAAAGATTATAAAATTAAGCATGTAGTGGTAAATTTTGCAATATTTGATAAATTGATAATTTAAGGAATTAAATTCACTTATCGCATACAAAGACGTCAATTAAAGTTGTACCGAACGCTTATCCTGATATGAATGATATCCTTCATATTTAACCCAGGATCACTAACCTATTGCTGAGTTGCGGCACAACTAACTCTGGGTGTTTTCCACCCACATAATAAACTCTCAGCTATAAGGATATACTAATTGCTTAAACATAAGAAAAGTGTGGTTTAAATAAATTCAAGATTATTTTTGACATTTTAAAATAATACTTATTGTTATCCCATCTTTTGGTAATTCCTGTTAAGACCTTGTCTTTATACTAATTTCTGTTCTTAGCCTTATTCTTATCTTAATACAAACCCTTTCATAAACCTTGTTCTAAATTTTGTCTAAATCATTCTCTTTATTGTTGTTCCAATTCTGTTGACTATCCTTATCTTAATCCTTGCTCAAATCCATTGCTTCTCTCTTTTCTAATCTTTGCATAAATCCTTAAGCGAATTCTTATCATGCTAGTCATTCAAATTCGTGTCCTTATACTTGTCCTTATATTTTTCCTTATCCTTTTTTTCCTCATGATTGTCTTAATTCATTTCGTAGTCAAATCCTAGTACGTTCAAATCCTTGTCCAAATTTTTGTCCTGATATTTTCCTTAGTCCTTGTCCCAAGCTGATTCAAATCCTTTTCCTAATCACAGGCTAAATCTGTGCACTAAACCTTTTCAAAGTCCAAACCTTTGTCCGTTGCGCTTTAACACCTGATATTTTTCTTGCACTAATATCTTTATTCTAAAATATTTACCTTATCCTTATCCTTATCCTTATCCTTATCCTTATCGTTTTCCTTATCCTTATCCTTATCCATATCCTTATCCTTATGCTTATCCTTATCCTTATCCTTATCCTTATCCTTATCCTTATCCTTATCCTTATCCTTATCCTTATCCTTATCCTTATCCTTATCCTTATCCTTATCCTTATCCTTATCCTTATCCTTATCCTTATCCTTATCCTTATCCTTATCCTTATCCTTATCCTTATCCTTATCCTTATCCTTATCCTTATCCTTATCCTTATCCTTATCCTTATCCTTATCCTTATCCTTATCCTTATCCTTATCCTTATCCTTATTATTATCCTTATCCTTATCCTTATCCTTATCCTTTTCCTTATCCTTATCCTTATCCTTATCCTTATCCTTATCCTTATCCTTATCCTTATCCTTATCCTTATCCTTATCCTTATCCTTATCCTTATCCTTATCCTCATTCTTATCCTTATCCTTATCCTTATCCTTATCCTTATCCTTATCCTTATCCTTATCCTTATCCTTATCCTTATCCTTATCCTTATCCTTATCCTCATTTTTATCCTTATCCTTATTCTTTTCCTTATATGTATTCTTATCCTTATAAGTATCCTTATCGTTGTCTTTATCAAAATCCTGTGACAAATTTTCCAAATCCTTGTTACTATTCTAGTGTGAATAATTATCCTAGTCCTTATCCTTATTTAATCCTTGTTTTAATCGTTTTTCTAATCGTGGTCCAAATCCTCGTTCTGATCTTTGTCATATTCCTAACCTTTTACCTAAGCTTTGTCTTTACTCTTTTCTTCATGCTATTTCGTATCCTTTTTTTAATCCTTGTTTAAACCTTTGTTCAAATCCTCATCCCTCATCCTCATTGTTTAAATATCTCTATTAGTCCTTTCTTTAATCCTTTTCTTAATGTGTTTCAAATACTCGTTAAAATCTGCGTCCTAACCCTTTTCAAAAACCTTATCCAGATCCTTTCCCTAATCCTTATCCTAATTCTTATTTTTATCCTCGTACTAATTCTTACCTTACTGATGTCCAATCTTAATCCAAATTTGCTCAAATCCTTATCATATTCCTTATATTGTTCCTTGTCCAATTTCTTATCCGAATCCTTGTTATAGTCTTTATTCAAATGCTTGTCAAAATCTCTGTCCTATTCCTTTTAAAAATCCCTTTCCAAACGCGGCAATTTCCAATAATTTCATGTAACAAATTTGCAGTTTCTTTACTTAAGAATCTCCTCTTCCTGGCGATAAAGCCATTAATTAAATTTTTTATATGAAGTCAATCAAAAGTCATCTTTTCTTTGACTTTTCATCTTTACTTTCATAAATTTTATCTTATCATCTTTACTCAGCGAGTCACAATTCCATGCAACACCTTTTTGAAAAAAATTACTTTTTCGACTTTTTGGGAAACCTGCGATTTAAGACGTTTCAGTGTCAACTCAACAAATTTACTCCTCATCCTCCTGTGTCTGATTAAAACTGCCGGTTTTGAAATTTGAAAAACGAAGTATTTATGAAGAGTTTTGATGTTTTTATTTTAGTTAAGAGTTAAAACATGGAAATTATGTATAGAACACAATAGCCGATTAATAGCCGCCTTGTGATTGATAGCACTCTTGGATCCTTTCGATGATATTTTGATATAGTGTCAGCTTATCAATGCCGCGTCAAGTCTCGTCTTTGAGTTCAGGAATTATTCTTGTTTTATACATAAACAAATCCTTTAAAAAAATCCTAAAGAAAGAAATACAACAGCGTCAAATCGTATCAGCCAGAAACTCGAAGCCAAAGGAAGTTTGTTTTTATCTCTCGCCCGTGGTCCATCGTGGATGCTTGGAATGTTGAAGAATCACTCTTGAATTTTCAGCAGCCAAAATATAACAAATCTACTTGTTGACTCACATAGCTATCAAGTTAAAAATACGCGTCATCATAGAATGTGTTTCTTCGAAAAATGATCATGTATATTTTGTTGCTGTGTAATGCATTCTGAGATCATGTTGCATATGTTCAATTGAATCTTGTAAGCATGCAAATACAGATCTTTAGTCAAAATTCGCTGTAAGCGCCTGTAAGTGAATGTCTCTATTTCTGCGATTCGAGAAAGAATTCAGGGCAACACTCTCACTAACTGCTGCACTATTTTCGTTAGACTTACTTTAACGAAAAAGAATAGTTCTATTCTGGGTTTGATCTGACCCAAACATCACAAATTTCTTGATTAACTGAACCATTTTACGGTGAAAAATTGCCACATCGCAATGCAAAATCCTCGAAATTTTCGAACCATCTTCTCAAAACTCTCATAATTTTTGGTAGAAAGTAAGGTCTCTGATGAGGTTGTATACTGAGTGAAAAGAAGGGAATGTTGTGATGGCTTTCAAATCAATCCTTATCTGTACAACCTTTTTTCGAATATGCCAAAATGTATCTCCTTTTTTTTTTTTTTTTTTTTTTTTTTTTAACATGCAATAACAATAGAGTTTAGCTACTACAGCTTTTTCGCACATTCTCCTCATTAACGCATTCAAAGTCACAACCCAAAAATCTTTGAAATTTTCAACGATATTGATATTAGTGGCTCAAAATAAGTTAATGTGAGAAAAATTTACCCACCAAAATATGGTTGGGCTCAAGGACAACACAAGACATCACGACTAAACATGCAAAAACATAACCATGCAATTACACAATAGTTTTTAATCTACTCTTGAGTTGACCTAAAAGATCTATTAGGTACCCTGAAGTAGGAAAAGGGAAATCTGAATGAAGTTGGTCTCCATCGATTCCAGTTGGGAAAAGGCAAGTTCAGCAAAAAACATTCAATAATTATATAGTGCAATTACTACATTTTCAACCCACATTTTCAACATTAACTAATTTGAAGTCACAACCACACAGACTGTTGAAGAAATTTGGAAACTAGTGCCATAAAGCAAATTGATGTGGGAAAATTTTCCCGCCAAATTAGCGGGGTTAGTCTCGAGGATAACACATACATAACCACTAACCATGCATATAAGTAGATAATTGAAACATGATGTTAATTGAAACTGTAAAATGAATATTCAAGAACTAACGAAATTAATTGAATTGAGTTTAGTCTGAATGGAACCAAATTAATTTTCTTATTTTATAGACTTGTTTAATTTTTCTTGGTACACTTGAAATGACAAAAGGAGCTGTTCCATGTAAAAAATCCTTTCAAAATGACTTTCTAGCAAAGAACTTGCTTGAATGTATAAACTGAGAAAAATAAGGTCACAATTTGTTTGTTTAATTTATTTTATTTATTTCACTTGAATATTTGCTGTTTTTATCTTTTAAGAGTAAATCAAACACACCTTTAAATAGTCTCCAACGCACACATTTTCAAACTTCCTACACTTTAAGTTATGTCTTATGTGAAAAATTTATCAAATTAAATCAAATTGAAATTTCATCGATACTTGAAGACCTAAAAAAACCTTATGTTGTAGCGGAAATAGCAGAAAATTGAAAATTTGTTGCATATGCGGCATATACATGACACACACACACACGCATAGCTAAGCACAGACACAAATGCACTCAATGTTGCTTGAATCCTCTGCAGAGCACCTAGCAATTTACACATTTTTAGTGCTTGCTACAGTGTTGCCGACATTCTTGCAGGACATTCGAGTCCATTTTATGCAGTTGGTGCGTCTATCTGCAAGGAATTGTTTTCAGCAGCTTCCTGGTCTACTTGTCTACTCCTTGCTTTTTTCCATCTGCCACTATTCGTGCTCCTTGTATGATATCGCTTTTTTTTTACTTATACTCCGCAGATGCTTGCTACATCCGCAGAACTTGTGCAGGCAGGACATGTCTTCATGAGTGCATGTCCTGAAACACAAACGTTGCCACCTCTCTGCAATGGTGTGTTTTGTTGGGTCTACAGTTGACTGCTGCTGGATAAAATGTTGTGTATCCTGTGGCCCATCTATTTGAAAAACTCATCTTGCTATGATCAAGTTTCACAACGTTCTGGCTTTGTTTTTTTTTTTTTTTTGTTTTACTTGTAAACGTGTTTATTTTCAAACGCAATTGTAAAATGTGTTGATATTATATATATTGAGTAAGGATACATTTCAAAGTTGTTGAACATATGAGTGAAAAACACTGCATCATTTATAGACTCAAAGTTAAAGTTATTTAAACAATCCGATCAATTTGTTTTAATAGTTTTGAAAATATTTCAGAGATAATATCTGTAATAGTTCTAGAATAAATAACTGTTTTCCGTTTATGTTAACTTTAAATCCTATTAAGGGGCACACATTTTGAAAGAGAGGATGCTGGGGCAGCTCAGGCGCAGATCTTTCAGAAAAATGTATCGTAATTTATATTGTGACATTCTTCTTTGAAAAGTATTATGCTACTTCTTACATATTACCGACTCCTTAATGTAATAATATTTAATTACTTCTAACTTGAAAATTTCAGTATTAATTAAATTATTTAAAAATAATATAGTAACTTTTTTGCCTATAATTAAAAGAAGAGAACAACAGTACAACAATCTTATTCGCTTTTTTATACATTCCTTTAGTATAATTAATACACACAATTATATAAAATTACGTATTAAATATTTAATAAATTTACTTGTTTTTGTATGTAATTTAAGTTTATTGTTTGAAAGCTGAGTTCTTAAAAATAAAAGTTATTGATCCTGAAAAAAGGCATCATTTAATGTAAACCATTCAGGACCAATGTGACCTATACGTCACGGTAACATAGCCCAAATCTAACGGTCGTTACAAAAAATTTGGCTTTATATTTAATTTAAAATATAACATTGCAACATTGAGATTGCATCAGTTGCAGTTAAGTTTTGCTTGTGAATAGACTGTACGGCGCACAGTGGTTTGGCCCCATACAAGATGTCAATAAATAGAAATAACTAGCGACCATTGGTGCGCTTTGCTGCACCCATCAACTATAAAAATAATAATAATTTTTCTGACTTTCATTTTGTTGTTAACAGACGCTCTATTAAGAAGAGACAGAAGAGAGCGAAATGTGAGAAACGAATAGTTTTGCTCTGAGTTTGATAACATTGTTCTCAGCTGCTGTTAAGAAAAGAAAAAGCAACATAACAACAACAATTATATGAAACTTTAATAAGCTATAACTTAAAATATATAAATTTTTAAGAAATAAAAGGTCCAGTTTGCACATCTACAGGTCTGAACCTACCAAAAAATACCAAATTTATTAAGATTGGACTTGTACTTAAAAAGCCTTACGCCGGACAAAATTTGGGTTTGCGTAATATATATAAGATGGTCGTAGAGTCATAAAATTTTGCATGGAAGTTAGATTTTAAAATATAAAACCATAAAGCAAAAAAATAATTAAGACCGTCCACAACCACGCCCACCATCCATACCATAAGAAAATTTAAAACGTCATATTTTCTTTCATATTGGCCCGAATTTAAAATAACTCGATACGGAGATATATATTTTTACGCAGAATTAAAAAAAAATATTTTCGGTCACGCCCACCTCCCACATAAAGTTTTTCTTACGCGTACTTTTTATAAATTGCAGCTTTATCGTGACATTGCATCTTAACGATATGAAATAGAGGTGGTCGTTGTTGTAGAAAAATATTTATTCGACTCTTATAAAAAAAATAAAAAAAAATTATATCAAAATACCTAATTGTTTTCTTTTTAATTAAATAACAACTAAGCGAACCTAAACTGTTTCGAATCAATTTGCATATACTTTTTGCAATTTTGTTGTGCGTATTCTTGGGCTTAGATTTTTTTCCAGAGCTCGTATTTTTTATGTTGCATACTTTGTATTGCATTTATGCCAGTGGTTTTAATGATGCAAAATTAATTGTTTCTTGTTGAAAATTTGTTAAATTATTTAATATATTGTTTGAAATAAATAAATTCTTTATTTTAAAAGGTGAATAATCATAATAAAACCCAAACAATAGCTTAACTAGCTGAAAAATTGCAAATTTACAAAATATATTAAAAAAACTTATAAACATATATAAACAAACTAGCTTTTTCACGGCGCGCGTCGCTGCACCCTGCAACTATATGGATACATAATAAGTATATTCAAAGCTTTTCTTACCCATAGTTTGACATCACTGTCATTTTTTACTGCCCGTTACAGTTTCCCAGTAGCAGGACATCATCAAATAGTAACTCCATTTTGAGGTTGTATGTAAGTACTGTTACTTTTACTTCCAAAGCTATGTGATATTACAAATTTTAATTGTATGGGCGGATTTACACCCCCTTATAAAGTGTTCATCCCAGTTTTCTAGCAGATGGACATTATTTAGTTTAGTACAGTTGCCGACAGTGAGCATACAAAATAAATTACCAAATTGCAGCCTAATACGGCCAAAACCATAGGAAGTATAGCATTTTTACTGATTTGTGGGCGGTAAAAGGGGGTGGGGCAACCCATTTTTAGTACAGTTGCCGACAGTGAGCATACAATCTAAATTACCAAATTTTAGTCTAATATCACCAAAACCTTCCGAGATATAGAATTTTTATTCATTTGTGGGCGGTAAAAGGGGGTGTGTCAACCCATTTTTAGTACAGTTGCCAACAGTGAGCAAATTAAAAAATAAATTACCAACTTGTAGTCCAATACGACCAAAACCGTCGGAAATATAGAATTTTTATTGATTTGTGGGCGGTAAAAGAAGGTGTGGCAAAATTACGAATATATCAAGCTCAAAATTTTAAAAATCGAGGACATCAGCCAATAGTAGTTCCATTCTGAGTTTTATTGCTATGCGAAATTTATTTCCAAAGCTATTCGATATCATATTTTTTAATTATATGGGCGGTGCCTCACCCCCTTGTCCAATTCTTCCTCAATTTTGCTAGTCAAAGGACGCGACTAAATAGTACGCTCTTACCAAGTTTCATTGATGTGTGACTTATAGCTTGAAAGTTATACCGAAAATTTGGTCTGCTGAAAAAGTGCCACGCTCCACGTCCAACGCCCATAAAATTTTACCTATGAAACGGCACTCATAAATTGAGGTAGAACACCGAATTCCGATGCTATGCGACCTATAATTTTAAAGCTATTTGCTATCGTAGATTCGGGTTGTATGGAAGGTGCCACGCCCCCTTGTCCAATGTTCCGTAAATTTTTTTCAAAACCTTTGTGTGACAATTACGAACCAACTCACAGAAGGTAGTATCCAATTTGGTACATTCGTTTTCAAGTTTTAAGCATCCGAACAAACCAAGATTCATTTTTATATATTACTAGCAAATACCCGCTGCTTCGCCGGCGATAAAAATATTAAATATCATTAAAAACTTTAAATCTTAAAATTTAACAGCCGTATTCATATTGAAGTGGGAAGAGTGTAAATAATGGTTTGTGTATTAGATAAATTCAGTGACTTGTTATTTATTTGTCGCAATTTCGTCAAGATTTTGATATTTAAAAATCAATAGTTTTTCTAAGCCATCTGCACTGAAATAATTGTCATTTTATTATTTTTTTTTTTTTATAAATATTTTGAAATCTTTGACAAATTTTCTTGTTTTATTTTCTCTTTTTGGAAATTTTTTATATATTTTGAATTTTCTTGACATATTTTCCAAATGTTTGAAATATTTTGAAGAATTTTAATTATTTTTGACAATTTTTTTGCTCAAATGAGAATTTAAAAACTGCTTTATGAGAGGTGTGTTATAAACCTTAAAAAAAAAAATTTAAATTTCAACCATATTTAAAAATCCTCTAATTTATAAACAAACATTTTCAAACACTTTTTGACATTTTGTTTGTTTTTGATACATTTTGAAATAATTTGATACATTTTTGACAATATTTTTTGTGCTAAGATGAGAACAAACAAATTTTTAAAATGCTTTATCGAGGGTTTGTTGAAGGTTTCAACCATTTTTAAAATTCTCTTATTTATCAAGCATTTAAAAGAGCTTTTGAAAGCTGTTGAAACGTTCAACATGAAAAATGTTTTTAAATTTTTTTTCGATTTTTTTCTTATGAAGGCTTTGGAAGAGGCTCATTATTTTTTATGAATACAGCCGTTTGAATTTCGGTAAAATTGTATATTTGTGTTGGAGCGACTTAGTAGTTCCATCCGAAGAAAGTAACCAGCTAACTAATGTAATAAAAAATAACTAAAGTAATAAACTTTATGTATCTTCCTGATCATTTTTTTTCATGCATTGGTTCACTTTTCCTAGCGCTGTGACTATTGGGGTACTCACAGTTTTGTTTTATCTGGTGTGTTAACTACGCCGTCTGTTAACTCTAAAACATTTTGCCATGTGGTAACTATTTTTGATTTTGTTTTGCATGTAAAAAAGAGATAACACAAACTGGTAAAATTGCCTTGCTTTCCAACATGTTTGTTTTTCGTAGCAAACTGGCATTTTATTGAAAAATCAATAAATCAAAGAAAGCTTCTCTTGTTATTTTTATTTTATTGAAAAATCAATAAATTAAAGAAAGCTTCTCTTTTCAAAAGGCGTGTCAATTTTAGAATGAACTACGTGTAGGGGTTCTCACAATTTGATTGAAGTATCGTTTTAAAGTTACTATATATCAACTTTAGAAGGGATCTGTAAATACCCTATATATAAAAATCTCGTTTATACGTAAAAATATCAGCTCAGAGGTAAGAAAAATATATGACGGCCTTAGAGAATTGTTATTTTAAAATAAAATATATCTTTCGTTTAAGCTGATAAATTTCATCAAAACATTTCAACAAAACATCGACACGGAATTTTTGTCGATGCTTTTATAAAGTGGCAGTATTTTTACATTCAAAAAGGTGGCAGCATTGGTACCGCACTCAATACATGTTTCTGTCTTTTTTTTTTCTTTTTTGTGGACCTTCCCACCGGGAAAAAAGAATCAATTCTCTTCTCCAATATAGATTCTAGAATTGATTATTTTTAACACCCCATCGGGAAATAGATGCAATTTTATATAAAAAAAGAATCAATTCTCTTCTCCAGTATAGATTCTAGAATTGATTATTTTTAACATGCTGATGTCCTACAAAGAATAGTACATTCTTTTCTCGCTTCAAGTGGAATCGCTACAGAATCGTTTTTTTTTTCACTTTTTAAATAGATTCTTTTTATATATGTAATCATGGTTGAATAAATTAGGTTGTCTCGTGGCTGATCGTACTCTCTTCTCAGTACACATAATTGTCAAAATCAATGATAAGCTACAACAACAACTTCATCGACTTTGCATGTTATCAATTTCCGCATTCAGATTTTGTATGAGTTGTCAACTTCGATTCGACATTTATTGGAACTCGCTCTCACCCATGCGACAACCTTATTTATTAAACCATGTATGTAATACTTCAATATTGGCAGCAAACTAAATTTTTAATGAGTTTCAACTACGAAATCAAAGAGAGATAGCCTACATAAGATTTTGTTGTTTGTATTAGTATATTTGAATATACTACTACTATACGTCAACGGGGCGGTTGTTAAGAAAAATGTCTACCCAAACATAAAACAAAACAAAGCATACTTATTTGTTTTACATAAATCATAGGTACGCACCATTATAAAACAATTATAAGACCAACGCGTGAAATATGATAAAAATTTAAAAAGAAAAATTCAAGCAAACAAAATTTAAACCATAAAAATTGAAACAACAGAAATTTTAAATGAAATTTTTGACAATGAAAGCACCGCTCCTGAGTTTTTTTGTTATAAAATGAAATTTCGAGTACATAAAAAAATTCAAAAATAAATAAATAACTGGTCATTTTAGCCATTGAAAGGACTTTGACCTAGCTTCTTATGATCAATTGTGTTGTGCGTGTTATTAAGTTTGTACACAATTGACCGAGAACCGGACCTACAGGTTTAACGCCGACTCCGAACGCCGATGAACGGAATGTTCTTATTCTCAATTAGCTTTACATGGCATTTTGATTACTCTCTGAGGTTTGCCATTGTCTGCAGAGAGGTGGCGGCCGTACAGAAAAATCATTTTAATTCAAATAATTTTTTGTCGCTGCTGGGGTTAGAACCCGGGTCTCCAGGTTCGTTGACATAGAGGCCACGGACTTTTAACCAACTACGCCACGGACGCCACAATTTCGGGTACATTCACAGTACAGTGTACGGCCAATATAGAAGTATTACATATATGATTATTTTAAACAAAATGTATTAGCTTTCGGAAATAAGAAAACAAATCAAAACAGACTGATGCTTTTCTCACTTATACCAGAATTTGTTTTAGAATCAGTTCGTTTTTCACTTATCAAAATAGCAAGCAAGGAATCTAAAAACATTTTATATATTAGAAATAATTACATGGGTCGTAATCGATTATGGCTGGAATAAAAACGAATCAGTAAACTTTTGCTTGATAGATTCCAATTCATAGGTTTTGCTATAAATGTATATATTCTTTGGAATACATTCTAAAATGTTAGCAATAGAATTCATTCTATTTACGATTTTTGTTTCTAGAATCCATTTTCATTTTGCCGGTGGGACGCTGACGTCCTACAAATAGTAGTACACTCTTTTCTCGCTTCCATATGAATAGCTACAGAAATCGATTCTTTTATTCCCTTTTTAAATGCATTCTTTTAAATAAAAAGTATTCATTTTCGGAAATGAGAAAACAAATCAAAACAGACTGTTGCTTTTCTCACTTATGCCAAAATTTGTTTGGTTGATATATTCGTTGATATATTGGTTGATATAAACTTTTAGTTGATATATTCCAATTCATATGTTTTGCTTTAATTTATATATTCTTTGGAATATGTTCTAAAATGTAAGCAAAATAATCTATTCCATTTACGATTTGTTTTTTGAATCAATTCTCATTTTCCCGCTGGGTTGTTGACTTTTATATATGATGCTCAAAAAAAGTTTGAAAAAAGAGCTTTTGTCTCACAGCGATTTTGGCATATTCTTCTATCTCATATATTCGTCAACATTAGAGTGCTGATATATTGTTATATGAGCGAGAAAATATATAGAGGAAATTAAATTTCAAAATAAAAAAACTCAGGAGCGGTGCTTCCATTGTCAATAATTTTTATTTGAAATTTTTGTTGCTTGAATTTTTTGATTAAAATTTTGTTTGTTTAAATTTAATCATATTTCAGGCGTTCTTATAATTGTTTTATAATGGTGCGTACTTGTGATTTAAGAAAAACAAATATGATTTGTTTTCTTATATGTTTGGCAAACGTTTTCATAACAACCGCCCCTGTGACGGTTTGACTTTTTATTTTTTGTGTAGTAATTTTCATATATTCAAATATACTAACACAAACAGCAACATCTTATGTTGTTATGGCTGTCTCTCTTCGATTTCAGAGTTGGAATACAGAAGTATTACATATACATATGTTCTACCTTATTAGCTTTGGGCACAACCTTTTTTTGAGATGCACAGAGTTTTAATGAGAAAATTTTTTCTCTCTGAGAATAAGAATAAAGAAATTGTATGGTTATTCTCTTTGAATTTTAATTAATTATTTAAACAATGGTTATTAAATTTATATATCCCATGTCCCAACTGGGCACCATAGCTATCCTAGAGAAAAAGAACTTTTGAAATAGCGCCTGCCATTCTCAAGCCTTTCGCAGCCGAACATACGTGAGTCTTCTTTTATATAATAGTATAGAAGATATAAATTTACTATTTTTACATTTAAAACAAAAAAAAAAAAAGCTCAAGCCTGTGTTAGATAACACGGGCGCATAGGTCAGACGTAGAATACGTTAGTCATTAACAGCCTTATTCAATAGATTTCCTTAAACAACCTTTAAACGCTTGTTTAGTTACGCACTGTTTAAGGCTTTACGCAGCTTCTATGCAACCTTGCTAACATTGTTATTCATAAACATTTTTTCATTTTCTGCTTAAGCCCAGTATGCTGTAGAAGCGGAAAGAAACTTTCCATATGGAATGCATTGAGTTTTTGACAGCGAAAAGGCAGCGGAATTTTTTTTCGCTACTTAGAACGCTGTAAAGGTAAAACAATTGTTCAATGCTAGCAAGTACAACAACCATGTGGAGAGTTGAAATGTCAAAATTTCGCTGTCGATTATATGTCCGGGCATTATTATTTTAATTTAATTTTATTTTATTTAATTGGCACCAGAATTTTGACATTTCAATAAGAAAACAGTTCGACCTCGCTTTACGCAACACTCGATAATCGCAATACTCAAAAATTTACATTGTTGACTCAGTAAACGCAACTTAAAAAAAAAATGCACAATTATCGCAACTTCCATTTGCGTACACTTCCATAAACTTTTATATTATTTACTTTGAGTTCTTCTTTTCTTGTAAAATACATTTTTGATGTACGAAAAATCTCTTAATACAATATTTAAGGAAACAAAGTGTATATCTTAATACATAAAACCACAATATCTACGATTCAGAGCCATAAAGCTTTATTTTTAGAAGTTTAATTGCGTTTTTTCAACATTAACTACGTCAACTGACCGAATTTCTATTAGTTGCATTGAGCTAGGTCGTACTGTAGTTGCTTTTTTCTCCACACAAACATTTTTGACTCTACACTAATATTTCGGGTGTAGAATTATATGCCAAGAAATTTTCGTTTCTACAGCATACTAGGCTTTTTGATTGTAAGGTTTGTGTCTGAACTATAAAAAATCTCTACAAAAATTAAGAATTCCTAAGGATTTACAATGGCCGCCGCATAAAAAAATGCTGCAAAGGGCGCACATGGAGCATGTCTTTGATATTAAAAGAAAAGACAACAAAAATCATGGTTGTATTTATCATGGTTGTCGTTCGCTACTTGGTCATTATACTTCTTCTCTTTCTCACACTGGTTCTGTGATGAACACACAGATAATCGTACTGCTCTTACACATGATGTTATAATACATAAAATACAAAGCATATGAAAATTAATACAAAATTTGAATGAGTTAAATTTTGATTTACTTATAGAATCAAAAAAAGTATATGTACAATATGATTATTTAAATACAAATCAAAAGAAGACATATTAAATATGTTACGACCATACTTGAATTTTCTTCCATGCATGCATAAAGTATTAAAAACTTATAATGAAAGTGACAAACATTTTCTCAAAATTTTGTGCTTCAGATTAACACCCCCGTATAACGTATTCTACGTTAAAAACAAAAAAAGCAAATGTGATTTATTTACTGAAATAAGATCGATAGCAAATTTTATATTGCAGCTTCCACACTATTGCAGCAAATTTTGCACATCTTCATTTAAATTTAGATATTTTTTGGTGGATCTTCTCTAAAGATATTTATATACGGGTCCGAAGATGCTAACAAGTAATGCATTACGTCTTCTTTGCTCTCTATTCTGCCACATTTTCTTGAGTTACTAAGCCGATATCGTCTGCAGTCCTTGTTACGGGCCTCCAGTGGTTCTTCGGATAGCATCCCAATGGGCAAAACAGCTGCTAAAATTATTTTCCCACCATGAATTAAAATTTTATACACAGAAATCGGCATGTGATACCACGAATAAATATCGACATACATCTGTGCGGTTTCTGTGCAATAAGATTGAAACTTTTCAGCGTCAATTGAGGAGTTGCAATTAATGGTATCTAAAATTACACCAAAGCGTTGAATAATATTTTCAATTATTAATATTTATATTATTATTACTCATAACTTACCCAGCAAACATTATGACTCTTAAGAGTATTTTAAGACTTATATAAATGAGCTTTTATCGTCATAATGCGCTCAAAAAGGACTCTTTTATGAGTACATTTTCGTAGATTTCGGGCCTCAAAATATGATTCATAATAATGACGGCTTTATGCCTCATTTAAGACTCAAAATTTAGACTCTTTTAAGACTGATATTTAATACTCTTTTAAGACTCATAATAAAGACTCTTGTAGAACTCATATAAATTAGTGGTTTTGGACTCAAAATTAAGACTCATTTAAGACTCATAAAACAGACTCTTTATAGACTCATAATAAAGACTCTTGTATAACTCATATAAATGAGTATTTTTTGACTCAAAATTAAGACTATTTTAAGACTAATTTTATATACTTTTTTAAGATTCATAATAAAGACTTTAAATAAATACTTTTTTAGAACTCATATTAGACTCATTTAGAACTCATATTATATTTAGAACTCTTTTGGACTCAAAATTAAGACACTTTTGATAGTCATATTTAAGAATCATGGAATGGAATCTTGAAAGACTCATACTGAGGACTCTTTCAGAACTCATAGAAGTAATTATGAACCGTTTAGGCTGAAATATATGTTTTGATTCAAATATATTTAAAATATTTGATACTTGAAAAATAAAAAAAAAAAATGACAACAATATCTTTTTTTAAACATTTCAAATAAAAAGTAATAGTAGAAAAATTTAAAGTCATTTTACAATCATATAAAAGAGTTCTTTATGAGACTTTTTATTGCGTACTCATAAAACACACATAAAAAATACCCTTTTTAGAGTATTATTTCTGAGCAATAATTTTACAATCATATAAAAGACTTCTTCATGAGTATTTTTATTGCGTACTCATAAAACACGCATAAAAAATACTATTTTTTGAGTCTTATTTTTGAGCAATCATTTTAGAATCATATCAAAGACTCCTTTATGAGTCTTTTTATTGCGGACTTATAAAACACGCATAAGAAATTCAATAAAACTCGATTTTTTTACACGAAACGCATTTAGTTTTTTATTCATAAAACCTGTTTTGGCAGGTCTTGGCAGCTCATTTTTTTTTTTTGAAGTTTTAGTATAAGTCCAATACTGATGTTGATCTAAACGAGCGCCGGAAGATAGTTATTCTCTGCCAAAAATGACTTTAAACTGTTTGTGGAGTTTGAAATATAAAAAGTTATTTGGCTTAAAATAAAAACAAAGAATTCTAAGTCTAACTATGCAAGTTTGTTATTTTATATTATTTTTTTAAGACTAAAAAAACCAAACCATATTTTTTCAGTGATTCACATGTTATTTATTTTAAGGTATAATATACGTGTAGCAACCAAAAACAGGAGCTGTTTTCAAAAAATTTTTTTAGATATAAGAAGTTATTATTTCTGTTTTAAATTTATACAGATTATTGTACATAAAAAATACTTTATAAAAATATTTTTTTTTTAAAAATACAGTTCTGGCTTTTATATAGAGGGCGCTGAAAATGGCATTGAAAAAAAAACATCCAAAACGGTTCGATGGATATGGCCTTTCCCATGTATCGGAAACAAAAAAATCAATTGACATTTTAAAGCATAGACCTTATATTAAGCATCCCCCCTACGCACGACCCCCGAATTTTTTTTTTGATTATGGCGGAAATTGAAGTAAAAACTTCGTTAAATAGATACATTTTCACGTGCTTTTTGTTTATATAAAACAAAACAAAAAAAACTATATACTTGAATTAAGGGGGGGATGCTTAAAGGACAAAATAACGAACAAAATGCAAAAAAAATCATTGAAATTGAACCCATAGATTTCGAGTTATCTATCGAACCGTTTTAAAAAACTAGTTTCGAGGAAATCGCGTTTAAAGTTTTTTATTTGTTGTATGCAGCTTAGACATAAGTTTACGAAAACCGTTATAACTTCTGGTTTTTTTTTAAATATCGATTTAAAAATGTGTATGTATATTCTTAAAACTATAAAGAACAAACAAAAAAAAAATTTTTTTTTCGAAAAATTTACACACATATTATACCTTAAAATATACCTCTTGTTACAGAGAATTTATTGAACTCTTTATTATATATTAACTTTGATGCTTTCTGTGCAATAATCCTGTAAAAATTTCACCTTTTGGAAACATGCTAACTGGACAATTTTTAAAAATAAAAAATTTAATATCGGCCATAGGAAGCCATAAATTTTCGTATTTAAATCCACTTTTAAACCACTGTGCGTTGTTCTCTTGATTTTGTGTATAAAGTGAAAATAAGAAAAATGTTGAGAAGCACAAAGGTTAAAAAGTAAGTTTATTCATAGTTTGTATTTGCGTATATAACTTAAAAAAAAATTATATAGTATTACTAAGATATATGTGTAGAAAAATTGTGGAAAAAAGTGAAAAGTTATCGAATAGTATTCGTGTTTTATCGTGTTTTTGCTGTGACGTATACGTCACGTTGGTCCAAACACAGTGAAAGTACATATATTGCTTTTTTTTATAATACACTAAGAGAAAAAATATTAAATTTATCCAAAAACTTTTTTAATTTATCCAAAAAGCGAGTCAATTTTGCACCAATAACTCATTTGCATAAATCGACTACGTAAATATTTAAAATTTATTTAAATACTTTTTTAATTAAATAAAATATTTAAATATTTAAACAGAATTAATAAAAAATATATTAAATTTATGCACGAATTTTTTAAATTATCTTTCAAATATTTACTACTTGAAAAAAAATCGCAATTAAAGAAAATTTTTATAAAAATATTGAATTAAAAAATCAAAATATTTAAATTGAAGAGGAGGAAGAAAAGAGGAAGAAAAAGTAAGATAGAAAATACAAAATATGCAGGTAAATGACAACCGGTGCAAGATATTCGTAAGGAAATATCGAGTTGTCACTCCACCCTACATAGTTCCATTTTCGCACCCATCATGATCACCCATCGCACTCACAAATCATATTGTCCAAATATGCAGGCTATATTACCTTTGCAACATTAACTAAATGAGAACTATAAGAAACCTGTAACTGCAAGAAATAAACTGCAGGAACAGAGTGCGATGCTGTTGCTGCTTGTCGGAATATGTATGTACGTGTGCAATGCTGTTGCTGCTTGCTTGTATGGAATATGTGTGTACGTGTGTGGTATAAATAAAATTCAAATACGGGAAAAAACGAGTTGTAAGGAAAACATTTGATTTATCCACGTAAATATTTAAATAAAATTTATGCTGAGGCGTAGATAATGCTAATATGCGTTATTTTCCTAAGTGTAGATACTTCAAAAATACTGACGAAATGGTAGATTTTCTAGAGAGCTTACAAAGTGATGATGAAGATATTGATAAAGTTTACTTAAAGCCACCCGATGAAGGTCTGCTGTCCGATGAAGATTCAGGTAAGGAAGACTGCGGCGGCACCATCGATAATTTGAACAAGAAGCAATTGTAAGCGCCTTGTGAATTAGTATGTAACAGCAACGATGATGGAATACTTGAAGACGATGTACTGAATAATACACGTGGTGATATTGTCAATTTAATCGAAGATGTTCATCTTTTCAAAACATTGGGACAAGCTTATTGACGGAATCTCCAGCTTCATAAAATCAACGACCACCAGAAATTCCAGAGGAACAATGAACTACACGTTCATATAAAAAGACACCTGAAAAGATTTCATTACGAAGTAACAACAGAAAAAGGCAAAATACTTCAACACAAGACGGTCCTCGGCCGAAAATACATAGAACGCATGAACCGCAGTTAATTTGGGTTAAAAGCGACACTAGTATCTCAAAACCTCTTTTTTCTGAGTCAAATTACACCGATTGTTCACGACTATTGCCACACCAACAATTTGAAAAGTTTGTTGATGATGAATTCCTACAAATGCTATGTGAGGAGACCAATGCTTATTCAGTTCAAACAGAATATCAAAAACCCCAACATTACCATAAATGAGATGAAGGTATTATTGGTATCATGATTGTCACTGGGTACACACCTCGACCAAAAAAAGAGATTACTGGTGCGAAGATTCAGATATGCTGTGCTCGATGGTTAGCGAAAGCATGCGACGGAATAGGTTCGAAATTATCTTTCGTTATATGCACTTCAAAGATAACAGCTTGGAAGATCAAGAGGACAAAATCTGAAAAATTTGTTCAATTACTGATGTAGCGAAAACGCGATGCCTTAAAAATTTCCATTCTGAGCAGGATTTATCGTACGATGAGTGGAGTATTATGGTTGACACGGTTGAAAGCAATTTATTAGGGGGAAACCATTGCGTTTTGGATGCAAGATGTGGGGCCTCAATACGCCCCAAGGATACCTTATAAACTTTGAAATGTACCAAGTTATAAATCCACGCATAGCAGAAGAGTATCCAAAGATGGAAAGAACTCTGCGCCATTGTTTTCAATACTTGATGATCTCGATGAAGAAAAGAGACCGTTGCATATATTTCTATAACTTATTTACTTCTATTTCTATTTTACTTGGTTTGATACAGCGGGGCTACAATGGCACTGGAACAATGCCCAATATTATGATTCCTAAATTTTGTCGTTTACCTGCCAAAAAGGTACTAAAGAAGAAACAACGAGAGCATAAAACTGGAAAGTGCTGAGACTCTATTGTTACTGTAGCTTCAACCATTTTTGGAAAACACCCCGTATCCAACGTTGGTCGATACTTACGAGAACAACACCGAAAAATCGAGGATTCGCCACCATGTGCTGTAGCCATGTACAACGCTGCAATGGGAGGTACAGATCATATGGATCAGAACGTTAATGCTTAGAGATGGTGGTGGTCTATATTTACCTGGCTTATTGACGTTTCAATTCAAAATGTTTGGATTTTTCATAGAAAAAGCGGTTCAGGTATGGCCCAAATCGATTTTCTTAGATATATTTCCAGCCATTATTGTGGAAGCTTTGACATTAGAAAGCCGCCTGGAGGTTATCGAAGACCGAACAATGAAGCTGAATGCACTAGCCAAAGATTCGATGGTATCCATCACTTTGTGGAGGTAGTTCCAGTTACTAAACGTCGACGATGCCAAGGTCATAATTGCACAACAGTGTGTATAATGATGTGTGGAAAGTGTAATGTGGGCTTGTGTGCTAAAGGTTTCAAGCACTACCATTTTATAAATGTTATCTAGTCTTTTGTTAACTTTCCCTAAGTTTAGTTTATAATATGTTCCTAGGTTTATTTCAAAATGTGAATGTAAATTACCTGAAGTACCTTTTTTCATTTTACTAAAACCTTTATAAAACGCAGAAACCGAAAGAACACATAAAAAAATTATTATATGTATAAAATTATACATATAAGTGTGTAATAGGACCAGCATGACAACAATTTAAAGGGTCATGTCTTTAATCGGTTAATAGACTAGTAAAAAATGCGAAAAAATAGAAATTTTTTTTTTTTTATTATTATAAAACTTTTACACTTTTTGACATATTTCTGTGTAAATTATATTTAATGTTGTATAACCTTCATTAAAAGGTTAAATGCGCTGCATACTCTTTGATAAAAATGTTCAGGCCATAAAAAAACGGGCTCGACGTAATGTCAAATATAATTGGCCGTGTGTGAATACTGAGGCTTGCAGGGATATTGCAACTGTTCTCAATGACTTTTCCAGAAAAGTCATAGTAAATGATAAAGACACCGGAAATTGAAAAAAATAACTCTTAAAATGAAAAACGAGTTGGCTGTGTCGTGACACACCTGTAGGTTTTGACGTGACAGTGTTTTTTATCCTTATCCTTATACTTGTCACTATTTTTTCCTTTGTTCTCGAACATCCTTCTGTTATTTTTTTATTTGTCCTAATAATTTTCCTACTTCATGTCAAAACTCTTGCTTTAATCCATATCCAAAAACTGGACTTACCCGAATCCCTTTCCAAATTTGGAAAGGAGTCTTTAGATGTGTCTTAATGTTTGTCTAAATCCATATCCTAATTCTAGTTATAGTCCTTTTCCGGTTTCATTGTGTTATTTTGTTGTTTGTGACCCGTGTTAGTTGCGACAAAAAAAAACTTTTGAAGTCATAACTTTTGTTTTCAGCATGTTCGATTTTTGTTGTTGTTGTTGTTGTTGTTGTTGTTGTTGTTGTTGTATCTTTGTCCTAAATCTTAACATTAGAGTGTTCAAATCTTTGTTCTATTCATTATAAAATCTTTGTTCTCATTCTTTTGCAATCTTGCCCTAAATATGGCTTTAAGCGCGCCTAAATATTTGTCCTAATCCATGCCCTAGTCCTTTTTCCAATCCTTGTCTAAATCCTTGTCTTTATCCATGTCCAATTCGAATCTTTGTTCTTTTTCTTATGTTATTCTTCTTCCTTATTTTTGTCCAAATCCTTTCCGTCATCCTTTCTCTAATCTTTAGATCTTTAATATTTTGACCTGACGACGCCATATGTTTTTTATTTTATCGTAAGGCGAAGTTCTAACACTTTTCTTCTTTTATTAAATTTACCGTAGGGCATATACTCGACCAGTAATAATTCCATGCAACGTTTTTGCATAGTAGCCCCATTTTCAATCTTGGAGCGGCTCTCTCAGTGACCTCATGACGTCATGAATTTTTCGTCTATTTTTGTTGTAAGGGCTAAGATCCAGCCTTTACAGACATATAATAATGTTTGCCTTAGCAGCCATATAAAGCGCGTCATTATAACAAATTTTAAATTTAAAATAAAATTGTTAATTTTAATGCATCAATAAATTATTAAAATTATCAATAATGTGATGGAAAGCATATAAAATTCTATATTTTGACCTAATAATTAAAAGCAGAGCCAATTTTTAATGGATAATTATACAACTTTTCATGTATGATATACAACTTATGTATATAAGTAATAAAAAGTATATATGTATGTATGTTATGCTGTATGTACAAAAGAAGGCAAGGTACAAAAGAAGGTAGTTGAGGGTCGGGGTGGTCAGTTTGAATTTACAAATGCAAACTGGAATGTGTTATTTTGTCAATCAGAATGAAAATGTTGCACTTGTAAGCTTAGAGCAGAAATGTTGCAACAAAAACCAAAATAAAAACTGTGCCTGATTTTTATAATAATTCGCTTGTGGAGCCCCTGCACAAGCACCCTCGACAAATGTTGAGCGTAGGAATGCACCGGAACATAAATACACACACATGCGCACTCAAAACATACCCGATGAGAAATAGAGAAACATATGAAACAAATACAGGATATTATAAATGAAGGAATTGTAAAATCATAACGAATTTTGTCGGCCATTCAATCATTTTCGCAATTTCACATCCGTATCCGTTTTCCGTTTCCGTTGCACTTTTCAACTCACTACTACCGGCATGTCACACCCATAACGTACACTAGTCGATACACTCACACTTTTACTTCTGTCATAATTAAGTGTGTATGACAGGTTTTTTTTTGCTCACTCTTCGATAGCCTATCCTTTGACAGCTTGTCCGTCCCTTCCTTAACAGGGGCTTACTAGTTTTTTAACTCTTACGGTAATTCATGCTGATTGAATAATTTTATATTGTTCGATTTAAAAACATGACAGTGATGCTTACGCCATGTTTTCCAACAAACACACACATGACTACACATACACATGAATTTGCATGTTATACACATGAAGGGAAACATCATAATTAATTTAAAGCATATTAAAGATTATCGAATAAATTATGCAAAAATAAAACTTTTGACACGGTTTTCGGAAGGATACTTTAACAAATTAGTCCCAAACTACTTGAAGATCTTAATGCCCTCCTTTTCCTTGGTGACCCAAAATTTAATGCCTCGCTAAAAATTAAATTGCACAAAAATTATAGAAAACTATCGAAAAACGGTTTTTTTATTGAATTGGGTAGACTGGGTACTGTTGAAACAAAGCTAATATCTTTACACCGTGCGTGATAAGGTGAGGGGTATAAGGGGAGAACGAAGCGGACGACAAGTCGAAACATGAATTTTCGTAAAGCTGTAAAGCTTTGTAGAGCTTTTTGAGGACATGCACATTAGCCGTTCGGAGTCGGCATAAAACTATTAGGTCCACTTCTCGATCAATTGTGTACAAACATTTAATTACAGTCACAACACAATTTGATCATTACAAGTTCAGTCAAAGTCCTTTCTTAGAGAATTGAGTGTTTTGTATCGTTTTAATTGAAGTTCGTAGAATATAGCTGTCTGATTAGTTTTTATTCAAATTTATTATTATATTTTCTGGGAACCGTTTTATACCTAGAAGGGTGATTGGGGACAGTTGAAACAATCTTAGCTAGAGTGCTCAAATCTAGTTTATAAAAAAGGACTCACGGTGTATTTTTGTTAAATTATTTTTTGTGAAGTTATTTCTCTTGGAATTCGTAAAATATGAAATCGATAAGAAAATAAGAAGTATTAAAAAAATGTAAAATAAACATTAATTTTAGAGTGAACAAAATTCGAAATTCACTTTTTTTCTATTGTTGAAATAATATTGTTTGGTGCCTCTCAAGTTTTTCGTCAAAACATCTAAATTTTACATGTTTAACTTACCGATATTCGTTTGGATAAATTAACTTAGTATTTTGTAATTGTAAATTATGGCTTCGACAGTACTAACTTAACAGTACTAACCAATACTATTGATTAATATGTTGTATATTTGGCTTGGGTAAATCAAACATTTTTTTTTTTTGGCAGTGTATCAAAGTATGTGCTTTCAAAGCAATGCATAAAAAATATATTACTTTGGTGAATAAGTATAAGTTCTTAATTTCCATACAACTTGGTGCCACACAAGCCGGCTTAGGTGATTTTACTATTGTTTTTTTTTCTCGGTGAAGGTGAGCCTATGGGTGACATCGACGCGTCAGACCATGCTCTTAGTAAAAAGTCTTGTAGTATTTGAGAAGGAGGACAATACTCACAAAACAACGCGTGCGGGTCGGAGGGGTGATTTTCACATGTCAACACGTCTGACTGCCTCAACCTGATGAGCCCAGCATTATTCAACGTTATTTTAAACGTGGGGGTATAAAGTTTAGAACTATCCCCAAATCTTATGACGACTACGGCAAACAAAATACAACCAATGATGACGGATATGCACTTGAAACATCCGAACCCTTAATTGGGATGGTGCCTCTATCCCACTGATAGGTATCTTAGAACAGTGGGGCCCAAGAAATTTTAAGCGCGGGCCAATGCTTAAAAAAACAAAACAAACACAAAATGTTGCTCATCGTTGCTTTTGACAAAAAAATTAAATAAAACAAAACAAAAACAATTACAATGCAATAAAATTACATATCATGAATTACACTGCCAGTCTTAATTTCTATTACAAAAACAAAGCTTGCATGAAAAATTACTGGACACACAAGTAACGGGACAATCAGCTTCAGCATCCACATCATCGAGTGTGAGTTTTTATTTTGGCTTTGAATGCATTTGTTTTTGTAAAGTTCGCTGGAAAATGTGCTGAGCACTGAACGAGTGAGGTTTGTGTTGTTGTTTTTTGCATGCGTTCTTTGAATTTGGCTCATCGCAAAGACGAAATTAAGATAGAAAAAAATTTGTATGAAGCGCCACGCGGGCCACTTGGGCCACTACGTGGGCATGATTGTCTTAGAAAGATACAAGGCTGATATCACTGCAATCCAAGATATGCGATGGAAGGAACAGGGTTGCTCACGGCAAGCATCCTATGATATCTACTACAGCGGCCATGTGGAGAAGAAGGAGTTTGGATGCGGATTCGTAGTTGGCAAGAAACTACGGCATCATGTGCTGCGATTCACAGCGGTGAACGAACGTCTTGCCATAATCCGTTTTAAGGCAAAACTCTTTAATATAAGCCTGATATGTGCGCACACTCTGACAGAAGACAAGGACTTTGCGATGAAATTTTTGAACGCAAGGGATTTTTTTTTGGCGGGAAACTACTGTTATAGTTATAACTGTTCGTATATTGAAAAGTATTTTTACACTTTGTCTGACCATTATACCCTACTTTACATAAAATACTACTAAAACGTATTCAATGCCGGTTCCACAAATAAAGGGAATAACAATGGATAAGTTCCTGCTTTGCAACCTTTTCCCTCCTACCTAACCCGACATTCAACCTTTAACTATATGAAAAAATTTAAAAAAATCTTTTTATTAAAAAACAACTTTTGTCCAAGACTCCCAAATAATACATCACATAGTGTTTCACACTAAAAAGTAACTGCGAAATAAAAAATTGTAATATATTATAAGGGGGTTTGTTCGAATTATGTACGACGTCTAGGATATTTCTTCGTACTCGTACTACTCGTAATATTTCTTCAAGTTAAACTATGAGAAACATCTTTGATGCATTTCACTCAAAAATATTAAGTTTACATGTCTTAAAAATATTGTGGCGTCCGTGGCGTAGTTGGTTAAAGTGCGTGGCCGCTATGTCAAAGAACTTTGGAGACCCAGGTTCGAACTCCAGCAATGACAGAAAATTATTTGAATTAAAATAATTTTTCTGTACGGCCGCCACCTCTCTGCAGACAATGGCAAACCTCAGAGAGTAATAAAAATGCCATGTAAAGCTTCTTGAGAACAAGAACATTCCGTTCATCGCTGTTCGGAGTTGGCGTTAAGCCTGTAGGTCCATTTCTCGGTCAATTGTGTGCAAACTTAATAACACGCACAACACAATTGATCATAAAAAGCTAGGTCAAAGTCCTTTCAAGGGCTGAAATGGCCAGTTATTTATTTATTTATTATGGGTTAAAAATATTGAAAAATATTTGCTCTTGTATTTTAATAAATCAGGACAAAAAGCACTGGGGTGAAAGTTTATCAAATTCTTAAAATGAAAGAATACATATATTAAACAGTTGCATACTTGCTACTGCAACAGTAAAAATATTTGCAATATAACATAAATTTCACTGAAACAACTCCTTCTCAATTTATTTTGCTATGTTTATTTTTGCAGCCATATGAATTGCATCGTTCTTAATCAACTTGCAAAAATATCCTTTCTCATGTGATTCTCTTGCATTTACAGAATGCATTTTTTGACGGATGACAAAATGGAGGAAAATTCACAACTGAAAACATGTCTTCTTGTATATTGGATGTCGACGATGAACGTTGATAAGATTGTTAAAAATGTTATGCAGCTCAAGAACAGGAAGCGAAAATTTCTTTCTTCCGTTGTAAATTTATTTTTTCTTTTACCAAGAAACACCGACCTGCACTATTGTGAGCACCTTTTTTACCAACCATTTTATTTTTTTACAGCTGCATTATGGTGCTGCACGGTAACAAAAAGTGAACAAATTGCGTGCGCTGTAATAAAGACGATAAGCGCAACAAAAAGGAGTTGTGATAAAGTGTTGCTATAAAAACTAAGAAATTCTGAAAAATAAGAGCATATAAAAAATTCTATGCACAGGTTTTTTGTTGGAAGTTCTTTTTATTGCCAACACAATGTGAAGGACAGCTCGAGATGGTAAATAAAAATCCGGTTAATCGCTAATTAAGTTCATATTTTTTTGCTTTCTTTTTAAGAAAACTTGGTTTTATAACCTTAAGTTGATGTACAGTAGTCGACATGATTATATTGACGAAAAGGAAATGAAAATATTTTGAGTCTTGGATATGATTTAAGAAAACCTGAATTTTTTTCTTGTCAATAAAAACCTTATGGGAGACGATAGTGACAGATAACAACGAAGAATAACAACGTCAAGAGAAACATTCATATCGTCGTTATAAATAGTTGAAGTTGCGAATCTGTGAATTATTAATTTTCAGGAGAGCAAAACAAATCTTTTTTACTCAACAGCAATTTGGGGCGGCCATCATTATAGTTCTTGTTACAATATTTATTATTTTTATTGAAACTAATTGTTGAGCTTGAGGCCAAGCTTGTTAATGAAGAAAACAACTAACAACAATAAGGGTTCTGTAAAGAGCAAATCATACAGCAGACTAGACAGACTGTTTCGTTGGCCGATACACAAACTCATCAGAAGTCTTGCATGATTTTGACTTTGATCCACTCAGTAACTAAAGTTTGCTAGATTTTGGCTATTGTCGAGAAAATTTCTAGGAATTTATAAAAAAAAACAAAAAAAAAATAAATAAAACTTTTAATTTTTATTTCTATTTATACTGTACTCATTGCCATATTTTTATTAAATTTACACAAATCTAAACCTTAATCACAAAAAATGAATGTTTGCTTTACATCTTATTACAAAAGTAGTAGCTCTTGGTTAAAAATTAATAACATTTCGTTTAAAATTTACTGCTCAGAGGAGTAGAATCGTAGTTTATGATGGGAACATTGAAGTAAATTTTACAGAGGGAAAAACCTATGGATCACCACAATCAACACAAAACTGTTGTTAATAATTTTATGAAATAAGTACAGTTCTGATGTAGGTAGCAGAGATTTGCATAAGACCATTCATAATTTTTTGCCACTCAATAACATTCGTCGTCAGGCACAATCGTACTCAAAAATGAATACTCGATACATCCCAGTGGGCAAATGCAGCAGTCCGAAGGCCTTTAAACAGGCCTGTATTTGCATGCGATAGCCCTTCCGCTTTCCTTGTAAGCTCCCTTGTATTGTTTGTATGAAACGAGAAAATTTGTCAGTACTTCCGTACTCGCTATGCTCAAAAGCGCTTCAGAAAGCTCTTTCTTGACAATGCATTTTTTAAGTACTATTTTCATAAGGCCTTGTTATTGTACTTCATATGATATGCCTTGAAAAGGTGCTCCCTCAGCAGGCCTTTAAAATAGCCTTGTTTGTTTATATTAAACATGCCTTTTGCACTCCTTGTATTTTTTGTATGTTATCGGAAAATTTTTTATCTAGTTCTGCATTCCTTGCGCTATCAAACGCTGTAAGCAGCACTTTTTCCAACAAAGCGTTCATGTATACTTACTGCGTGATAATTTGTTTTTAAATCCATTTTATTAAAAATCATCACTCATTTTATGACATTGTATGTACATATATTTATAAAACCTTATTTTTAATTTATTTACTTATTATAAAGCAAGAAAACTTTAATTTAAAGTTAAATTATAAAATAATATCGACAAAAAACTTCAAGTAAAAAATGAAAAATTAACCTTGATTCATATTTATCTTTTAAACTAATACAATCAGCCAAATTATGAAACATTTTCTCCCGGGAGTTGTAAAAGAGAGTCCTCGGTCTTAAGATAGTAGATAAAGATGTTTTTTTTTTATTTTACACTCATAAATATTGGCAGTTAACTAACAGAATTGCTTTAAAAATTTCCAAAAAATATTTGAACTCCATCTTAAAAACGGAAACTCCCTTTTACAACTCCCCGTTACAATGTTTCATAATTGGACTGATTGTATTAACTTAAATTTAAAGTTAAATTAAAAAACAATATTGATAAAAAACTTAGAAGTTTCAGGTACAAAATGAAAAATTATATCAAAATGTTGTATCAAACACAAATGCTAAGAATAACCTTGATTCATATTTATCTTTTAAACTAATACAATCAGCCAAATTATGAAACATTTTCTCCCGGGAGTTGTAAAAGAGAGTATTCGGTCTTAAGATAGCAGATAAAGATGTTTTTTTTTATTTTACACTCATAAATATTGGCAGTTAACTAACAGAATTGCTTTAAAAATTTCCAAAAAATATTTTAACTCCATCTTAAAAACGGAAACTCCCTTTTACAACTCCCCGTTACAATGTTTCATAATTGGACTGATTGTATTAGATTAAAAAATACATATGAATTAAGATTATTGCTTATATCTTCTTATTTTGAATACAAGTTTGTCTGTAGAAGTGGTTTTTGGCTCTTCTAAACCCAAGTTTGATGTCTTTCACGTAGTTTTCATTAGTGAAGATGTCCGATTTTATAGCTTCTGTAATTAATTAAAAATTAAATGTAAATAAAAATTAAGCAGTTATGTCCCTGTCTTAAAGAACTTACCAAAAAAAATGTGGTTTATTTTTTTAAAATCTTTAAAGGACTTCTTATTTTGAAGTCCATCGTAGTTATATTGCTGCAAAACAGATGGGCCCAAAAGAGTTCTTAAGTTTTTTGAAAAACCTCCACTTCTTACAATTTTTTTTACACAATGTATCTGAAATACAACAAATTTTTAAAATTAGACGTTTGGATTCAGAATAAACAGAAGAAGCAGAATGTTAAAGGTAATACGAAATTATTTTATTTAAATTTTACAACAAATCGAATAAAAAACTAGCAAGAAATGATCTTCGACTGGGCCGAAGTTAAAATACCCCAACGGCAGAAACCAAAATATATTCAAAGTTTTAATCAATAAAATGTTTATTTGTAAAAACATTTTCATCATAGTTTGAACAGCTTTTTTTTATACAGTCATTTTGCATGGGAGGTAGGCGCGGTTTTCATCCGATTTGGCCCATTTTCGAATTTGATTTTTATTTTTTAGATAAAAGCTTAAATATCGAATTCGTAATGATAGCTTGAAAATTACGGCTGTAATCGTGATCACAGACAGACAGACAGACGGACAAAGAACTAAAGGAGGTAAGAAGTACTTACTGCTGAATCTTCGTTCATTGTCACCAGTTCATGCTCGAATTGTTGAAGTTCGTCCGTAGTTTGAAGGGGGAATTTCCTAAATAAACTATCCGAAGTGGTTTTTTGACTAACATTCAAACGAACGAGCACCTTTAATGCAGCAAGCTCGCTTATCATGGCATTCGTTTGCTCCTTTAAAACGTTTTCAACACTCTGCACCTTTTTTTCTAAAGCTGTAAATAGAATATTAAGTATTGATTTATCAAAGTTATCTAAATAGGACTTACTGCTGATTTTTTCACCCAACGATTGAAGGGATTCTGGGGTGTTATCATTTTCAGGTGACATTTTTTTAATTTTTTTATTTTTGTCGTCATAACGGCGGAATTTTGGTAAATCCATTATTGTAACTCAAAAATATAGGAAAAATTTGTTAGTTATATAAAAATAAGAAGATGAAATAGTAAGGAAAGAAATTGTTAATAAAGAGTTTCATCAAAACTGTGCAAAAGAGGTATAAGAACAAACTTATCACCGTCTTGCAAGCACATCATCTTGAAAAGAATGTCTGCAACATTGAAAACACTCTTTTCGTTACAATTATCATTTTCAAATCTAATGTGAGCAGTACATATTCCTAAAGCTTCTAATGAATTTACTGGTTCATAAAAAAAATCTTCTAAATTTGTCAACATAACGCCTTCAATAAACCCTTCATTTTGATCTGAAAATCCTGTCACTCTAATTGGAATGAAAGGCTTTATGCAACAAAAATTATTGGGCAGAAGCAATAATAAATTAGTGAAAATAAAGCTATCAAATTACTAAAAAATTCGTTGTTTCAGTTATAGACACATTAATTAAAATTTTTCTTATTTACCCTATATATATAATTCCTTTTCTATGTGTTTATCCCACATTTATGAAATATATGGAAAAGTGGCATCGCTAAAATGCATTTTGACATAAGCAGTAGGTCTTGTCAAAGCTCCTTACCATACCTTTTTAGTGTATCATGGTTGGTACGAAATAATTTGTCATTTGACGAGCAACACTACTGCAAATATAAGGGCTTATGTATGTATGAATGAAACAATCGTATATTTTAAGATTGTTCTCTCTTTCTTCATGTCTAGTCGTAAAGTCGTGTAGTCGTCAATTATCGAATTTAATATACGAATTTAATATACGTAAAATATACTATTTTGTCCGTATACATAAAAATTGCCCGTAGCAGCTTTCAAGAATTGAAACCTATATAAACTGCTTAACTGTTTTCATGATTTTGTCATTATATATAGATAAAATGACAGATCAACCCTTGCGATTAATAATACCTGGTAATTGTATCATGGTAGTGAACGCAATTTCGAAAATGCAACCCTGTTAACTAAGCTTAATTTATTTTACTTATTTTTTTGCTCATAATTGACTAAAAGTTTACGTTTTAGTTTTAACTTTTGGAATAATTTTCATTTTTGTGATAAAATCGTGGTTTAAAGTAACCATTAACCAATGGCTGATACCATTCGCTCCGTCTTCGAGATTCGTCCGTCTTCGGGTGGTGATTTTCTAAAGGTTTCGGTATAACCCAGTCAGTGTTATTGAAGCACAATGTCGGAGTCTTCAAGACTACTTATATGGCAACATATGATAAATCATGACTATTACTTGATATTTTCTAATAATTCCCCTCCGCCTATTTTGTTTCTTTTAAGGTATTTTAATGCACGAAGGTGGCGAAACTGGACAAATTGAAACAATGTGTACAAAACTAGAGAAAGATTCGCAAGAAGTTGGTTTCGTGCCAAAAGATCTTACAAATGACAGGGCATTAGCTAAGATTAGTTAATGGAATCGTTATCTCTATGGAAATAACATCTTACAAAAAATGTGAACATTTCAATTCCACAGGCTGGCTATAAATTTTGCCCACATCATGTATCTCATTACTTAGGCATGGACGCATTAATGCCACGCACACTGCGCCTTCTGCCTGGCATGGTATGTACTGTGGAACCCGGCATATATGTTGGTCACGATTTCATGGATGTACCTAAAGAATTTCGAGATATTGGGGTTAGAATCGAAGACTCTACTCATTACAGCTAATAATTAAGTCGAAGTTATGACTGAGAAGTGCTTTAAACAACAACGATCTGTTATGAAAAAAATGCATGTAAAAATTTTATTTTGATGCCAGGAAAAATATACATTAGGGTTTGAATCAAAGAAACCAAATTTGCCTTTCTTCTTTTCTATAAGATGTTCACTATCATTTGAAATTACTTCAGATTCTTTTTGCAACTTGCATTTCTTATTTTTGCCTGTCAAATCATTGGTGTCTTCACAAGCCTCGCTCTCATTTTTCTTTTAAGAGCACTTGAGGTGTATATTAATATTTAATTTAGCAATTTAATTAAGCACTTGAGGTGTATATTAATTTATGTTTTATAATGACTACCTGCTTTTTTAAACTGAATTATCTATATATAAATAGGCGTAGGCAGAACAGTTAAGAACCATTTCCTCCCGTGTTTCTGAACCAATTTTGATAATTTTTTTTTTAAATCAATAAGAGTAGGGAGAAGGAATGCACCGAATAAATATGGTGGGCGTGGCACATACCATACAACCGAAATTTGCGATATCGAATAGCTTTAGAGTCGTAGGTCACACAGCCTCGGAAATCGGTATTCGACCTTAAATTATACGTACCATTCCACTGGCAATACTTTATGGGCGTGGCACTTTTCAGCACTATAAATTTTCGGTATAGCTTTCCAACTAGAAGTCACAAATCAAAGAAACTCGACTGGAAAAATTGAACGTACATTAGACAAGGGGGTGTGGCACCACCCATACAATTCAAATTTTTTAAACTCAATATGGAGTTCCCACTTGGTGATATCCTTCTAGAAGAAAGTAGAATATTGGAAGTAGAGTACTGGGACGAGCATTGGACAAAGGGGTGTAGCTCCGAATATATAAGCCGAATTTTTAATATCGAATAGCTTTGAAAGTAAAAGTCACAGAACATGGAAACTCAGAGTGGAGTTACTATTTTGTGATTTCCAGCTGGTGGTACGTATGGTGAGGTATGAGTTCAGTTACGTTTGCACAAGAGTGAAGAAAGAAAAAAATGTTTTCAATAAAAAAAAAAAACAAAAATCAATTTTAAGTGGTCCAATTTCTACCAAAGGCGACACTAGTATATATTAATTCATATTTTTAAATTTGATCAATTTAAAAACTTACCATTAGTTTCACCCTAAAAGCATTCAAACAGCTTCAAAACTTGACAAATTATATTTTCGTCTCGTCTAATTATATGTATTTTTATACCCCTACCCCTATAGGTAGGCCTTTTAAAAGCGCTTGTAGAAGTAGCGATGTTAGAAGCAGTATTGACGCCAAATAAAGCACTTTAAACAGGCCTTTTTTTTAGGAGGCCTAACAGAATTGCCCACTGGGATACCACTCGAGTTCATATACAATGATTGGTACTAAGCACAGTTTGTCCCGGTTGCAAATCGATACAAAGGCAGCATTCCGATAATGCAGTCATTCGGATGATTCGCTCAAGACGAGTGTTGGCTGCAGCATGAATTTTTGTTGTTTTGATACTTCTCTGCCGTTCTCTAGCAGCACTTTGTGTTGTTTGTTTCCTTTTGCTTTAATATTTACTATTTTTTTTTCTTGGTGCGAATGGACATAAAAGCATGAATATTCATTGCTTTTAGCGAATGTCTTGTTTCATCGGGCATTCGTGTGTTATAGACATTCGTAATCGTAAGCGCTCGTACTCTATGGCATTCGTATCACAGCGATTGACACATGTATTTGCACATTATTTTAAGAAGGCAGAAGGCACATTCGTAGCTCGTATTATGACGAGACATTCGAATAGCAATTTGAATGCACTCAAGCTGTTCTCTGGTACGTAGTACATTGATTATTGCGTCATTACATAAAATTATGAACATCAGTTTTGTGATGAGTACAAAAAATTCTTTAATGACTACAGCACTGCTTTAAATCATTATATAGCCAATACAGATTTGAATATGTACTCAATACAAGAAAATCACAAAATTTCTGTGTGTAGAAATTTCTGTCATGAGTTTATAAATTTATGTAGCCAGTCTATAGGTTTTTCCCTCTGTGTAGTTTTAAAAGGTACTAAAGTAGACTGACTCAAAGATTTTCTCGAAAAATTTAAGTTATCTATAAGTCTTATCTATTTGTGGATCAACTCTTAGCGGATCTCTCTTGTTGACACGACAATGAAATGATTTTATTCAGACAGTAATAAATAAAATAAAACTTTACATCGAAGAAGACATTTTTATTTTTTATAGTTATGCTTTATGCAAAAATTAAGTTAAGGATAAGAAAACTTATTACAAAAACTTGGATATCAAACTAAAAAAAATATACTATATTCACAAGGTTTATCATAATAATAATAAGTAAATAATAAACTGATCACTTTAACCCTGGAAAGGACTTTGACCGAACTTCTTATGATCAAATTGTGCTGTGCATGTTATTAAATGTTTGTACACAATTGATCGAGAGCTGGAGCTACTAGTCTTATGCCGACTACGAACGTCTAATGTGCATGTTCACATGGTATTATTTACTCTCTGTGGTTTGCCATTGTCTGCAGAGAGTTGACGGCCGAACAGAAAAATGAATTCAATTGAAAAAACTCGCTGCGTCAGATGGAAATTGAACCAGGGTTCTCTGGCGTATGTGTCGCGCACTCTATCCACTGCGCTACGGCCGGCACTTCATAATATCTGCCAAAATTTGATCCCAAAACTTCTTATATCAGATATAATCAATAGCAAATGGTTCGTTTTCCCTCAATAAAACCCAACAAATTTTCTATAAAGTTTAAATCAGGACTTTAAGGCGGTCAGGTATAAAAATTTTACGTCAGTTGGTTCCAAAAATTCATTATGAACTTACTTTAGTGGCATGTTGCAGTCTCTTGTTGCGATATGAATGACTCATCAATAAGTTTTTCACCGGATGATAATGTTCATAAATTGTAACCAAATGAAATCCCTTCGTTAGGCCCGAAAAAGTTAGAATTTTTGGCGACATTTAAAACAATTGCTGATTCCAAATTGCTGGGAATGAAGGCAGTGCTGGCAGTGATTATTAATGATTGATTAATTTGCTCCGACTGATTCGGAAGTTTAGTAGTTTATTCTAAATAAAATCGGAATACCATCTTTATCTATTGCCTTAGATTTCATCCGCACACTTCCGATATCAAGTTTACTAACAGAAGTAAATTCAAAGAGATAAGAAAATTTAAAATAAATATCTAAAATATATCTGACTTGACACGATATTGAATACATGGATTCCTATAAATTATTTCGTGACCAACAAGAAATTACAATGCTTATTCGGAGCTAATTATTGCGATATTTATCTAAGATCTTGAATTAAAAAGTTGTTTGTTACTTGCAACTTATTATTTTATTTACTTATTCGGACAATAACACTTTTACATTCTTCTTTAATTGGCATTTTAATACTTCAGGGCTGCAATTCAAAAACACTTAAATAATAAAGTACTTTTTTACTCTTCAAGTTTTTGTGAGTGTTTTACTACCTTTGTTTGATGCATATAAAACGTTCCAATTTACACTTGCAAGGAAAACACTTTTTTGTGGCTAGGTTGGAATAGTGCAACTGGCACGATTCGAGGTGCGCACGAGCTGCAGCAAATGTGCTCCAGGACAAAAAAAGGAACAAAAAACAAGAACGACACGATAAAAACAATGCCCACGTTAATCATAAAAAGCACAATTTCACATTTTGTAGGTACCAATTGCATGTAGTCTCCAACAACAACAAGTACAACCTCTGCAAAAACAATAAAACAGCTAAAAAATATACACAACATTTATAAAATTTAGTTGTCCTCGTCGCCGTTGTTTCTACTCGTACCTTCAAAGCAGCACAGAACTATGCTGTTGTACGTAAACCAAATAGGTGGACAGACGGATTTTCTACGAAATACTTTAACTACCTTTTCCAGAACCAATTTTTACGAAGTTGTTGAAATTGTTTTTGGTTAACATTTCTTTGGTAATAAATATCAGCAGGTCGTATCCTTCGGTGCAACATGAAAAATTCTATAAGCCATGAGCACACATACTCTACACACTAACATACAAGCCAACACAAAACCTACTCCATGGTACTATATCAACATCAGTGCTGAAAAACAACAAAATACTGGAGTGCAAAATATTGTTAATACATTTCGTAGGTAAAAGGCGGACGCAGAACATTCAACAGCCAACGGCGTCATTTGATTTTATGCCTCACGTTGACAAAGTTTCATGAGTTGAGAATCAAGATTTTGTTGAACATGCGATTTTCTTATTATTTTGTCGTTTGTTAATTCACGCAGTTTCGCATTAATGGAGAAAATTGTAATTTAATCAGGCAAAAATTCAAGCGAGAAATTTATTCACGACAGCAGATGGTGGAACATTAAGTAAACAAGCTGAGCTGCTGGCAAGCTGTTACTGCGGCAGAAGGACTTTTTGTAGGCAGAAGGACTTAATTGATCCAAACGTATTTAAGTGCAGGTTTAAGTTTTTTGTTTTCATTTTCTCTGCGTCATGAATATTTACTTATGTCACAAGACTATTAACCTTCAAAAGTAATTTGTGTCAATTTGACATAAGGTAAAACACAGCTAGAATTGTCTAGAAACGGTGTCATTGATTAAATTTTTCACGAAACGCCCATCGATTATTTTTCTCAAATGCATACCTACTTCTGATGTAAATACTAAAATCTTCATAAACGCCAAGATCCTGTATTTGCAATATAAAATTAAAGTGGAAGATGCTTATGATTATACCCGTATAAAAATGAATTTATTATAATATACATTGTTATTTTAATATTTGTTGCAGCAATAAGATTTGATTTTATGAACTTTTGTATCAAATTTCAAGACTTTAGGCACACATAAACGCCACAACAGCATGTTGAAGAGTGGAAGTTTTATAGGTGCTGCCACTCCTCTTTTTCCTCTGTTGTTCAAACTTGTTTATATAAATTTATCTTACATAAACATAAGTTTCAATTTTAAGATAGACTCATACATTTCATGTTTTTAAAACCGTAGTAGGAGCATTCCACTGTTGGTACGGGACAAATCGTACGCATTTGATAAGTTAAGATCTTAAATTAAAAATAAACCGAAATGTTATTGTACAAAGCATCTATTACATTCATTTAGTGTAACAGAGGCTTTTCAAAATCAATTATTTGTTCCTGAAAATATTCATAAATAGGCAGTAATAAGTATGAAAAGATATTTGTTTGTACGGGACAACCGCAGTCCACCATACTTTTTATTTTTTTGACATTATTGGAGAATTTTAGCAAAATTCAAAATTTAAGCAAAAAATAAAATTTTTTTTTTTATTTTTTGACATTATTGGAGAATTTTAGCAAAATTAATTATATCTGTAAAATTAATAAAAACTTTTTAACAAAAAAAAAACCGACTTCAAAATCACTACAAAGTAAAAAATAATTTCAAATAACTTTTCCCATTCATTTCTTGGTCATATTTTAAAAGTTATTTATATGTATTATAATATTGGAAATCTTATCATTTTCATTTTTTCTATTTTGTGTTATCATCATCAATATAATAATTGCTTTATGTACATAAAAGCTTTGAAGTCGGCGCTTATCTTACTATGTCGAAATCTTTTTATTTTAATTTTTTCTAATTTGTTTTATCATAAAAATATTATTAACTTTATGAATATAAAAGCTTCTTAGCGATTTATTTTCTTTCAATTGGCAATTTTTGAGTACGCTGAATGTAGCCAATGTGTTCCATGCATTATTTGTGCAGCTGTTACACACTATGTCATATTCAATATGAGCTTTACAAGCTCACCCAAACCAGTTTAGTGAGAATTTTAATGTGTACAAAGCTTTTAAAATTACTACAGTGTCACCAAGGCACCAAATAGTTCACGGATGGTAAAAGATCATGATTGTGTGTCAAAGATGAGCGCCGACTTCAAAGCTTTTATGTTCATAAAGCAATTAATATATCAATGATAATAAAACAAAATAGAAAAAATGAAAATGATAAGATTTCCATTTTATAATACATATAAATAGCTTTTAAAATATGACCAAGAAATGAATGGGAAAAGTTATTTGAAATTATTTATTACTTTGTAGTGATTTTGAAGTCGGTTTTTTTTTTTGTTAAAAAGTTTTTATTTCTTCCTTTTTAGAGAATATGAAATATTTTATGTAATCGTATTCTTGAGGAAAATTTCGAACATGAGACTTTATTCTTAAAAAATTTGTTTTATTAATTCTTGAAAGTTTGTTGGGTATTTTCCATTTCTGCTTCTTTACAATTTTTAGTGCACCGCCCTTTATCTAATCCCGCCCACTTTATTTACCGTACCTTATAATGATTCTACCTAGCCCTGTGCCAAATTTCAGTTTCCAAGTATCAATATTAACCATAATATAGTACTTTCCTGTGTACAATCCCGCTCACTTTTTTAATGATTCTACCTACCCACCTACCTACATACCAAATATTAGTACGCTAGTGTCAATATTAACTAAAAAATAGTATTTTCATAATATTTACACGCCCCTTTCTTTAATAACGCCCACTTTTTCGGCCGTAATTTGTAGTAACTGTACCTACTCATGTACTAAATTTCAGCACCCTAGTGTCAATATTATTCGATATATAGTGTGTTTTTAATATTACCACACCCCTTTGTCGAATAACGCCCACTTTATTTACAGTAATTTTTAAAAATTGTGTCTACCCCTGTTCTAAATTTCAGTACCCTTGTGTCCATACTATTCGAGAGAAAGTGTTTTTCCAATATTGCCACACCCCTTTGTCAAATAACGCCCACTTTATTGACTGTAATTTGTAATAACTATGCCTACCCATCCACTAAATTTCAGCACCCTAGTGTCAATATTATTCGTCATATAGTTTGTTTCTAATATTGACACATCCCTTTGTCGAATAACGCCCACTTTCTTTACAGTAATTTTAAAAAATTGTGTCTACCCCTGTACTAAATTTCGGTACCCTAGTGTCAATACTATTTGAGATACAGTGTTTTTTAATATGACCACACCCCTTTGTAAAATAACGCCCACTTTATTGATCGTAATTTGTAATAGTTGTGTCTAACCCAGTAGTTTTACTGTAAATTTCAGTACCCTAGTGTCAATATTAACTGAAATACAGGTTTTTTCTTATATTGACACGCCTCTTTGTCGAATATCGCCCACTTTTTTCAAAAAGGACCTCCGCGTTCATGGTATCTATCTGTTGACAAAAAATTACGGAAATCGGGCAAGTGCTTTAGGAGTTATCGATGTACATACATTTAAAAAAAAAAAAAAAAAAAAAAAAAAAAAAAGCGCGGACAAACCAACGAACTTGAGAACCTCCTCCTTTTTGAAGTCGGTTAAAAATATACTTATGTAGACTTCGTCGATCATGGTATGACGAAATACTACAAGTTCGAAAAAATATCTATTAAAATGAGAATAAAAAAATAAAAATGAAACCGTTTGTACGGGATACTTTTGTTTGTACGGGACTCGTATGAAATTCAGAAATGAAGTCTTCGTTTTGAATCATTTTTTAAATGAAAACTTAACACTATGATTTTCTAAAGTGTGTTTCTTGCATGTTACTTTATGACCGTCGACTAATATATGATGAAATTTTGATATTCCCGGAACAGGCCTTGCAGCTTCCCATGGATAAACATTTTGGATTTTATCAGCTATTTCTGATTCAGCAATATAAAAAACCTTCGTAGAAGGTACTTAAGTGGCTGCTAATGTAACGAAATCTTTTGCGTTTTTGATTACGGTACCATCTCCTTGACCTCGAGCTTTTTGGCTTACAAGTTGCTTTACGTTTACACCAACTCCGTCAATCTATTTATAAAAAAACAATGAGATATGTATGTGTCAAAAATTACCATTTTCAGTGGAATGCTCCAGTACTGGTATCCCTGATATGTCAACCATACTGGGATACAACTGTCTTTTTATTGACAGTCATTTATATTTATGACAACAAACTGTCCGAAATATATGAAAATATACTCGTATCGTTTAAGCATCGAACAACGTGTTAAAGTCTATTAAAAAAGTGTTGAATCAAGTGGATGCGTATCCACTGTCTTTCTGTGCAAGCAACTAGATGAATAGTGAAGATATTTGAAGAAACCGTACTCGTCAAAATGTTTAAACGCCTGTGCTTTCTCGTAATGTACACTTAGTGGAAAATATCGGAGAAGTGAAAGTGTGGCTGAAGAAATGAAAACGTTCTGAACGTTCTCAGCAATTAGACCTATTTTACACCTCCTTATGGTGTATTTTGCACCTTGATTTACACCTCCATCCCTATATATGTAGTTCAGTTCACGCAACAAGTAAATCCTAAATTTTTAAATTTTTATTTAGTTTTTCTTTATTTATTTTTATGAGAGTGTTTGAAGTATTGTTCGAAGAGGACTTCAGAACCCTATTCGGGTGAGATTTATTTTTTAAGATCCTCAATTTGGTCCTAGAAATATTGGAGAAACAGAGAAGTTTCTAAAGAAGCAATACTTGGGAGCATGTCATGTAAGAATACGTTTAGTTTGAGGTGTATTGATTATTAAATTTGTAGATGTTCCAATGGAGAAACGTTAGGTTCAATATTGCCTAGACAGAAAAGTTGAGGCTGGCCTTCATTTGGATATGAATGAGTCCTAAATGACGTAAAAGACTTGCATTAAAGTAGGCTTAATGGATTCAGACCTACCCTGTTTCTTTTTGAACACATTAAAGTGGCTTAACACTTGTCCTTTCTTGTTTTTAAGACAAACATACCGTTAGTCACACGTCAGGATAGGTCTAACGCTTAGAGTTTTAATTACTTCCGAATTTTCTTCGAACGGTTCACAAATTCCATAAAAATTAAGGTATTGACTTTATATTTTACACATATGTTTTGATGTTTAAAATGTGCAATGCGCATGTCTGTGACCATATGTTACAGCAACTTAAGTCGAAAATGTTGTTTTGAGTAATTGACTTCTAAAAAAGTTTTTACAAATATTTATAAGAAAAATTAATGTTGATTGCATATCGAATTTGCTATTTAGCTATTGAAAGGGCTTTGATTGAGCTTCTTACGATCAAAGTGTGTTGTGGGTGTTATTAAATGTTTGTACACAATTGATCGGGAACGGGACTCTACCAGTATTATGCCGACTGCAAACGGCTAATGTGCATGTTCTTAAAAAACTATACACTGCATTATCTACTCTTTGAGGTCTGCTATTGTCTGCAGAGAAGTAACTACCGATTAGAAAAATTAATTTTAGTTGAAAACATTTTCTGTGTCAGCTGGGATTTGAACCTCGGACCTTGCGGCGTATAAGATTGGCATCGGGCAATATTTACACTTTGACGCGCTCGCCCAAGACCGAAAAATGGTTGTAATGCACGTAAGAATAATTTTTTTTTCCAAGCATCCGAAGCATTGGAAAGTCAATTTTAAAAGAAAAATTTAAAGTTTTCATTTATTTTTACTAAAGCTATTTTCACATATTGCCATTGATAAAATACATATCTATTAAAACCAGACAGCAAAATTGCTCCTTCCAGTTTGATACTTTTTACAAATCTTCTGATTTTTTTCGAAATTTTCATAAATCAATAGAATAGATAGAAATAGATTACAAAGATTAAAAAGTATACTTCAAATTCCAGGCTCGTCATCAGCTTACTCAGAAATTTCCCAGAACCAGAATTCAGCTCAAAATATTCATCTGTTGTCATTGATAAAACTATCACTTTTCGGGATTATAAGTCTATTGATTATAGGTCACTGGTTTATGACTTGTCTACGATAAATTGGTCCGAGTGCTGGGCGTTTAGCTCAGTTAATGACAAGCTTAATTTTTTCATCAATAAGATTATCGCAATGTTTAATGTGCATGTTCCGTTAATTACTCGCCGTGTCTCTAACAGATGTTGTCCGTGGTTTACCAGAAATGTCATGTTAGCCATTAAGACTCGGAACAGAAGCTACAATCGTTCGAAAAGAAATCCCACAACATCTAATTGGGAGCAGTACAAAAGAGCAAGAAATGAAGCTAACTTGACTGTCAAATTATCTAAACTCCATTTTTTTATGAATAAGCTAGATTCATCATTGCCTTCCAAAAAGAGCTCTGGAACAATTTAAGACAGGCTGGGGTATGCAGTGTTAAAGCTGATAATTGTGACATTGATTGCAATATTCTAAATGATTATTTCATTACTAGTTCAGGGTCTTTTGATAATGTGACGACTAACATTCTATGTACTTTACCCTCTGTAAGTTTGTCTAATTTTGAGTTCGTTTCTGTTAGTGAGAGTGATGTTGCTCATTGTGTTAATAAAATAAAATCAAATGCCGTGGGTGAAGATGGAATATCTATTAAATTCATTAAAATCATATTAACGCACATTTTGAGTCCATTAACCCACATTCTAAATCACTGTTTCACAAGTTCTTGCTTCCCGGAGGTTTGGAAAGTAGCGACAATTGTTCCTATTGCTAAAAAATCGAATGCCTGTGATCCATCTGACTTTCGGCCTGTAAGCTTGCTCTCATCGTTATCTAAAGTACTCGAGTCTCTCATGGCGGCACAAATTTCGGAACACATTAGAAAATATGACCTCATGTCTCCACTTCAGTCCGGCTTTCGACATGGCCACAGTTGCGCTACAGCAGTCTTAAACATTTTAGATGACATTAGATTGACTTACGACTTAGGGCACTTAAATTTACTCTGCGTGTTGGATTTTTCCAAGGCATTTGACACTGTTGACCATTCTCTATTGTGTCATAAACTTGTAAATAACTTTAATTTCTCTGGCATGGCCGTCCGTCTGTTATACAGTTACTTAGTTGGAAGGTCTCAAAGAGTAAGGGTGGGTAATAGTCTGTCTGCTTTCCGTAATTTAACCTGTGGGGTTCCTCAAGGCTCTGTACTTGGTCCGATTTTATTTACATTATTTATAAACGATATCTTCAGCAAATGTCGGTATGTTACCATGCATGCGTATGCTGATGATATTCAACTGTACTTATCCAGATCTATTAACCTTGTTGATGATTTATGTACTAAGATGAATGAAGACTTAATGAAAATAACTGAATGGGCTGAATCTAATAGGCTCAAGCTCAACCCCCTTAAATCATACGTCTTGCCGATTTCTAAATCCAATCACGCTCTCTCCAGGATACCAGTTATTTATCTTAATGGTGTCGAACTGGAATTTGTTGATAAAGTGAAGAATCTTGGTTACCACATTAACTCCTCACTTTCCTGTGTAAACCATATCAATTCTGTCGTTAGTAAGGTCTACTATGTCCTGAGGAACTTGAGGTGGACTGCGTCATTTGTTCCTATTGCAACTAGAAAAAAGTTAGTACAGCAGCTCATAATGCCTATCATATCTTACTCAGACGTTGTTTACAGTAGAATTGATTCCAGGTCTAAGCTTAAGCTACAACATGCTTTTAACAATGCAGTAAGGTATGTGTATGGCCTTCGGAGGTTTGACCGCATCAGTCATATGGGCAATCAAATACTTGGTTGCAATATTTTTAACTACCTGGATGCTAGGAACTGTATATTCTTATATAATTTGATTCATACCAAAACACCCAATTACCTATTTGAGAAGCTTCAATTTTGTAGATCTAATAGAAATCTAAACCTCACTATTCCTGTCTTTAATTATTTGAACTCAAACAGACTATTTTTCGTGAATGCAATCAGATTGTGGAACTCGTTGCCTGTTAGAATTAAAAGTATCCCTAATAAGCACACCTTTAAGCATGAAATTCTTTTATACTTTTCTTAATACTGTTTCTACGTCTTTCTATCAACATCTATATAATTAATTTTAAGACCTGATTTGTTTATTACTTGTGTTTTTTGTTATACTTGTTGCTTATTCAAATCATTTCTTTCCAAATAACTTAATTGTTAGTTTAACTAGTATTTATTATTATTTCTTTTTCGGTTGTTTATTCTATAACTTGTTGAGAATTGTTAGTTCGCTTTGAATTTAAAAGACTATGTCTTACATGTAAACATTAATTTAAATAAATAAATAAATAAAAAAAAAAAAAAAAAAAAAAAAAATGTGTAACTCAAAGTGTTTTCTGGAGAGAACCGATAGGAAGAATCACTGATAACACCTTTCCAGTTCAAAGGGATAATATTTTAGTTGTAAGTAAAATCAAATGAAACATGTATATGTCGTGTCAGTAAATTGAATAAGCAATATGTAAGAAATTAATTCACTGGAATGTAAGGAAGTGTTTAGCCTTTAACTCAGTCAATTAGAGATTCTTAGTGATTTTACCAAAACCTAGACCTGAACTTAAGAAATCAGATTCTAAACTTTTAAATGTGATAAAAAGGCTATTATTTCGATGGGCTATAAAATTTTATGCATTATAATTAAATTTAATGCAACCTTTTTGTTCAATTATATTGAAAATTAGTTGTTGAGCTTAATACCAAGTTTCCAAGTTTGTTTCCAATGAAGAAAACAACTATCAACAACAACGGCACTGTACAGAGCAAATCATACAGTAAACTAGACAGACTGTTTCAATGGCCACTACACCAAATTGTTGTCACCAACTCATCAGTAGTCTTGCATGACTTTAACTGTGATCCCCTCAGTTGCTAAGGTTTGCTAGATCTCAACTAGTGTAGAGAAAATTACTAGGAATTTACTTTGGATGAAAGAACAATGCTTTCTATTTTTAGCAACTGAGTATCTATCTACTTTCAGTTACATACCATTAGAGGGCAACATAATCGTCATTGAACTTTCAGGCTTTGCTTCAATCGTATGCAGCTTTTCGAAGCTTGATCACAGCTCTTACTACTATGAAGGCTCACAGTTGTGTTTTTGTTGTTATTCTTGCTTTTTTTTGTTTACCATTTACTGCCCATTTCCTGAGTTAGCTTTGGAATTAAATTCATGATTAAAGCTTAGTATGCTGTAGAAACGAAAATTTCTACCTTATAATTCTACTTATATGTAAAGTAATAGTTCCGAAATATAAGAGTAGAGTCAAAAATGTTTATGTGGAGAAAAAAGCAAATACAGTACGACCTTTCTCAATGCAACTAATAGAAATTCGGGCAGCTGACATAGTTAACGTTGACGAAACGCAATTAAACTTCTAAAAATAAAGGCTGTCTTCTTAACCATCCCCATGCAAAGCAGTGATGTTCTATCATGACTCTCGTGATGTCAGCTAGATACGCAGTCATGATGTATTGCATAAATTTGTAACTCCGCCTGTTCTCACGAGCAGCCTGTCCAAAGCCAGGATAAAGGAGGATGGTCGCAGGCAACGGGTTCGCCCTATCCTGTGTAAATGAGAAGGGACTACCCAAATCCTGGAGTTGGTCGCCTAATTTGGGTAGTAGGTGGACCGCTTGACTTGATCAACGGTAGCGTATGCCTACGAGGGAATAGCAATAATCCTAAAAATTTGTTAGCACGGGGATAGTCGTTACTCTCGACAGACGTACTGTTGCAAGTCCCCACTGATACATTTCGTATGGTGTCCTGAATAGTCTTATAAGTCTTGTTAGACTTATATGGCTGGTATAAACGACGTAATCAAGAGGTGTCAGATTGGGTACTCCGAGTGTGAAAAGTTTATCTTAGTAGCCTCGGAGTACCAGATTGAAAAGGTGGTAATGAAGAGGTGTCGTAATGGGTGCTTTGAGTCACTGGGTGTTCATCTTGGTAGCCTTGAGTACTAGACTAATGAGGTGTATCGAGGAATTAGTGAGGTGTCCCAAGGTGTGAATGTTGATAAGATGTATAGTCAAGAAGTGCTGCAGGTGGCTAAGTGTTCAACCCGGCGGTCTTGAAGTACCAGCATGAAATAAAGCAAATAGTGGCGACCTTGTGTCTCACACAATCAAATGCGATGTGGTCTGCGCTGTAGCACGTCCAAGTAGTGGTGGTTTTTCCTCCACAGTCAAGAGTTATGAATGCAAATGTATTGGTGTTGTGATAAGTGCGTGTCGAAGTAAATCCCTTTTGCCCGGGGAGACTATCGCAGGGCTGGCCCTTCGGGGAGCATCGTGCTGGCTGTGGTAGTTCAATGTCGCGAACAGGTCTGTGATCGGCGTGGAGTTGCAACAGGGTGGCAATGCCCTACATTGCAAGAGATGTTATATGGGTCTCGATTTCCACCAATAAATGTGGATGATGACCCAACTAATCATCCATAATTGGTACTGTTGCGTTCCAGCATTGGTTGCTATCCATACAGTATATTTATTAATTTAAATATACCTTTAAGTATGGTGTGCAACCGGTGTTGAAACTACTATGGCAGGGCAATGGTCGCGCCTGCAGTCATGGAAGTGACGCTTAAGAGAGATATGACGGACGTCGTATATACATTAGCATGGCACTGACGTCCTGAAAAATTTATCCCACTGCCATGGGGCAACGAAGAATTAAGGCGTATGGCAGGTGTCTACGTTACATTAGATGTAAAATACTTGTATTCCTTCTGCATAAATTTGTGTGGATATTATTTAATTGTATATCCTATTAAAATTTATGCATTTTTTAGTATATTATAAATACTATGATAAGGGTATTCATGCAAAATGGCAAACTTATACATTGGGCAATTATATATTTGAATGAGGTTGGTTGAGGATGAATACCCTTAATATCAGTGTTTGAATAATATAACACACAAAGGAATGTTGTATTTTTACTTTGAAAAAATAATAGTACATGCAAATTTATTGCTGCTAGCAAGATTTGCAATTGCCCACAAAATGTGAAATGATAAATATAAAAGCATAATAAGAATGAAATGATAAATATAACACTGTCAAGGAATAAGAAAATTAGAGGTGCGATTTTCTCATATTAAAATGAAATATTTGTACTCAAAAATTTTCGTTACCAGTAGTTTTTAAATAAAAAATAAAACTTAATATAAATATCCCGTTAGCCAGAAATTCCTTAACAATTAATCGTCTCTGAGTCCGAGAAGAATTTGTACACTTTTTTATGATTTACTAACGAGTTTTCTTACAGTTTTCTAAGATAATTTTTTCTAATAAATTATTTTTTTAACTTGTAAAAATCAAGGGGTAGGCCTTGTTATTTGAATCACAAAAACGGTTTTTAATTTTTGCGTAAAATTGAAACTATTTTTGCTTATAAGTGTTACAGTTTTTAAAAAGAGTTGAAAATTTGCAAATTCGAACTTCAATTAGTTTTACAATAAAAAAATGTTCGCTTCTAAAATTTCATTGTAATTAAAATTTTCGCAGTATTGATTTATTTTACTAAATTTAAGAAAAATTTTATATTTTGTAAATATTGGCATATGTCACCTATACAACGCCTATTGTAGGCATATTGTAGTTTTAGGCGATTTTGTAAAAAATTTTCCAAACCAATTTTCATTCTAATCGCATAAAGAGTTGCACTACAGCGCCCTCTAGTGTTCAATATGTGCCAAAATAGATAGCAGCAAAAAACTCAGCGTACATGAAAACCACTATATAGCGATTTTCTTAAAATTTGTACTTAAGCGCCCTCTGCTGTTCAAGGTGGATAAAAATTGATGGAAATTGCCCCAAACACGCACCGTACTAAAAAACTTCTATACACAAATTTAAAGGGCTGAGTCAACAAGTAAATTTTTGAGTGTTGCGATAATTGAGGATTGCGTTAAGGGTGGCCGTACTGTTTTCTTATTGAAATGTCAAAATTCTGCTGCCAATTAAATGTCTGGGCATATATTCGACAGCGAAATTTTGACATTTCAACTCTTCACATGGTTGTTGAGCTTACTAGCATTGAACAAATTTTTTTCTTCAACAGCGTAAAAAAATTTGCGAAAAAAATTTTGCTGCCTGTTCGCAGTCAAAAAACTCAATGTACTTCTTATGGGTATTTTGTTTTCGTTTCTACAGCATACTGAGCTAAACTTAAAAGATATTATTTCGACTATTCTCTAAAAATCGTTTTTTAACTGTAATTGAATAAATATTGAAACATTTTATGTTTAAAAAATAAAAGAATTTAGGACACAAGAGGGTTTAATTTCGTGTGAATTCTTTTTATTACGCAAAATATGAGACGAGATGCAGTAGAAAGAACGTTAAATGAAGAATTCCAAAGAATATAGCATTATTATTTAATATTTTAACGTTTGTTAATGGGAAGGCTGTTTCTTATGAAGAGGTATCAAATGAATAAAACAACATTTAATGTGCAATATGACAATACATATTTTCACAACATTGTGGAAGTGAAATCTCAAGAAAACAAAAAGACAATAACCGAAACAATATTCTTGGGTGCCTATTCTTAATCACCTCCATTGTTATTGGGATTTCGTATAGGTTTAATATTTGCTTATGTAGTATAACATCTGCTTCTGATTTCATAGGCCTACACAATATATCAGAAGTACGAGTAAGCATATGAGTAATGGAAACATTAACGACATAATATTCCTCATTTATGGTTATATTTATAAAAATGTATTTTACCGTTTATAAAAGTACCGTTAAAATACCATCACCATACCATACACCACCATTCCCAGGACATAGTAAATAATAAATAATGGTATATTATGGTTTCATTTCAAATATTGTAAATATGTGATTGATGGCGCGGTTTCACAATGATGTTTCGGATGGTCAGCTGTTGTTGTTATTATTTTCTTCTTTCGTTTAACAATGACGGATGACAAGAAGAGCTGTTTTTTTTCTAGGTTACGTATTTTTATACCCATATAAAAGGAAACACTTATTACAAAAGGAGGTCGAGGGCAGCCTTTTAAGTCTTGCGCCTCGGCAAAACTAAGCATTGCCAGTTGAATTGTGCCAGTTCGATATGAAAAGTTGTCATTTTCATTCCACACAGCGTTTTGGTGCATGTACTTACGCTTATTGTGTTGTTTACAGTGGTTTAAAAATTCTACTTATTTCATAAAAAAAAAAAATGGAATTAACGCGTGAACATTTTCAGGTGATAATTTTATGCAATTTTCGACATGGATGAATAGGAAGAGAATGCATCGAAGCACCACACCCAGCAACTGTAAAACACTGGTTCAATGAGTGCGAGCGTGGTCGTCGTTCTCTCCAAGACCAATTTCGTGAAGGTCGTCTAAGAACGCCTTTTATGGCAGAAAACATCGTTGCTGTACGTGAACTGTTGGAAGCATACCGACATGTGACTTATCGTGAGATGGAGTATCCATAATCTGGAAGTTCATTTCCTGCATTCGCATATGCATGCGTCCATCTACTCGCTGAACGCAATGCAATAGAAATATGTGAAAGCTTATGAAGCTTATGAGAGAGAGTTTAATGCCAACGAATGCCTACGTGCGTAACGTTGGAAAAACGCAATTTACGCAATTCAACGCAAGTTGAAAATATTTCAACTTTTCTTACGTAATTTGCGTTTTTTGACAGCTCGTTACCCGGCGTCTCGACAGGCAATAATTCATTGCTTTCCATCTGTTAAATTTCATTGCTGGCAATGAACAAATTTCAATGGTGGACATTTCATGTTAAGCAATAATCATTCTGAAAATGTCGTCAAAAACCACAGTTCGCTGCGCTCGAGCGCTTGACTCGCTTAGAAATGACATGCATGATTTTTTTTTAATCTAATCTCTTATAATTTGGACTTCAGTACACTAAAAAAAAATGTTTTAAAATTGACGACAATTGTTATTAATATGACGAATTTTGTGTTTAAAAAATAGCTTGCAACAAATTTCGTCAAAGTAAGAGCAAATGTGCTGAAAACTTTGAAAAACATATGAAAAAAAAGCAAATTATGAACACATTGTGTTCAATTTTAAGCTAACTTTTTTTTCAGTGTAGTTTCATAAACACTTAAAATGTCCATACGATCAAAATTCCCCTTTACGAACATACCAAATATTTTACAAGTTTGTAGCCCTGCTTATTCTAAACGTAAAACGCAATCATTGAACTCTGCCATAATTTTCTTCCGTAAGTTGTGCCAGCGAGTAGACGGACGCATATGCAAATGCAGTGAATGAACTTCCAGCTTTAAGCATTAGTGGGGCTGGCATACATTCGATTTTACATGATCATTTAGGAGTCAGGTAGATTTGTTCCCGTTGGAAATCCCATAATTTGACGGTTGTTAAAAAAAAAGGCAAGCAAGAAAATGCTGAAAAATACAGCGGAGGTGGTTCGAAACACGTCTAATATATCACCACAAATGACGAATCATGAATCTACGCTTATAAGCTCGAAACAAAGTAGCAAGCCACTGTTTGGGTTCTTCAAAGTGTTAAAAAAACCCGACAAAAATTATCCGCGGACGGAGAACATCCAGCAAATGGTTGCCAGTTTTTTCAGAAAAACCTGTCATGTCTCAATTGTGCCACTTAAGCAATTGAGAACTATTAACTCTGAATGGTACACAACCATTTGTTTGCCGAAAGTTTTCAGAGAATTGAGGAAAACCAAATACCGAAGGAAGGTCATCCTCTATCACGACAATGCGAGTTCCCAAACGTCAGTTCAAACAGAAGAGTTTTTGAGCACTAAACATGTAGAATAGGCGTCTTACAGTGTCCACTTGGCATCCTATGACTTCTTGTTGCCTCAAGTTAAGAAAAAATGCGATACGAGTGTTTTTAATACTTTGAAAAACAATAAAAGCATTTTCGCTAAATAACCACTGTTTTTTCATTGTTGGGCGCAAGACTTTAAAGGCAACCTTCGTATGAAAATTAAAAACTTGTTTGTGTTCTCCTGTAAAATATTTGAAAAAGCAACCTTTCAATCACAATTACATTTTTTTTTTCTTTAAATTTAAGGTGAAAAGTTTCATTGGCGATTTTTGATAGAAGAACAAGTTTTTATGTATTATGATGTTCTGCGAAATTAAGGATAAGATAATGATAATTTCGTTTGTAGAAGTAATGAAAATGATATGATAGTAGTAGTAATGATAATGACTCTGTGTAGTTTACGAGATACACTACTTTTTTTAATTTAAGGGGTTTTTTCACCCCTGTGTGAATATTAGGGGGCAATAATGCTTCCCAATTTCAAAGGACATTAAATTTGCAAGAATTTTACTGAAGGTCTTAAATTAACATTTTATTTAGTTTAGGAGTTAAAGGAAATTAACTACTGCCCTATATTATAAAATATGACCTCGAAAGAAATTTGTTATTTGAGGTAACCCAGAAAAATTCCTTGGACGAAATGTTCTATGCAGCAATAGCTATAATGACCCTTAAATTCATTTGAAGTTGCACAGTGTTATTAATGACGAAAAATACGAAGCGGACCATGGCATGGTGCGGGTTTTGACTGCGAGGAATATTTTTTTGTAAATTTTTTTTTTAACTAATTTAATTTTAACAATTTTTAAGAACATCATGTCTGATGGGCACTAATGGTGCCGATCCAAAAAATTAACAAAAATAATAAAAGAGATTTTCTATTAAAAACTAGCGGATGTTACCCGGTGTTACTCGGGATTGTACTTAAGTTATGTTTGGTATATTTTTCATATTTTTTAAAATAATTTGGAATGGACTTCTTAAATAAAGCGAAAAAAGTATTACATAGATTTTAAAAATTAAAAAATTAGTAAAAAAATGCTTTTAATCAGAAATATTATAGTGTACGAAATTAAAAAAAGAACAATTTAAAACAAAAAAAAGTTGCAGGAACGTTTTATTCATCGATGGGACTATTAATTTTTTTATTTTTTAAAACAGTTTTGAAAGATATCTTTTAGCTTGGCATATCAGAAGTCACAGTTATATGACACACACCACGGTCCTCATGGTGATTGAGGATGCGTCATAGGATCGATGTGTTTCAGCAACACGTTGAATAGCGTTAATTCTTCGTTAAAGAAAGATATCACGCGAATCAAATTCTTCCCCCACCATAACAATGGCCACCTCATTAAAAGTTGGTACATTAAAGCGTCCGGAATGCTCACCGACTGATGTTTTGTCGCTCTAATAATGATTGTGTAATCATCCGCCGACATGTTGTCAATTGCTGTTCTAAACAATTGAATCAAGCTGTTGTGTTGATGAAAAAAATTTGCAATGAAGATATTATATGCCGTTTTGTGCCTGCATTGTAACATTTTTAACTTCATTGTAGTGCAATACACGCACACCGTATTCATTTTCCCATTGTCCAAATTAGGGTGCAGACTGTAGTCGTAGGTAACATTATTTCACATACCAAATTTTAGCAAAATCGGTCAAGTCGTTTACGAGTTATTGAGTCTTAAAAATGCACTACTTAAAGCGCCCTCTTGCGGAAGTCTTTGGAATTTTTTATTGCCGATGTTTTATCTTGGGTGCAGTTGAACCTTCACACCAAATTTCATTGAAATCGGTCCAGGCGTTTAGAAGTTATTATGGAGTAACACGCTCACAGACTTGCGCCCATTTTTTCACATCCCCTATGATCTTTCTCCCCATAAAACGTACTCGGTGTCAAAATTTCAGCTCAATCAGATAAATGGTACGCGAGCTTATACGGAACAGACAGACAGACAGACAGACAGACAAAAGGACAAACATTTGATTTTACATATTAGAAGATAACAAATCTATGCCTCATTAAGAACAAATCGGATTTGAAAAATATTATTAATAAGAAATGTAAATTTGATAGTAGTTGAAATAATATAAAAGCTCAGAAGAAGAATAAGAGACAATAATCGGTGGTCACTATTCTAAAGGGTCCGCCATCGTCTGATTTGACAGATAATTAGTTTTATCCTTCCGCTGAATGAATATGGTTGTGTATACGCTTGAACAACGTTGGGAAATATTGCGACATTACTTTGAAAATCATGGTAATGTTGCAGAATGTGTGCGAAAATTGCGTACGGATTTTGGAAGAACAGAAGCACCGTCAGCTCCGTATTTTCGTTATCTTGTGAAAAAAGTGAAAGAAACTGGCATCCTCATCGATAAACCAAAGCGTGAAAAGCCAAAAACAATGCGTACACCCAAGAATATTGCTGCTGTGGCAGAAAGTGTGCGTGAAGCGAAATCAACATCAATTCACCGTCATTCTCAACAATTGAACATTTCGGAGACATCATTGGGACGAATTTTGCATAAAGACCTTGGTATGACGCCATACAAAGTCCAATTGGTTCAGGAGTTGAAGCCAACTGACCATCCAATGTGTTTTCGCTTCGCTGAGTGGGCCTGCGATCGACTTACAGAAGATGCCGATTTTGACAAAAAAATCATATTTTCAGATGAAGCTCATTTTGATCTTCGCGGGTATGTAAACAAGCAAAACTGTCGCATTTGGGGCACAGAATACCCGCACGCATGCATTGAAAAGCCGATGCACCCAAAACGAGTCACTGTTTGGTGCAGATTTTGGTCCAGAGGCATAATTGGGACATTTTTCTTCAAAAATGAGAAAGGAGTTGCCGTTACAGTCAATGGTCATCGTTATCGGGCCATGTTGAACGAATTTTTGTTCAAAAAAATTGAAGAGAAGGATATTGGCAACATTTGGTTTTAACAGGACGGCGCTACGTGCCACACAGCAAGCTACACTCGATGTTTTGCGACCTGTTTTTGAAGATCTGATTTTCAGCCGCAGAGCTGATGTCGTTTGGCCACCTCGGAGCTGCGATTTGACACCGTTGGACTATTATTTGTGGGGTGCCCTCAAAGATAAGTGTTACGCCGACAAGCCAGAGACAATTGACGCTTTAAAGGACAATATTCGTGAAGCCATTGGTGAAATACAGCTGCATACAATCGATAATGTGCTTAAAAATTGGACCGATCGTGTAGGCTACTGCATGGCCAGCCGAGGCAGCCATTTGAATGAAATTATTTTCCATTATTAACCGGAAGGATTGTACATTCAAATAAAAAAAGAAATTTGAGAAAATATGCAGTAGTTTTTTTTTATAGCATTTTCAAAAAAAAAAAAGTTATTTGGCGGACCCTTTTATGTACCACAAATAGAAGATATAAAAGGGTATATTCAAGAGTATATGTAAAGATTAATTTATTCTTTGTTTGCAAAAGCGTTCTACTCATGACCAGTTCAGAAAATACTTTTCCCAGAAAATGGTGTTTGAGATTCAATTCTGCTTTGAGCGTGCTTAAGGGAAGTGAAATTATCACTCTAAACATAAATCTAGACTCAGCGGATATAGCTTTATTAGTTTTCAAATAACGTAAAATAGACACATGCCCAGCTAGCATTTGGAAGATTGTATGACGAGCGCGATCATTTCGCAATTCTTTTTTTAATCGTCCAGACGATTGTTAAGTAGAATTTCATTTTGCTCTTCCAAATGATGCTATTGCGAGTCGTTGTGACGATTTTTGGACGAGTGAATCGTCGTTCACGCATCTTGGCGAGCATAAAAAGAGTGCTAGTTGCCAAAAATCGCATAAGACTCTTGAAAATGGTATTTATGTGACTCATTTAGGCGATTGATTGAAGGATCGTTTGAAGTAGGAATAAAAGCGCCTTACACGATTCTTTTCTGCGCATCGTAGACGACTCAAATGGAAGAGTCGCCGGCTTGGCACAGTTTCTCCCATTGTACTGAACTTGCGCGATCGGAATACGACATCGCCGACGATTTATTTAATCGCCTGGTCCTATCGCGGAAGAGTCGTCTACGATTGAAAATGCTAGCTGGGTGAATATAATGTATAACATTGATAAATGTACTCATGTAGGATTCATTTCGAGAAATCATAATCCAAAATATGCAAATTTTCAAGTAATATGATTCTGCTCGTTAGTTGGTGAGATAACAGATTTAGTTAAAATATATGTTTTGCTGATTTTTAATATGATTTATTATCATGAAACAAAATTCAAAACATGCTCAAAAACAACCTATCCAACAACGATCAACAACAACAGCGACCACAACAACAAAAACCAACAACAACATCAAGAGCACTTAATTTCAAAACGCAGCGTTGCATTGCTTTGACAACTTTATACGAACGATGGCGCTGCGGTCGCATATTGTATGGCGCATTAAATTTAAATTTAGAAAAATATGTTACAAAAATAAAAAATTCATGATGGAACGTGGGCTCGCGTGCCTGGGGAATATAAATTCAGTTGTAACTATTCAACAACGGAATTTAATGCGGGGAAAAAACTCAAAGCACGAATGTGGGTGGACTGTAAAAGGGTGGTTCTGGGCGGAGTTGCATCGAAATAACGGCACACAATTATTAACATATTAATAAATTTACTCTTGAAAGGCTATATTTTGGAGCAATTTAAATACACGCTTAAATCGGCGCTGAAGCATTTCAAACAGCCAACAGCAAAAAGTTTACGAAATCATTTTTGATGGATCTTATGCACAAGCACAAATTTACTTGAAGAGTTGATTTAACGTTTTATTCAATAAACTAAAGCTATCCACTATTATGTTAGAGAGTCTATCAACATCAAAAGTCAACTTAATTTTATTGTAATCTTTAATTAATTGGCAGAGCAAATTAGAAAAATTATTTTCATCAAATACAGCAAACATTTTTCGACAAAATATTACAAATATGTAATTTCATAATTGTACCATAGGTTAATTGGTCTTTTTTTTTGATCTTAAGACGAAATCTGATCTTTCTCATTGCCTGATGTCTCCAATTAGACATTTGAGGCCAAGAAAGATGATAGTAATACTAAAAGCTAAGTTTTCATTTTCGGTAGACTGAAATTTGTTGGATATTCTTTAGATTAATGTCAAACCGAGTACTTGAGTAAAGGTGGCGATATTTCAAGAGAAGATGAGCTGTACACGCAAAAACAATTATCGTTTGCCACAACTGAAAAATTCACCAACTATACTGCGAGTTGCGAGTTGTATTTACCGCAAAACAATATTCAGTTGTCGTCAACTTAAAAATATATCTTAAACATATATACCGCAATCTATTTTGGTCATTATTATTTACTATATTTATTATCTTTCTCCCTATGCCCTCACGAACATACGTCTTCTTATGTATTGCTCTCATCGCACCTCTGTTGCTATCTACGTCCGTATTAACAATTTGTCCAAAAAGAAACTCTGAACTATAATAAGTTTATACAATGAAGGGAAAAACAAACGAAGTATTCAGTTGGGAAAAACAAATTTTTCAATTGCTGCAATTTAAAAATCACACGTTTTTGTGACAAACGAAATTAATTTCCTGCAACTAAATGACGCGTTTTTCGCGACTGACTATTATTATGACAACTGTTGAAAAGTTTGCAAATAACGAGTTCAAGCACGACAAACAAAGTTCGTTTGCGTAAAACAGGCGATAAACGTTTTTTTTTTCTATGTGTGTAGATTCTTACTCCATTTCGTCTCGGCAGATTTTGCAATAGTCGTTGCTAAGGGTCTTTACTCTTCAGGCTTGATTTCCAATAAGACAGTGTTTTGTTAGGACTGATGTCATAGTGCTGATTTGATCCCTTCTAAGGGAACTCAGGTGCTTAGAGCTTTTAAAGGCTAGTAATGGCCATATCAGACGCACCATATGTACTTCCGTTGACCATCTCTTGTTAGTTCTTAAAAGCGATGGCTCTGTTGTGAGATGTGTGGAAGTGGTGATTATGAATTATTCTCTAATCCGTTGATAATTGTTGGGAAGTACCGTCGTAAGCATGTTCATCTGCTTTGTAAGAAATTCACAGATTTTAATCTGATCTTTAATCTTATTCAGAGCTATGCGTCCGTCATCTTAGGACAGTTTTGATACTGTTTCAACAGAATAAATTGATTTCGAAGCGGGTATACAAATATCCATAGATGGTATCTCTATTATCTGAAGCCAATTAATGGCTTCAAATCATACGGCAACGTCTACTTCGAAGCATTACAAAAGTCAGGGAATCTTCAGACAAGGTTATTGTTTAGTGTGCCATGGTGGATTCCTTTTTCAATTTTGCTATCTAATTTTGATCCGTCAGAATAGACATTATTTTGTGGAAGGTTGACCATTCTATTCTAATGATGGTCAATGTGTGTTCAGTTATTTTAGAAAATAAAAAGTATTGTAAAAATTCATTTCAATATAAAATATTATCAAGTTTCAGAATTCTATGACAACGTAATTTTTAATAAATTAATTTAACAAAATAACGGGTGTATTAACAAAAGGTGTAGATTTTCGAAGTGAAACTTTTTTAGCCGCGAATACGGAAGTAAAGCCGATATATTCCTAATCGAACGGAAATCAAAAAAATATCCGCATAAGGAGCATGTCTTTGATATTCATATCAAAAACATCAACCTTACACGAAAAGACAAACGCTGACCACTGTTAAGTGTACTGTACAAGTTTTTTTTTTCAATGCAATAAAATGAACAAAATTATATTTTTTCCGTATATTATAGCTTTATTAGTAAGAGCAAACATTTCCATTAATTATAGAACACAACGTTGTTCAAGTGGCTACCTCGGCTGTCTTCGTAGTAGCGCAGTTTGTCGCTCCCATTTTCCAAGACCTTGTTGATGGTTTCGGACTGTAGCTCACGGATTGCTTGGATGATATTGGCCTTAAATGCTTGAATCGTTTCCATATTGTTGGCATAACGTCGGTCCTTCACGTTTCCCCACAAATAAAAATCCAAAGGAATCAAATCGTAGTTCCGAGGTGGCCAATTGACATCGCCAAGACGACTGATAGCATGATTTGGGAATTTGATTTGCAAAAGATCGATTAAGGCATGGGCTGTGTGGCATAGCACGCCATCCTGGATGCATTAGAGGCCGTCAAAATTCATGTCTCCAATTTCAGTAAAAAATTTCGGTTAACATGGCTCTCTAACGCCCATCGTTGCCCGAAACGTTGTTCCCAGCCTCATTTTCGAAGAAAAATAGTCAAATGATGCCACCACTCTACAATCCGCACCAAACTGTCAATCTCTGTGGATGGATCGGTTTCTCGACAATAACGTGCGGGTTTTCCGAGCCCCAGATGTGGTAATTTTGATTGTTTACGTAGCCGAGATGAAAATAGGCCTCGTCAGAAAAGATGATTTTTCTCCCAAAATGATTTGGGCTACACAGCACTCACTTTGGAAATAAGTTTCCAATATTTCCCAACATTGTTGAAGCCTAAAGCGACTCATTTTTTTCCGCGGAGGTATGATACTGACTTTATGTCAAGCTTTCGAGTGGGAAACAGCTGTCAGTGTCAATATAACCAATGTTTTAAAAAGAAACCACTAGATAGCCCACCCTGTTGAATATGTACAAAGAACTAAGATATAAGGAAGTGATGTTATTGCAAAAAGGTGTGGTATTTTTCTTATTCGTGTTGGTTGACACAAATACATAAACATTCTCAAAGAGCCGTATTCGGTTACGTCGAAAAAGAAGGCTCAAAGTGTGCTTGTTAGAATTACATATAAAACCGGTGTTTAGAGTAAAACGTTATTAGTCATAACAATATCTTATTCATAAAAATTCTTACTCACAGACCGTATTCATAAAAATATAGTGATTTTTCGTTCAGTAACGTTTATGAATAATGTTTTTAATTTTTTCCGATTTTTTTCTTATGAAGGCTTTATAAGAGGTTCAAAATATTTCATGAATATATTAAAAGAAAATTGTATTGTATTTCCACTTCCACACAACCCTTAAGGAATACAATTTAGTGCGTTACCGATTTTTTTTTTTTTTTTTTTTTTTTTTTTTGTGTTCGGTTCCCCTGTAGGCCTATATCACCCCTAAAAAGAAAAATCACTAGAAAAGAATGTATATAAAAAAAATATTTTCAAATAACATGGAAATAAGTTTATATATTTATTACTCTACATGGGTACAACCCAAAAATAATAGAAATCAGATTACGCCATCAGAGGCAGAAAAAGTTGCACCGTTAGGTCTTTCGTGACGTAGATAGGAAAAAGCACTTCCTATGTTCTTCTCACTGATTTTCTGTTCGTGCAAGAAAAAACGAAATATAGTACGAAATATTTCTCTGCGATTTATTTTTTCAGCTACAGTTCTGTTTGTTTATGTTTTGCTCAGTTGCTCAAAACAGCTGATTTTGACAATGTGTCGATCATGAAGTAGGCAGACATGCGCATGGCATAATCTTGTATTTATTATTTTTGGGTACAACCTGTCGAAGGATGGGATTTTTACTAATATTCATATAAAACGCATGAAAAAATAACTGAAAAATTTTGTTTTTACACATTTTGAAATGTATAGTTTTATACAATTTTTGACGAATAGTCAGTTTAAGGTCCCGAATATGCGGAAATCTGAAAAGAAATTAATAAAATGTATTACATCTGATTAACTATGCTGAACACAGAAGCGCACAGAAAATGTATTCAGCTGTGAAAAACTAATGCGCCCCTGTAGCATTTTGACAGATGTGGGTGCACCATTGTGAGTGCAAATTGGTGCGAAATCAACTGGCTCTAATTTGCATTTTAGCAAATTCTAACCACACAACGCATGTTTTAATTATTTTTGGTCATATGTTTCTTTAAAATTACATAGTTTTCAGCAGTGAAGAACGCTTTTAATTTAATTATTTCACTGCACAAACTTTCAATTATATTTAAGTGATCTCAGAAATGTCAAAAAACACTCCCTATCTAGCTCGCTCAATTCAGAAAGAATACCACAGTTCATGTACACTGTGTGTGTGGCCAACATCATTTCCTTATATTTTATTTCTTTGAATATGTATTTATCGGTCCTCTCAGCTTCGCTTGCAGACCTTTTTATGATACTTATTCGCATAATAGGGGTAGGGCTCTATTTCAGCGAAAGTGACTTCAATGTTCATTTTGAGAGTCTTCATTTTTTACCGATGGTTAATGTAGACCATGCACTAAAAATAGCCCCAAAAGAAAGAGTCCAACGGAAAGAAAGAGTCCAAAAATAAAAATCTTTACTATTGCAAATGTATTTATCAATGTGGGGAACTTTGTACATTTACTTTGCTATAATCACCAAAAAATGTCTGTTCATTTTCTTAACATAAACCTTAACTTCATAAATAAAATCGATTTACCTGTCTTCAATAACTGTTTTTACAACATTCTTATCCAATACTTATCTAATCCATTAAAATACACATTTATATGCTCATTGTATTACTTGGCAACTTTGTTCTTGTCTACTGAATCACCACGTTTTTTGAGTTTTTGTTAACCATATGCCAACAATAATCGTTATCAAGCCGACTATTATCAGTTCAATTCCTGTATATTGACCAATGTAGGGCACACTCAATGCAAACTGGAACAAAAGAGCAAACAACTTTTTAAATAGCTTATCATGTTGAATGGTTGATGGCTTTTTATACCTTAACAGAGTTCAAAAGTTCATCGTGAATGCCGGCCTTTATTTGAACCATAAAGAGAGACGCATAAAAATTGTGCGCTACGTTAAGGAAGATGCTAATGTGGTTGAAATGAAGAAAATATGCTTTATGATAAAAAAAACCAGATTCTTACTCGATGCAGTCGTTTTGTTCAATCAGTGCACTTAACTGGGCGAGCCCAAGTACTTCGAGCAGAATGCCTAAAATCGTCTCGGCCAGAATCCCAATGCTGTGTTTCTTCGTGTCTGGGCTCAGACCAGTTGTATTCTCTAAATACATTGAATCTGTTATGTAGAAATGGGGGTGTGACAAAAAAGCTGGAACTAATTATGCTTATGGTGAAAAGTCAACACGCCATTCTTTGGACATTCATGATTCTTGACACAAAATTAAGCTTTGTTTCATATTTAAAAAACCACCCAAGATTTGTTGATATTTCCTAAAGGACTGGCTGTAGGGTGTTATAATGTTTTACTCAAATTAACACTTAATTGAGAGAGAACTATTCCCCTCAACTCGACTTCATATTTCACTAACTATACTTTTGAGAGTAAAAAACCAATATTCGCTCTATTACATAAGTATAAAACCACTCTAAAGCTTGTCATATAACGCGTGGGCTTCAGGGTAGGAGGAGCTGTTTTTAAATAAATCATTGAAAAAAGTACATTTTTCTTAAAATGTCACGTGGTCTCAGTCTTTCCGATGTAGAAAAAGGGAAAGCTGGAACTTCTTCCTTTATGAAGAAAACTTTGGATTAACCCAGCTAGCATTTTCAATCGTAGGCGACTCTTCCACGATCGGAGCGGGCGATTAAATAAATCGTCGACGATGTCGTATTCCGATCGCGGAAGTTCAGTACAACGGGAGAAACTGTGTCAAGCCGGCGACTCTTCCATTCGAGTCGTCAACGATGCTCAAAAAAGAATCGTGTAAGATGCTTTTATTCCTTCTTCAAACGATCCTTGAATCAATCGCCTAATTGAGTCGTGTACGATGCTCAAAAAAGAATCGTGTAAGATGCTTTTATTCCTACTTCAAATGACCCTTGAATCAATCGCCTAATTGAGTCGTCTACGATGCTCAGGAAAGAATCGCTGAAGAGACTTGAAACTATTGCCAAGACGATCTTTAATTTACCCCAAATGCTTCAAAATAAAAAGCATTGTTCTGCATTGTTCATTTTTTAATTATAATATATGTAATTAGTTTAAACTGGTATAAATAAAATAAAAATAATTCAATTATTAATTAAAAAAAAAAAACTAAATTCAGACATAGAAAAAAAAATATATAAAAAATAAATTATGGAGCTAAATCCCCCTAATTTTCTTCGTCATCCTTCTTGGTTCGATCACATTTCCTGAGTCGGTCACCAGCATGGACAAAATGTTGCTTTAGCACTTTATTTATTCCTGCGTCGTCACCTTTAAATTTTGAGTGACATACATCTTAAAAAAGAAAAACAAATTAGGAAACTGTAAGAGCATGAAATAAAAAGTACTTACTTGCTATAATTCTTGGACACGTGTTCACTAGCTAACAACTGAGTTAATATGAAGCAAACATCAGTTGTTCTTTGTAAACTTTTCTAAACACAACGGTTAAATTCGCCAAACGATGGCGGGAATTCGTAAGCGGCGATTCCTAAACATAACGGTTAAATTCGCCAAACCATCGCGAGAATGCATAAGCGGCTATTTTAAAGTAACACAAGTACACGAATGGTCGTCAGAACGATTAAACGACGATTGTAGAGTAACAAAAAAAAAAAAAAACTGTTCAATCAATCATCAAAATGAGTCGCATTCTTGCTTGCACTCATTTAATGCTCGCCAAGATGCGTGAACGACGATTCACTCGTCCAAAAATCGTCACAACGACTCGCAATAGCATCATTCGGAAGAGCAATATAAAATTCTACTTAACAATCGTCTTGACGATTAAAAAAAGAATCGCGAAATGATCGCGATCGTCATACAATCTTCGAAATGCTAGCTGGGAAGGTATAATATACGTGTAAATTTTTCAAAAAAAAAATATTTTTTGTTTAATGTAAACAATGAGAAATTGCGAGCAAAATTAATCGCAGTCATAACGTTGTTTTAAATTTTTTAAATAATCCATGATACAATTATAAGGTAGGTCCAATTCGGAGATAAAAAAAACGAAAAAGCAAAGCAAAGCAAAGCAAATCGAAACATTGGCGTAGGTATAATGTCACTTTTGACAATTAACGTTTATTCGTTCAGCCATAGGGATGTGTACTTTACTTTTAACAGTATAAATCTGGGTATTGGGTATTGAGTACCCAGATTTTATTTGGAATAATGCAAAAAAAGTAAGCAAAAACCTCAAAAATTTAACAATATGAGCCATGTTTTAAGATCTAATACAGAATTAATTGTATGTTAGCTTTCAACGAAGTAAATAAAAGTTAACATTTTATATAATTTTTATTCGACTACTTGGTTCGATTGTTCAGTAACCAATTTATTTGCATCGCTTTGTTTTGTATTTTGACATTATACCTACGCCTTTGTTATTGTTTTGTTGTTGATTTGTAGTCATAGAGAGTGTGTTTTTCCTGGGCCTACCTTATAATTGTATCATGAAATAATCCGGAGGGATATGGCAAAAACAAGCGTTGTGAAAAAAAAAGAGATTAATAATCAAGCAGTTCGCCATATTTTGAGAACTACAAGCAATTCCCAAAAAAGCTTGCGTGATTTGGTTAACGCATCTTGCACACCAGCCCCAACTTGAAATTTTCAAAACTAAGATCTGGAAAATATTTTCAGGTAATTTTTTCCGTTGATGAAAAATGGAATTTGGATGGTCCAGATGGGTTCCAAGGTTATTGGCGCGATTTACGCAAGGAACCAATCTATTTTTCTAAGAGGAACTTCGGCGGTGGTAGCGTTTTTGCTTTGGGGGGCATTTTGCCCAAATGGAAGGGGGACATTTTGCTTGGAAGTACAGTTCACTTCCAGCAAAATGAATAGCAAAGCGTACACTGATGTACTCCAAATAACTTTAATCCCCCTTTATCTTTTATTTAACTTAATATAATTTGAGCGCTTACAAGAATAAACTTATAGTTAAGCGCCGATAACATATTTGGCGATAAAATCAACTGAATTTCAGATGTTAAACATAATTTTATATAAAAAATTAAAATTACAAATTTGAATTTAAAAAAACCATTAACAATTTGGTAAAATTGAAACAAAGATATTAATTTGAATTTATGAAAAATATTAATAAGGGAAAAAAAAAAAAAAGAAATTAAGAAGTCAATGAAGTAGAAAATACAATTAATACAAGGTGGCGCAAAAATAACCTTCCGATGTTTTTTGGCTGTAATTTAAAAAAAAAATGAAAAACTTTGATTCTTCTTGTGGATTATTTTTATTTGGTCTTTTAATTTTTTTTTACATCAAGTCGAGAATATGATGTCATGTAAATGGCCGCCGCCACAGTTGATTGTCATTTGAGCCCTTTTTATGGCATTTTCCATCACTTCGGCCAAAACTTCCGGCGATAGGTCCTCACATTCTTGACGGATATTGTCTTTAAGAGCTGCAAGAGTCTGAGGCTTGTTGACATAAACCCGCGACTTCAAAAAGCCCCACAAAAAGAAGTCTGGAGCGGTCAAATCAGGCGATCTTGCTGGCCAGTGCAAATCGCCAAATCGGGAGATTAGGCGCCCGGGAAATGCATCCTTCAGCATATCGGTTGTGGCACATGCAGTGTGTGCCGTTGCACCGTCCTGTTGGAACCACATGTTTTCCAATCCCAATTCATCAAGTTGCGGCAAAAAGAACTCGTTGATCATTGCTCTGTAGCGCTCACCATTCACCGTAACCGTCTTCGAAGAAAAAAGGTCCGATGACTCCTCTAGCGAAAACAGCACACCATACAGTGACTTTGAGTGGGTGTAATGGCTCTTCGTGGGCTACACGCGGATTTTCAGTGCCCCAGAAGCGTAAATTTTGCTTATTTACTTACCCGCTAAGATGGAAATGGGCCTCATCACTCATGATTATTTTTGATGAAAAATCATCTTCCTCTTGGTGGTGATTAATTCCGCGTTCTGGAGCAGTGTAGCGTAACATTGTTTATTAACGTGTATTTCGCATGTGTTTACTACACAAATGTCAAAACAGAACTGACATTAGGGGCCAATCGCAAAATTTATAGCATTTTCTGATAGGAGGGTTACTTTTGTGCCACCTAGTATATTAAGAAATTATAAAGAGGAAAAGAGAATAGCTTGTTAAAGAGAAGACAAATAATCTGATAGCTTAGATTTAAACACACTTGCATTGCAAATACGCTGTAAATAGGATGGAAGCGAGTTCCAAAGACGTATTGAATTAACGAAGAACTGCCGTTCCGACGCTAAGCAGGCATGCCTAGGTTGAACTAAATTGTTACCACGCTGCGATCTTAGAAATTTTAATTTTTCGTATAAATAAAGAGGTTCCTTAGTAACGATAATTTTATGCAAAAAGACTAACGCCCTCATGTTCAAAACCTGGTCAAAAGACATACTGAATATTTGTTTTGTGTACTGTGATATGCGGTCTGTTCTTTTAAGTCCAAAGACATAACGAGCGATATTGTTATAAGCAACGTTCAGCTTGCGTTTACTTGTAGCATCACAGCAAGCGAAAATTTCAGATCCGTACAGTAAAGTGGGGACGAGATACATTTTTGCCAGTAGCATTCTTATGTTAAAGGGGATAAAATATTGTGTAGCCCACAGACTACGTAGCATGCCATATATTTTTCCTACAGTAATATTGACGTGATTCGTCCAATCCAAAGTATTATTGAAGGTGATACCCAGATTCTTTGCTGATTTTACAACTTCAATACATGTTCCATTTAGTATGACTTCCGGTAGGGTCGAGCTGAGATTTGGTTTTCTGACAATAACTAGACATTTCGACTTATTAGCGTTGAGGCATAAACCATTACCAGATGCCCAATCATTAATTTTACGCAAATTTTCGTTCAAACTTGCAACACATGAGTGAATATCAGATTTGCGACAGCTAGTATACAATTGCACATCATCAGCGTACATTTGGATGCCACAACGGTGTAGAACAGAAGGTAAGTCATTAATGTAGACCGAGAATAAAAGCGGACCCATTATAGATCCCTGAGGTACGCCACGGTTCACGTTTAAAAAATTTGAGGTCGCGCGGCCGATTTTCACTGCTTGTTTTCTATTAGCAAGATATGAGCTCATTAGTCGGGTAGCAGTTGCGCAAAAATTAAACATGTTCGACAATTTTGAACATAAAATTTGGTGATCGACCGTGTCGAAAGCTTTCGAGTGATCAAGGAGAATCAAGAAAGTAACTTCATTTCGATCAAGATTATTTCTAATTTCGTCAGTCACGTCTAGTAGGGTAGTAACACAACTGTGTTTTGGTCGGAAGCCGGATTGTCTGTTAGTTAAAAGTTTATTACACATGAAAAATTTGTTTGTCTGTTTGTACATAAGAGATTCAAAAACTTTAGATAAGTATGGCAAAATAGCGATGGGACGATAGTCGTTTCCAGTTTTAGGAATAGGAATAATTTTGGCTTTTTTCCAAATTGCGGGGAATTCTGATTTGGTAATAATTGTGTTGAAGATGTGCTTAATGAAAGGTAGCAGTGCGGGCAGGAGTAATTTTAAAAACTTAGGATGAATTCCAATGAAACCGACAGCATTTGACTTGACCTCTAAGCAACTTCGCACTATTTCGCCATATTCAACGCAATGGAAGCTAAAAGAAGAGTTCGAGCTAGGATTTCTTTGTGAGTAATGACAAAAATTTCCATTTGGCAACGGCATTGGAATATCAATAAATTTATTATTTAGGTCTTCAACATCTACGCTTGTATCAGCGGACGGAGAACTTCCACCGACTCCGATTTATGCTCCACTTCCTTTTGCAGTCTATAGCCGAACTAAATTTATTTTCGAAGTATGTCAACTTGGCAACCTTCACCGCCCTAACTACATTTTTTCTGCATATTCGGAAGAGATTATAACGTTCCGGTGTTTTCAGACGTTTCCATTTGTTGTAAGCTACATCACGTTTCTTGATTAGAATTTTAATCGAACTTGAAAACCAAGGCCTTTCGTGATATTTAATTACTTTAGTCTTAAGTGAGACGCATTTTTCAAATAAAGCATTGACATTACGTTGCAAGAATTCTACCTGGTCATTTACTGATAGCATGGAGAAAATTTCTGTCCAGTCGACAAGATTTAGCTCTACCTGGAGTGAAGTGTAATTAATTTTTTTAAAATCACGATAAGTTATTTTTTATTCAGGTACATGAAGCTGGAATGGTACATGAAGCTGTGGCGTCCGTGGCGTAGTTGGTTAAAGTGCGTGGCCGCTATGTCAACGAACCTGGAAACCCGGGTTCGAATCCCAGCAGCGACAGAAAATTATTTGAATTAAAATAATTTTTCTGTACGGTCGCCACCTCTCTGCAGACAATGGCAAACCTCAGAGAGTAATCAAAATGCCATGTAAAGCTTCTTGAGAATAAGAACATTTCGTTCATCGCCGTTCGGAGTCGGCGTTAAGCCTGTAGGTCCATTTCTCGGTCAATTGTGTACAAAATTAATAACACGCACAACACAATTGATCATAAGAAGCTAGGTCAAAGTCCTTTCAAGGGCTGAAATGGCCAGTTATTTATTTATTTACATGAAGCTGGAAATCATAGCAAAGGAAAATAAGGTCATGCTTGGAAAAAACGGGAGCGGAAAGTTGATCATAGAGTAAGACTTTATTACGATCACCAACAAAAAAGAGGTCTAGCAAAGTATTTCGACTTTCGGTGAAATGCGTAGGTATTGTATAGTTAGGCGATGTAAGACCAAGAGCACACATGTCCTCAGTTAAATGTGTTTCTACCAGTAGATCACTATTGAAATCACCACATATTGTAATATCATCATAAGAATTTGCTACCGACTCTATTTTCTGCAATAAGTTTTGTGTATTGATGTTACGATTGGGCCTATAGACTGCACCAACAAGCAATTTCTTAAATTCATAAATTACCCCAACAAATAGGATCTCAATGTCATCATGTAGATCTGATTTACTTATAAAATTGCATGTAATACCATCTATAACAAAAATTGCAACACCACCAGCATGAGATTCTCGATCCGCACGAAATATTTTATAGCCCTTTACACTAAATACAATATCCTGAATACAAGGCTGAAACCAAGTTTCGGATACACAAATTACGTCCATACCGGAATTCTCAAATATGTACCGAAACTCATCAATTTTTTTGTTTAAGCTTTGCGCATTTAGGTGGCATACCTGTAATCCCTTCGCCTGCCTGCTAACTATTCGGATTATAGCATAAATACTGTCCTTGGAACTACCACGATTATGATCAAAAGAACTCATCACGGAGATACGCTAAGCTGAAAAAACGAGCATTTGCAGAGCGGGTGTTTAAAATACAGTTACTGTAATACAATATAGTGAACAAGATAACAAAAACGTTAAAATAGAAGAAAGAGATCAGTGTAAACATATTGTAAGGAAACAGAATGAAGAAATCAAGTATGAATAAATAATAATATAGTAGAATAATAAAGAAAGATATGTTAAATGATGCAAAAACATTCCGCTCAGGCAGTAGCAACTTCATCAGCCTTATCATCAGGGCTCGTTTCAGGGCTAGTTCCACTACTTCTTCCAGCAGAAATAACAGCACTATGAAGTTCACTAGTATTGTTGATGGGAATACTGGGAGAACCTTTGTGTAGACGAATGTGAACACAACCTCGGATTGTGAAAGCGTTGTAAACACATTTACGCCTCTTAAATGCAATAGCGGCATGTAGCAGCTTTCTAGTGTCAACACTGAGACACTCATGGATAAACACATTGTGATCAGACTCAAAACCAGCATTTCTAGGATTCACGGGTTTCTTAACTCGTCTTCGATAATCACCGAATGCTTTTACAACCCGATTTCGATCGTAAGGGGTGTAAAACTTGATGATTATCACGGGATCGTAGTTTGGATTAATCGTTCTGGGCTTTATACGAAAAATATCTTTCAGTTGTGGTGGTTGAAACTCAATAGAGTGGCAGACCAGATTAAAGACTTTCTTAATATTTTCGTCTGCTTTGAAAGGTACTCCAAAAAAAACTGCATCGTTGTTTGCATTATTGTTTTTGTCGTTGTTAGTGTTTGATGTTGAAGAGCATCGTTTCAGATCTTCAGCAAGCTCATCACAGCGCGAGGTTAGAAGTTCGATGCGATGTTCAAGAGAGATGAGTTTTAAATCGTACTCATTAAAATTCTCTTTAATAGTTGCAACTTCGCTTTTGACTTGGTTGCTTAATTTAGTCTCAACGTTTGCTATCTCAGTCGAGAGACGATCAAAAATGCTGTCGGTGTGCTTTCGAAGACGGTCCTCTAGTTCATGATATAATTATATAGGTAGCATTGACAAGTATAGATTTTCTCAGCAACAAGGCAACGACTATCTGTCAAAAACAGTTGTTCGTGCAACAAGAATTAAACGAATGTAAAAATAAATAAATTCCGCAAAATATGTGCGTTAAATAAACAATTATAATAATGAAAGTTGTGAAAAAATTATTTGTGATATGTGTTTAACGTTTTCCAGCCGTGGTGTTTTAATTTTAATTGAAAACTTCTTTAATTTCGTCCATATGCATCTGCAGCTGCTGAGGTTGCTACATTTGAACGTTTTCAACATTTTTTCTTATGTTTGCACTTCATAACACAAAGTTCACAAGTTATCTTCGTTGTAGTAATAATAATTCACTATTGATTAAATAAAATAGGCAATATTTTGTAAGAAAATGTTTGGTTATTTGCAAGCGCTGAAACATAAACAATGGCGAAAACATAAGAAATAATTGAACGCTCTCTTTCTAGACATTTTTTTTGACAAATGGTCGTTGCCCAAGCAACTGTCAATACTACCTTATATTATTATACCATGCTCTAGTTGTTCTATTTCAACCTTTAGCTTTACGCCAGCGCAGGGCGCTCCATAGCTCACTGAGCTCTCTGTGAGCGTAACTTTTCACATGTACATAATGGCTGAATTACAATACTGCGTTAGGTCGGTCGACCTTTGACAGCTCGACTACAAACAATGGTTTCTTATGAAGCAACACAAAATATGACCTCATGCATTGCGTCGACCTCATCCCGTAAATATGAATTTGAGGGGGTGACGTACGATCAACGCTATGAGTAGCGACCATAGAAATAAGAAATAAGGAAGTGGTGTTATGCACACATACACTGTATGTGTACTGCGGCATTTTTTGAGCGAAAATTTTGACATTTGCGCTAGAAAATCAAAACAAAGAAAATTGACTCGAGAAATTCTTTGAAAATAATTATTAAAAGCAATTGTCATTGCTTAAAGTAACAGAAATAATAAAGTGATTTTTATAACTAACTTTATAATAATGAATTGTATAGTGCACAGTTGTGGTAGCCATCAGAAATTGATAAACAAAATGATTTCATTCCACACGTAAGTATATTCAAATTCTGTTCACATCGGTTTAATTATTTAAATAAGAGAGTGTTATTTATATTATATTTGTTCTTTAAAAGTGTACTTCAATAAGAAATTAATATATTTCTAATCAGAAATAAGTGAAAAAGCAACAATTAGTGCCAGTTAATTTTGCGCCATTTCTATTCCAGCGCTTATGTCAAAGCACAAACACGACTACAAGGGCGCATTCATTTTTCATGGTGTCATTATTTTCAGGGCGCCTTTTGTTAATCACTGTAGTAAATTAATATTTATTCTTATTTGTTTATTTTCAGATTTCCGCAAATTATTGATACTAATTATTTATATAAATGTATTTGCGCCCTAGGATTGCAACCAAGCTTCGTAAACAAGCTATCAGTTTTGACGTAGAATACGTCATTCTCGGAGGTAAGTAGGGTGGTTGATAGTGATCAGGTGTCGGTATTTATATAACTATTTGAGCCTTTGGTGGGCCTAAAGTACTGATCGTACAATGTTGATGTTAGCACTTGTTGGTCTGCTTGATCCTCAATGCATATATGCATGTATTTATTTAGTTGATTATATTTATTAGTAGTTGCATACGAATAAAATTTTTTATATAATATAAAACAAAAAATTATTTTTGTAATATATAATTATTATGTAATATATACATATACATATATATATATATGTATATATATATATATATATATATATACTAATATTTCTCTGTGTTTATGGGTGAAATAGGCCTACAGGGGAACCGAACACCCAAAAAAATCGGTAACGCACCAAATTGTATACCTCAAGGGTGGTGTGGAAATACAATAATAGAATAATTTCATAATAAAATAAATCATTGACTTAACTTTTAAACTACGCAAATATGTTAAAAATAAACTTCTTTCTATACAATTTATTTGTTTTAATACACAATTCCAATTAGAAAAACTGCGCCTAGCTGTACGCTACAACCGAATGCGGCCCTGAGGGGATATTAATGTATTAGTGTGAACATACACCAGTAAGAAAAATGCCGCACTTTTATTCCAGAACACCACTTCCTTATCTCTTATTTCTATGGTAGCGACATGCTCAAGCTAGGTCGTGCTTTTGACATTCCATATTAACGCTGGGTTGCATTTTCGTTGAGCAATGCTAAAATGTGGGTATTCTTGGATTCCGATGGAAAACTCAGATTTTCATAGGATTATCGTGGGAATTTATATTTTGATGCGAATATTTTTTTAAATTGTTAAAATTTTTTAAATTAACATGCTGCTTAAGTAGTATAAAAATGATTTTGATGAATTTAGCATGATATTAATATTATTCAATTGTATTTCATATTAAAATTTATGCATTTTTTAGTATATTATAAATAATATTATAAGGGTATTCATGCAAAATGGCAAACTTATATATTGGTCAATTAGATAATTTAATGAGGTTGGTTGAGGACGAATACCCTTAATATCATTGTTTGAATAATATAACACACAAAGGAATGTTGTGGTAAGGTAGATTGGCAAATGCCGTTCACTTTGTTTTTGTAAAGTTGTACCCAAGTACTCACTAATTACAAGTGATTCAGCGAGCATTGTACAAGGGGGCGTGGCAGCTCGAATCTGCAATATTGAATAACTTTGGAATTATAGGTCGCACAACATTTGAATTAGGTGTTCGGCCTCGATTTACATGTGCCGTTCCACTGGCAAAATTTTATGGGCGTTGGGAAAAGGGTGTGGCACTTTTTCAGCTGCCCAAATTGTGGGTATAACTTTCGAACTGTTGAAACTCGGTAAGAATGTACTATTTGGTCTTGTCCTTTGACTGGAAAAATTGAGTGAGCATTGGACAAGGTGGCATGGCACCGCCCATATAAGTCAAACTTATGGTATCAAATAGCTTTGGAGTTAAATGCCGCATAATAATGAAACTCGGTATTGAGTTGCCACTTGGTAGTGCCCATCTACTAGAAAACCGAGACGGGCATTGTACAAGGGGGTGTGGCTCCGCCCATACAATTACAATTTTTGATATCGAATAGGCTATGAAAGTAAGTCACAAAACGTTGAATTTTAGAATAGAATTACTATTTGGTGATGCATTTCTACTAAAAAATTTGGACAGGCATTGGTCAAGGGGGTGTGGCTCCACCCATACATGGAAATTAAAGTCGCATAACATTGAAACTCACAATGGAGTACCACTTGGTGATATCCTTCTACGCCTATGGTAGGCATATTGTAGTTTTAGGCGATTTTGTAAAAAGTTTGTACTACAGCACCAACTGGTGTCCAAGTTGGATCAAAGAAGATAGCGCCAAAATACTCGCCGTACCTCAAAACCACAATATACCAATTTTCATTCTAATCGCATAAAGAATTGTACTACAGCGCCCTCTGGTGTTCCATATGGGTCAAAAAAGATAGCAGCAAATCACTCAGCGTACATGAAAACCACTATATACCGATTTTCTTTAAATTTGTACTTATGCGCCCTCTGGTGTTCAAGGTGGATAAAAATTGATTGAAATTGCCCCAAAACACGCACCGTACAAAAAAACTTCCATACACAAATTTACATGAATATTTCCATACGTATTTCCAACTTGCTTTCGTTGACGAAATTTCCTACATTTTGCTCTCAAAATTTGCAAAAATCTCGGCAAAAATAAACAGTAATAATAATAATAAATAGCAGTAATTTTGACAAAAACAAGAAAAATAATGACATCAAGCAATCAAATTTTATAAAAAAAAACAATATTCATATATATATATATATATAAAAATATCGATCAATCAAAGAAAAATTTTTTTGCCATAAAAACTGAAATGTGTTTCCAGAAATTCCATTTTAAATTTAAATTTCATTTCACATTTTATCATTAAATTGGAAAGCGTTCATTTATTTTGAAGCTTATAGTCCGAATTTTCACGTTAATATGTGACATTTTTCATTATTTCGCAGATTATATTACACTTAATAAAAATATCTTAGCTTTCTAAAGTAGGTTTTATGGTTCTTAATGATTTTATGACAATATCTTTTAATTTTTTATTGATTAAAATTATAATTGCATGATTTCGGAAAAAGGGACGTTTTGTGGGAATTTTTAGTATAGCTGCTTTTATTGGCATCACCAAAATGATAGACGCACGATCTGTCAACGCAACATTTAGTTTTGCAAAGTTTGAGGTCGTCCGTTTTGACAGCTTATATCGTAAAGTTTTTTCAACGGAGACCAAAGTACGGTCAAAGGCCGACCGACCTAACGCAGTATTGTAATTCAGCTATAAAGCTCACAACAGAAGAGAATATAATTCAGTCGTTCGCTGACGGTGATGCTGTAATGACCTGTGTCGTTTTGCGCAGCAAATTATATGTACACTCGTGAAAAATCAACTTATTGTAGATTCATAATACTTATGCACATATTTTTTTAGTTTGTAGAATTTTATATTCGTATGTATTAAGGTATTGTTCATTCACATTCCTTATTAATTTTTTAGGACTTAATTTTTTGATTACTTGCTTACTTATTTTATTTAGTTCCTTATTATTTACTTACATATCTTTTGTTATTAATTTTAATTATTCATATATATTAAGATTTTATAATATTAAAATAATTATTCGTATATATTAAGGTTTCATATAATTCATTGATATTATCTATTAAGATTCTTTACATTATTCATTCATATTACTTGTATTAATTAATTTCATAGAAGAAATAATGAACAATACGATGACTAAAAATAACACATAAAATAAAAAAAGAAAAACTTACTAATCTAGATAATTGTGACAACTATTTCGCTCAGTGTGCTCAATTCGAGAGAGCACCAATACTAACAAGACAAAATAAAATGTGACTGTGTTAAGGCTAAGTCGCAAAGGCGCTTTAGGTCGGTCGCGCTTTGACCGTACTTTGATCGTACTTTGGTCAACTTTACGGGATGAACTGTCAAAACGCCCGACCTTATAATTTTGAAATCATAATGACGCGTTAGCATGTCGTGCGTTTGTCACTTAGATGATGCCACTGTACGCAGTCAAACCAAAAAATTCCACAAAGTCTGAAATCCCCAAATCACAATGTATGTGGTAGAAGTACATGATGGCTGTATTTCTTTATTCATTTTAGCTATCCATATTTTAATAGCCGTCGCTATTAATAAATAAATTATATGCTGTTTGTTATATGCTTTATTATTTATATAATAAAGAAAACAATTACAATTTATTATGTTTAATAAATAAATGTTCCTGCATATCTAACCAGCGTAGAAGTTATATTATTTATACAATAAATAAACATCTGTGTTATATGTTGTATTACATTGCTGAAGTTTAACAAAAACAATAACAAACGAAAAAAACTAAAGCAACTGATATCTATTTATATACATACAAATTTACATACATCTAAACAACAGCAGCATCAACAAAACACGTACAAATTCACATACATATAAACAACAACAACAGCATCAACAACAACAGAAGCAGGTACTGAAAAATATTCGCTTCAAACAAAGCAACAACCGTAACATAAGCAGCCACTGATGTTATGAATGATTTATCTTGTAAAAAAGTCAAAATTAAATTACATTCAATAAAAAATATTTTCATGAAACAAAAAATCCCATGCAAACATGTATTTACTACTGCAACTCAACAATGCTCATATATTTAGCTAACTCAATGAAAATACAACCCTGCGCTATCGGCAAATGTCAAACGCGCGACCAAGTTGAACACTTCTCGACTTTTTTCAGCAGCTCGCGCTTTGATCGTACTTTACCCCTTCTTACGAGATTCGACGATATTTACGATACAAAGTACGATCAAAGCTTGAGGTCGAATTATGGATTGCTTCATAACAACTCGTTGTTTCTACTTTAGCTGTCAAAGCGCGACCGACCTAACGCGCCTTTGCGATTTGGGTATTAGAATGCCCAGCCCTGCTTTACGCTCAAACGATCTTCCAATGCATTATAGCTGAATTACAATACTGCGTTAGGTCGGTCGGCCTTTGACCGTACTTTGGTCTCCGTTGTAAAAACTTTACGATATAAGCTGTCAAAACGGACGACCTCAAACTTTGCAAAACTAAATGTTGCGTTGACAGATCATGCGTCTGTCATTTTGGTGATGCCAATAAAAGCAGCTATACTAAAAATCCCACAAAACGTCCCTTCTTCCGAAATCATGCAATTATAATTGTAATCAATGAAAAATTAAAAGATAGTGTCATAATAGCGTTCAATAGCGTTAAAAATCTTTTTTAAATGCTTTATAAATGAGATAATTTTAAAAATGGAGGAAACCTTCAATAAACCCTCGATAAAGCATTTTTAAATTTTATTTTGTTTTCATCTGAGCACAAATTATGTCAAAAATACATCAAATTATTCGACATCGATTTATCGATTTGTTTTCGAGTTATCGATTTAAAAATTTTTTTTTGTTATAAGGTGTATGAAGAAAATTGGCTGTATTATTCTAAATATATAACCAATATTAATGATTGAGGTGCCAAATTGCAGACAATACAATAATGGCATCATTTTATAAATCACCGTGATGAAACGCAACGCTAACGCGGCGCATCACTTGGATTAAAAATTTGCATTTTATTAATCACTACGTTATTGCGTTAGCTATGTTACGTTACCACGGTGAACTGTCAGTCAACAATAGTTTAGGGTTGTCACATGTAAAATAAAACTAGCATCATTATTGCAAATATTTGAAATATTTAAGATTCACCAAATTCTGACTTGTTGGCAACCATATCAGCTGTTCTTTTCAGCCATCATTAAATTGAAATTGCAATATAAACGCCAAACACTGGCGTACACATTTGCTACCTGCGGTAGTTTTTTTATTTCTTTTAACAACATTTCGAACTGTTGGTTCGTTGTTGCTATCTTTAACCTATATTCAAACGATATATGTAAACATTTAAGAATATATGAGTGAAACAAACAGTTATTACCCTTTCAATGCCAACTTATTCGTTCTAACGGCAGCTCAAGAGCAAGTGATGAAAGTGACAGTTCAAGTGAACGAATTTCAAGTGTAGCGTTTTATAAAATGCGAACTTTGTACTGTTTTCACTACGCTATCGCGTTACTCAACGCTGAAGATCACGGCGTGCAGTGTTGCGTTTTATAAATTGCGAATTTCAACAACGCAGCGTGAAGTGATGTGCAGGGATTTATAAAATGATGCTATAAGCTTTCAGAAAATTTGAAATTAATGAAATCCGTTAAGTATTTCAGATTTTAAAGATATTTGCATGTAAAAGTAATTTTATTTTTTACATAAAACCATTTTTTTCTTCAAAATTAACCTTTATTACTATGGATTAAAGACAATATATTATTAAAGCTTGGAAATTAATCTTTCATTTGGTGTATAAAATTTAAGATTTACTTGAACTTTTATCGTGTTTTTCTATGATATAATGATTGCCCTTGTACGAAATGCTCTAAAAAATAGGGTAGATAACGATTTCTGGAACGCCACGATTCGACAGTGCATTTCAGAAGTTCTCTTCATAAAAATAAGAATGGCTGAAGGTTTTCTAGTAGATGGACATTACCAAGTGGCAGCTCCATACCAAGTTTCATTATTATGTGGCATTTAACTCCAAAGCTATTTGATACCATAAGTTTGACTTATATGGGCGGTGCCATGCCCCCTTGTCCAAAGCCCACTAAATTTTTCCAGTCAAAGGACAAGACTAAATAGTATATTCTTACCGAGTTTCATTGATGTGTGACTAATAGTTCGAAAGTTATACCCACAATTTGGGAAGCCGAAAAAGTGCCACACCCTTTTCCCAACGCCCATAAAATTTTGCCAGTGGAACGGCACATGTAAATCGAGGCCGAACACCTAATTCCAATGTTGTGCGACCTATAATTCCAAAGTTATTCAATATTGCAGATTCGAGCTGCCACGCCCCCTTGTACAATGCTCGCTGAATCACTTGTAATTAGTGAGTACTTGGGTACAACTATACAAAAACAAAGTGAACGGCATTTGCCAATCTACCTTACCACAACATTCCTTTGTGTGTTATATTATTCAAACAATGATATTAAGGGTATTCGTCCTCAACCAACCTCATTAAAATATCTAATTGACCAATATATAAGTTTGCCATTTTGCATGAATACCCTTATAATATTATTTATAATATACTAAAAAATGCATAAATTTTAATATGAAATACAATTGAATAATATTAATATCATGCTAAATTCATCAAAATCATTTTTATACTACTTAAGCAGCATGTTAACTTAAAAAATTTGATCAATTTAAAAAAAACTCGCATCAAAATATAAATTCCCACGATAATCCTATGAAAATCTGAGTTTTCCATCGGAATCCAAGAATACCCACATTTTAGCATTGCTCAACGAAAATGCAACCCAGCGTTAATATGGAATGTCAAAAGCACGACCTAGCTTGAGCATGTCGCTACTCATAGCGTTGATCGTACGTCACCCCCTCAAATTCATTTTTACGGGATGAGGTCGACGCAATGCATGAAGTCATATTTTGTGTTGCTTCATAAGAACCCATTGTTTCTAGTCGAGCTGTCAAAGGCCGACCGACCTAACGCAGTATTGTAATTCAGCCATTAAGTGCAGCGCTAAGGCCGTTGTTATACAGACGCTCACGATCACATCACGGGCACGCATTGTTGTTGTTTCAATGTAAAAGGGAAATTTGAGAGAGTGAGCTAGGAAATTTATTTTGCTCAAACTGGTCACCAAATGATTCCAAAATGAAATGGAATCACCATGATACAATTATACAGGTAGGTTTGACAACAGGCTATTTTCTCACGAGATCCGTTCATGGATTGTCAAACTCGTCTGTTTTTTGTTTTTTTGTTTTTTTTGTTTGCTTTGTCTTGTATGATTTTGACAATTCATGTTCGCTGTGGAAAACTGTCACACCTACCTGATTAATTATACCATGGGAATCACGAGATCAAAACAGGGTTTCGCTGTGCAATTATTCACAACATTTGTGTTTTTGCATGAAAATAGTACACTTTTAGTACGAAATGCATGAAAGCAGTAATGAAACCTGCTTAATAGCAACACTTACCATACTCATGCTCGTGATACATTTTTGCATAAAGTATTAAAAGTAGCAGGAAGTGTACTAGTGTTCAGGGATCAAATGAGCGTCTGTATAACATACTTTCATCACAGAGCTCATCAAACGAAAAAAGAGCGTAAAAAAGGACGTGATCTTGGATCATATGAGCGTCTGTATAACAGCGGCCTAAAAGAAGTTAAACTGCCACTCTCTGACTTCGGTGTATTTTCGTTTTTTGGACGAAGGCCTTGTTGCCGTAGTTTCTCACGTGTTAGTCTTGGAGTCGGTGTCATCTAGGTCGTTTGAAGCGTGGACAGCGCGAACTCGAGGAAAATGTTAAACACGATAACTGCTGTAGATGTAGCTTTGAATCATCTGCTCTGCCTTTATATTTGTCTTTTGAAATTGTTGTTGCGTTCTAAGCTACCGACGGCCCGTTTGATCGTTGATACGTTTGATCTTGCAAACGAATTGAACTCGCGCAGCTCAGATTTTTTTCTGTTGATTATTGTTTTTGTATTCAATACTTTAATGTTTAATGTCACCGATCAAGCTAACTAACTAATTAGCTAATTAGATCTTGCGCATTTTTATTTATATATTAATCAGAAAAATCAATATTAGAGATGACTTTCCAATCGTTCGATCTTTCACAGGATTGCACTCGCGCAGCTCGGATTTTTTTCTGTCTGTTGATTATTGTTATTGTATTCAATATTTTAATATTTTAATGTTTCATGTCACCGATGAAGCTGATTAGCCTTCATACAAGAGTTGCACATAAATGTTATTTTGTGATCTTACGCATTTTTACTTAAGTATTAATCAGAAAAATTAATATTAGCGATGAATCACCCTTGTTTTAATAGTTTATCAAAGTATTTATAGAAAAAATATCGACAAAAGAAGGTTTTTTATTTAAAACTCTAAACTATGAAAAACCCCCTTCTAAGCAGAAATCATAAAAAAAGCTTTGTCATCAATCCACTTAAGTCGAGAGACAAAAAAATGGTTTTCAGAGCGAAAATTGGAAATTTTGGATTGGCCAGCTTGCTCACCCGACTTGAACCCCAACGAAAACCTTTGGGGTATTTTTGTCCGTCGGGTTTATAAAGAAAACAGGCAGTACAAGTCGGTGGAAACCTTGAAAAATGCTAATGTCAGAGAATGGAGTGAACTTGATGAAAACTCTCTGAAAAATTTAATAGATAGTATGAGTACCAGAATATTCAATTTTATTTTAAAAAAGGGTCAATTACACTGACTCTTAATAAAAAAAAAATAGATCAAAGAAATTTAAAATGGTTTATATTTATAACTAAATGGTTAAAGTGGTTTTATACTTATGAAATAGAGCGAATATTGTTTTTTTACTCTCAAAAGTACAGTTTGTGAAATAAGAAGTCGAGTTGAGGGGAATAGTTCTATCTCAATTAGGTGTTAATTTGAGTAAAACATTATAATACCATACAGCCAGTCCTTTAGGAAATATCAACAAATCTTGGGTGTTTTTATAAATATGAAACAAACCTTTCTTTGTATCAGCTGCAATATATGTAGCCGTTGTCGGAAGTTTGATTGGTCGAAGTAGCTGATATTTCGTTGAGAAACAAGTTGATAAAGTGACTAACTTCGGTAATCTATATTGATATAGAGTTGTGCCAGCTCTTACCAGGGGACCATAACTCACCAGTGCTGCCATTGACGAAACCACACTCACCTTCTCAGTAACCGGTGTGGTCTCCATTGTTCCTTAGCTTCCCCATTTTTAAAACCAAGTGAATTTATTCGAGTAACAGTGGTGAGTGCAGACATTCCACGAAGTCAAAAGTAGTCGTTATAGAAACCTCTAAATATCCAATTAACTGCCAATTGTGTTGTAAGCTCAGCATCTTCTCAGTTTAGACTAAAGTTTACAATTTTGTTTTGCAATTTTCGAAAAAAATCGAGAGGTCTTAGAGGCCGCCTAAATATACCCAGCAGTTATTTTGGAGTCAATTAAAAAAGTGAAGTAGCTTATTTCTAGCGCAGTTCGCAGTAGCTCTGAAAAGTACAAAAGGCGTTCAGTGGAGAACAGTTATCTTTGCTTTTGTTTTCAAAACTATTTCTGACAAAAATAAACGCGTTCTGACTACTTTTTAAAATTTGCTGCGCACAAAAAAAAATATAATAAAAAAAAATGTTTATAGACAAAATGTTTTCTGGATTGTGGATGGAAAATATGGTACAAATGAGATCTTAAGGACCTTTCCATTGCACTAAATTCTAACACTTTTGATATGATCCCTTTAAAACTAGTTAAAAAAAACCACTTTCAGGCTACTGCGAAAGCAACCAGTTTAAAAATGTTCCTAATGCAACTAGTTCAAATATAGGGAAAAAGGAGTGTTTCTGGGGACAATTGTCTTTTCCTATGACATCAACCCGCAAAAAGCGTCAGTTCGTTCAATGTGAAAGGGTATTGTAGTGGAACTAGTACTGGTCCTTTTTGGAACTAGTTCAGAACTATTTCAAATTTGGTCCACTTTTCTGCTGAGTATTAAAAATTCATCTCATCATTGTACCTCAAACTATGTGATATATTCTACCACCGAGACAAAGTGCAGTAAAGTAATTAAATCATCTATAGAATCAATTAATTGCTTTGGATCAAAGTACTACGTCTTGCAAAATATTTAACCGAGTTATTGTGTGAGATCCACAAAAGATCCTCTTTTACTCTTACTTCATGGAAATCATATGGAGCTAATCAGTCAAACTATGACTTAACATTCCAATTATTAACCTCGTGTAAATTAGTCCAGTTTAATAAATAGAAGTTCATATAGATAGATATAGGTGTTACTTCCCACTTTCCAGGTGGGTTTAAGGGGCAGCTTGTGATAAAATAAAAAATTTTCAATATTTTCAATAAAAAATTGGTTTACGTACTGAATTAATGAGCACACTTGAGATACTTGGCCAAACTGTCACCAGTATTATGCCCAGTACAATTAGAAAGGATCCCACAGTAATAACACAATTTTTTTCTACTGTCGTATGCTGCAACAACACATTCTAGAACTATTTAACATCTTCAACTGTACCGACTTTTCTGTTTAACCCTCGTGTGTTGACCACTTTAATTGTCACATTCACAATGCAGGGGTCTAGCCAGGCCCCATACATATTTATATGAGTTTTAATGAAAAATTTCAGGATATTGTTGATAGTTTTATTTAAAACATATAAAATTCACATTTTTTGAGGTATAAGAATATATACGTACATAAGTGTAATGAATAATTTTAATGAAAAATGTTTTTATTTAATTTTTTTACTCGTTTAGAGCAATTGGAATGTTGCTGGCAGACAGGCTTCAAACATATTTCGCAGTAGAAACGGTTTTTACGCCGGGATTTGTCATTGGCATGGCATAACCGGCAATCACATTTTTTTTTCCAAAAAGTTGGGACCACTGCAACACATTTCTTTTAAAATAATAAAAATTATGTTTGGCGTAAAAAATTTCTTAAACACTTCAATTGGAATAGAATCATTCTGGATTGGGCCTCCTTTGCAACGCATTATATTATGGGTTCTAGTTCTTCCCATTTGCGGTGGCACTGTGCTCCATTGTATGCCGTCTTTTCCACAAAAAAAAACGGCTGCGAGCCGACTTCTGGTAGCAGCTCTTCGCATCTTCATCGTCACTTTGAAACACTTGCTGTATTTTGAAGTCCTGATCTTGCTCAACATCTGATGCGTCTTCTGTATTAGGGAAAATATAAAAATCTTCATTTTCACCATCTTCTAATTTAGAAGCATCAAAGTTTTCTGCATCATCTGCTTCTCTCCACGTTCCAGGTCATTACACAATGCAGCGGCAATTCGTTCATAAAATGAAGGGTTAGATCGTGAATACGTTTGGAAAACTATATCCACTTCGTCAATCACTGCTTCGGGATCTTAAATAATCTATATAAAAAAAAAGGAGCTTATGTTTGTAAGGCCGCAATAGACTCCTAAACTACTCATCCGATTAGCATAAAAATTTGTTTATAGAAGTTTTTTGGTACGGTGCATGTTTGTGGGCTATCAATTTTGATCCACCTTGAACACCAGAGGGCGCTGTAGTACAAATTTTTTACAAAACTGCCTAAAACTCATAAACTGCTAATGCGATCAGAATGAAAAGTGGTATACAGTGGGTTTCATGTACGTTGAGTGTTCTGCTGCTATCGTTTTTGACCTATCTTGAACACCAGAGGGCGCTATAATACAAATTTTTACAAAACCACCTAAAACTCCCAAACCGCTTATGCGATTAGAATAAAAATTGGTATATAGTAGTTTTCAGGTACGATGAGTTTTTCAGCACTATCTTCTTTGAACCAGCTTGGACACCAGATTGTGCTGTAGTACAAATTTTTTACAAAATCGCCTATTTTTAGTTGTTTTCTTAGGTTACATGTGCAAATATTTACAAAATATTAAATATTTCTTAAATTTAGTAAAATAAAAATAAATTCCATTATTTTCACAGCAAAAACATGAACATATCTTGAAAAATATGAAAAATTTTACTACAACGATATATTTAATGCAACATCGTTGCTCAAAAATGAGAAAAAAACAATCAGAAATTTAATTTTGCGACTTTCGAGTCAAATATCTCCGCTGCTTTTGTATACATTTTGTTAATTTTTTTTTGTCTTAAAGCTTCATCAAAGTACTATGAAAACCTTATTGCAAAAATACCGTTAGTTGAGTATATATATTTTAAATATTTTTTTCAAAAAATGTCTAAAACTTTGGATTTTTCCTCACAAAAAGGCTCAAAATTTCTTTTTGTTGTAAAAATAATTTAAATTCAAATTCGCAAATTTTCAACTCTATTTAACAGTTATAACATTTATAAGCAAAAGTTATTTCAATTTAACGCAAAAATTAAAAAAACATTTTTGTGATTCAAAAAGCAGGCTACCCCTAGATTTTTTCGAACAAAATTTTCTTTTTCCAATATTGTGTTCTTATAATTTTGAAAAAAATATACAAGCTGAAAAATTAATTTATTAGAAAAAATTATCTAAGTATCTCTTGCCAATCAAAAGTTATAGCCAATAATGTTTATCCAAAATATATATACAAAAAGCAAAACGCTGTCGGTGTGATGGCTGGAAACTTCAAAATTACTGAGCCGATAGAGCTGAAATTTTGGCAGTACATTTTTTTCAAGTACGAGATGGTTAAAATTTCTGTCACACTCCCCTTCTACCGCCCACAAATTAATAAAAATGCTATATTTTCTACGGTTTTCGACAATTTGGCTACATTTTAGTAATTTAGTCTGTATGCCCACTGTCGGCCACTGTACACTAAGGAAAAAAAATATTAAATTTATCCAAAAACTTTTTTAATTTATCCAAAAAGCGAGTCATTTTTGCACCAATAACGCATTTACTTAAATCGACTATGTAAATATTTAAAATTTATTTAAATACTTTTTTAATCAAATAAAATATTAAAATATTTAAACAGAATTAATAAAAAATATATTAAAATTATGCACGAATATATTTGAATATCTTTCAAATATTTACTATTCGAAAATAAAACTATCGCATTTAAGGAAAATTCATATAAAAATATTGAAATTGAAAAACAATTTATTTGAATATTTCCCACGAGCTGCGTCCATATCAAACGCCATTTAGTGGTATATTTTATTTTCTTTTTGTGAAAATATGATTTGTGAGTGCGGTGGTGAGTGCGATGCATGATGAAATCATGTAGAGTGGAGTGACATTCTTGAGAAAATACCGAGTTGTCACTCATTCACCACCGTACTCACAAATCATATTTGCGAAATATCCATGATATATTACCCTTGAAACATTAACTAAATGAGAACTATAAGACCTGCAACTGCTGGTGCGAAGAAACAGGAACAGAGTGCGATGCTGCTGCTGCTTGGCAGCTGTATGGAATATGTGTGTCAGTGTGTGGCATAAATAAAATTTAAATATGGGAAAAAACGAGTTGTAAGGAAAATATTTGATTTATCCACGTAAATATTTTAATGAAATATATTCTCAGGCATGGATAATGTTAATATGCGTTATTTCCCTTAGTGTACTAAAACTGGATAATGTCCATCTATTATAAAACTAGGATGGGTATTATATAAGGGGGTGCGGCTCCACCCATACAATTAAAATTTGTATTATCGAATAGCTTTGAAAGTAAAAGTAGCAGTACTTACATACAAACTCAAAATGGAGTTACTATTTGGTGATCTCCTGCTACTGGGAAACTGTAACGGGCAGTGGAAAATAACAGTGGTGTCAAACTATAAGTATAAGAAAAGTTTTGAATACCCCTATTATGTTCCCATATCGAGAGCTTATATTCAATATGACCTATCTACAAAAACACATTTCTTCAGGAGAGCAAAAAAACCGTTTTAATCTTTCAGTATACATTTATTTACTTATCAAAGTACTAGAATATTGTACAATTTTGTTAATAAGTTTCCATGCTAAAAAAAATTTAATTTAATCTTATACTTTCCCTCTAGGTGTAGATACGTTATTTTGTATATTAAAATTTTTTATTTTTTTGTGTAAATATGTAGATAAGTCTTTTTATTCAATAGAAAAAATAAGTTCTTCGCCAATTCTTTGATGCTTTTATTCAGATGTTCGTTGGTTAAAATATTATCCAAAAACTAGGAAAATATCGAAATAGCAGGAAAGAATAATAACGATTGCCTTTTAATATAAGTTCATTTTTATACCCCCACGTTTAAAAAACGTAAATGGGGGTATATTAATTTTGTCACTCCGTTTGTAACGCCCATAAGGAGGCGTGGTAGGTATAGAAAAGTATATATATTCTTGATCAGCATCACTACCCGAGTTGATTTAGCCATGTCCGTCTGTCTGTCCGTCTGTCTGTGATCACGATTACAGCCGTAAAAGCTATCATCACGAAATTCAATATTTAAGCTTTTATCTAAAAAATGAAGGTCAAGTTCGTAAATGAGCCAAATCGGATGAAAACCACGCCTACCTCCCATACAAAGTGACTTTATCAAAACGGTAAAATCTCTTCGGATTCCACAAAAATGAATATATGGACTTGAAATTTTGCATTTTTTATTTAAATTACTAGTTTTATTTAAATTTTCCACTGTGATACGCTTGCTGGGCAACATTGTAGCGTGGTCTTTAACAAAATCTTTCTAAGCCTCCCAGCTTATGCTCCAAAACATCCAGAAAATATTGTTGCTGGTTTCTTCATCAAACTTGTGACAGTGCCTTACTTTGCTTTTCAAATAAAAAGCTGTCGAGCACTTTGGACCAATTTTTCTTTCTAGTTTTTGGGTTTTTTGTTCGCACTTGCGAGTATTGCTTACCCCTCATGCGGTCCGTTGCGTTTTCTGTCCTTTTATTAGACTTAGAGTCATGATTTCTCTTTTTTCTTCGAATAAGACTTATTGGCAATTTATCGTCAGCGTAAAAAGCCTTAATATTTCAAGAAAACTTCATCCGATTATATAATAACCTGTTATTTGTCCAATTTCTTCCTCTGTCGATGATACATAATCAGTTGCTATGCTTTTCAATGCATTTCTTCCTTTATTTTGCACTGTCATTGTAATCTACCACGATTTTTTTTAAAATGTTCTTAGACATCTCGAAAGAATTATGTAGATGAGTCGATTTGCATTCACAAAACAAAACAATTGTAGTAGATAAGTAAAACAATTAACGATAAAAACTATGCTAAACGTTTTTTCTTCGTTTTGAAATTAATCTCACGAATCACAGATGAGTCAACGATTGCTTTGCGATAAAAAACGAATTTCGTGGAAAATGTAGATAGGTCATATTGAATATAAGCTCTCGATATAGTAGCAGGGTGCAGAAACGCGCGCCGGGAAAAGGCTAGTATTTTATAAAAATAAAAAAACTGTGGAAACTTCTCGACAATAAAACTTTTCGAATTACAAAAACACTGACAAATCGATTAAATCGCACAAAAAAATGAATAAAAAAAAGGGAAGCCCCCGCTTCAGTAACAATGACAGTTACAATGTAACCATAGTTGCCATATTGATACAATATTGATATCGTAACTTTTGCCCTTAGCTCCGCGGGTTCTCGTCGGATTTGTGAAATTCTGGAAAACAACAACGCAGAAATTTTCAGTTGTATTTTACATTCAACAAAAAAATACAATTCCATGTATAAATGTATGATGTACATTTTATGGAAATCACATGTCGTATTTACTTTTTGAGATTTGTCATTGTCTGTAGAGAGGTGACGGAGAAGTAGAAAAATTAATTCGATTGAAAAACTTTCTATGTTAAGTGGGAATCAAACCACTGTTCTCCGGCGTATGGGTCACGCACTCTACCGGTTGGGTTTATTTTTTTATGAAATCGTAACGTTTTGAAAAATTATCAAATAGTCTGCTTCCCGTCTGAAAATGGCAACAAATCCGATATAAGGTGGACCATATGGCAACACTTCTGGTAATCAACTAGCATAAAACAACAAAGTAACAAAAAGGGAATTTCCAAAAAAAGTCTTACAAAATGCATAGGGTCTGGCTGGGCCCCAGCGTTGCGAATATGACTACAATTTTAGTTTTTTAAAAAACAGGACTCGCCCTATATTTTTTAAAAATGTTTTTTTTATAAAGTTATTTTGAAAACGTTCTTCTAGGAATTCATGAAATATGTAATCGATCCGAAAAGTAGAAGTATTAAAAAAATTGAAATAAAACCTTAAAGAGTCTGGCCAGACGCCAATATTTATTTAAGGGTTAAAAAAATAGTGCAAAATTAGGTAGAGGAAAAAAGTCGTTAGATTGAATCCACCATTATGAATTTTGCATGATGCTTACTTCTTGAAAATAAATTCCCAGCACGTTAGTCAAACAGGTCACAGTTTATATTTTAGTCAATCAGAACATTGGAGACATAAGCGATTTTCTCCACAAGGCGTTATTAGCATAAACAGAAGTGGGTTCAAAACTGTCAAAGAAATGTTCTTATAAACTTCCGCTTATACTTGGCAGTGATTTAAATATTTACTTAGATAAAGATAACACATTGCGTTTAGTTAATTTTTTTAAATAATAGATTAATATACTCGTAAATCTAGTTTCTGGTAGAACACTGGAGAAGACTAGATATGGTACAACCATGTAACTTCCTACGTTCATCTATCGTATATTAGTTTCTAAATACAAACCTACTGTCACAGTATTCAATAATGACGTCACTATGTGATATATGCGTCTGTGGCGTCCGTGGCGTAGTTGGTTAAAGTGCGTGGCCGCTATGTCAACGAACCTTGGAGACCCAGGTTCGAACCCCAGCAGCGACAGAAAATTATTTGAATTAAAATGATTTTTCTGTACGGCCCCCACCTCTCTGCAGACAATGGCAAACCTCAGAGAGTAATCAAAATGCCATGTAAAGCTTCTTGAGAACGAGAACATTCCGTTCATAGCCGTTCGGAGTCGGCGTTAAGCCTGTAGGTCCGGTTCTCGGTCAATTGTGTACAAACTTAATAACACGTACAACACAATTGATCATAAGAAGCTAGGTCAAAGTCCTTTCAAGGGCTGAAATGGCCAGTTGTTCATTTATTTATTTATTTTATTTATAGCTGGACAGTGAATTTTCTCTTTCCAATTGAAAATAACCTTGACCAAAATGTTAATTGTACTAACCATTTGCCAACACAGAAAATTACATAGGCCCATTTAACATTTTCCAAAACTGTAAGGTAATTTTCAAAATTAATAGTACAGCCCAAGTGTACTCTTGCAAATTTTAAGCTTTAACATCGAAATTATGAATTGTGTTATTGCATTTTCAGAAAATGTGTATGTAAGATAACAAAAAATATCGCAATTCGAGCTATTCTTATAATCAATTTTCTTAGTCGAAAGAATCAATTTCAAGTTCAGTCTGACTTAAATAGTATTTATTTTATAAATCTTTATATGATATCCAAATAAATGTTCTCAATTTTCTATGGTTTCCTTATTCTCCATGTCGTTCAACAATTTTTTTTGGCCATGCCAACTTTTTGTCAAGGTCAAAACAAAGCCAATCAAGATTAGAATGCCACCCAACGAAAGCATACCAATGCCAATATTGCGTCCCAGACTAGGTAAATTTAGCACAAACTAAAGAAAAGAAAAAATAACAATCGAGTTATTTGATTAAAAAATATAAACTTGCCTTTATCTGTTTACCCAGATCACGATTTAGTTGAGCTTTGCTAGCTGTGATAAAGACTGGTGCATAGAAATCAGGTATATTCTTCAAAATGCTGAGGAAAAAGATAAATTCTGTTTAAATAGGAAAACTTACCACGGCATAAGGAACACTTACGTGATATCCTCATCGCTTCTTATATGCAAATTGACTTGAACTGCCGCGTTTACCTTAAGTGGAATACCCAACTTGGGTTCCATAATAATGTAAAATGCATCACGTTCATAGTTTACATTCATGCCCGTTATGGTATCCGCAAAGCTAGGGTCCGCATACATAAAGTTGGCATGCGACAAATACATGGGAGCACCTTCGGCACAAGGTCCCAAATCTGTAACGCCACTCTTTGGACAATTATCGGGTTGCCTTTTGGCGGGACAGTAACATTTCATGTCTGGATTGAGATCGCCACTATCAAAAGTGTCCGGTTTCGTCTCATACTTGACACCCTCTACTCCCTCCAAAGTGACTTTTTCGTCTGTTGGTACCAGGTTTATAATGCGGCAAGTATCCGTTATGAATATGGTGATAAACTCATCGGCAGCCCTGCTCGGCACCCATAGATCTGCAGTGCTGCCATTGAGACGACCACATTCACCCTCGTAGAAACCAGTATGATCTTGACCTTTCCAAAACTTTATGTCACCCATTTGGCGCAGATCACCCTGCCCCGTGTGAATGGTGAAGGCACCTTCAAACTCCTTGGAACCATTGCGTTGATATAGCCAGGCAAAGTGATCCGATTCAATGTTGCCGGCCAATGAGTTGTTGAGACTCATGGCATAGTGCAGAAACTCATCATAGAATCCGTCGAAAAGCCACTCAATGGCGGTGTGTGTCTGATAGAGTGCGCCACCATTTGAATTGAGCGCATTGTTGAAGAAGAATTTGATGAGTTTCGGTTGATCGCGGATAACAGAAGAGGCGGCCTGACGGTGCAGAAATGAATGAATTATTTATTTGCCCTATGTGGCACTCCATACACTACTTACAATTGAGGGCAAATGAGGAACTGTGATTAAGTCGTCTAAACTGCCAACTGATAAATCAGGCTCGTAGAACCACGTGCGCTTTCCAAAGAAAGTCACGGTCTTATTCTCGTGCCAAACCACATCCTCTTTTGATTTCTCTTCACGAAAAACATAGGGACCCAATTGTTGAAAGTTTGGCTTCACGCCAGGCACACGCACATCCGCCGCATTTGTCCAATTGAACAAATACATATACATGTACACGGGTATGGGTGTGACATTCCACATATCAAATGTACGCGAGTCTGGCGCAAGTGGCAATGACTGTAGGCAGATTGGTTCAAATGTTAATGTGTTATTTATTTTCAACCGTATATTTTTGTAAAACTTACGCCGAAGACTATATCGTCAGCCCATGTTGGCCACCATATGACTAGGACCAGACCAGGAATGAATAGCAACAAGCCCAGGCCGAAAACCCAAACTTTCTGCTGCGTAACACTGCAGCACTTACAACACATGATTCCAAGAAGTGGATTCTAATCGAAATGAACGAGGCTTCAATTGTCGTTGGCCAATGCACCGACGGTTCCAAATTGATTAAGTTATGAAGATTAGTTATAACTAGCGATTAATTTGATAGCTCATTGAATTAAGCTTGTTTAAACTTAAAAAAGCAGTCAAGCAGCGATAAGCCAAACAGAAGTATCAGCTAAATTGCTTTTTATTGTCCCAAAGTCTTGAATCTTATCGGAAGTTGAATCTAATCGCTGAAACGAAAGAATTTAAAATTTTTTATTTAAATTAATCAAATTAGCCACTGACTCGGTAGCTAGTCTGGTTCAAAATCTTGGAATAAAATTTAAACTATTTTGAATAACATTCAGAACACGATCAAAATAAGGATACATTTCAGTTCAAAGGAAAGTTAAAGATTTTCTAAACCTAAAAAGACTAGTTTCCCATCCTCAAAAAGTTCAAAACGAACGGATAAAATTAATAACAATAAAAGAAAATTTTATCTCTCATTACCACATCGGCTCTTGTACAATTAGCTCTCAACACGTTCTACTAACAAGGCTGTAAAATTTGGTCTATCAATTGCTTATAACTAGGGCTCGGAATCTCATGCACTAAAAAATCGAAAATATGCGCTAAAAACAGGTAAAATATACAATAAATAATATTCATTCATTTTAAATTTTATTGTCGGTAGAAAAAAAGTTTTAAAATATAACAAAAAAGAAAAACTGTTAATTTTCAAATAGGTACATATAAAATTAATTTATAAAAAACACCAAAAAAATATGAAGCGAACATAAGTTTAAGTAAAATTATTGCAGTTAAGTAAGTACATGGCGTAGTTGGTTAAAGTGCGTGGCCGCTACGTCAACGAACTTTGGAAACCCAGGTTCGAATCCCAGCAGCGACAGAAAATTATTTGAATTTTTCTGTACGGCCGCCACCTCTCTGCAGACAAGGGCAAACCTCAGAGAGTAATCAAAATGCCATGTAAAGCTTCTTGAGAATAAGAACATTTCGTTCATCGCCGTTCGGAGTCGGCGTTAAGCCTGTAGGTCCATTTCTCGGTCAATTGTGTACAAACTTAATAACACGCACAACACAATTGATCATAAGAAGCTAGGTCAAAGTCCTTTCAAGGGCTGAAATGGCCAGTTATTTATTTTTTTTTTTTTTTTAAGTAAGTACATACATGATATCAATATTTATTTCTGTTATTGCCATATTCCACCAAAATACTATTTTATGTTTTCAAATAGAATAGAATATTTCCCAATTGGGTCTTAAGAAGTTTTTGTACAAGGAACATGATCGTTTACAGTATAATTGGTTTTAGAACTTTCATTTAACTCCAAAATACTCGTAATTTTCGTTATTTCAAGAAAAAATTTGGTGTTTTATTTTTAAGAATTGAACATTTTACATAATTTATGTTTTTTAATGTTTTTATTTATGTGATTAAATGATAATAATAATAATAAACTGACTATTTCAGCCTTTGAAAGGACTTTGACCGAATTTCTTATGATCAAATTGTGTTGTGCGTATTATTTAATGTTTGCACACAATTGATCGAAAACTGGACCTACTAGTTTTATGACGACTTTGACGGCTCAAGAAGCTTTACATGGTATTGTTTACTCTTTGAGGTTTGCCATTGTCTGCAGAGAGGTGACGGCCGAACAGAAAAATTAGTTCAATTGAAAAAACTTTTTGTGTCAGATGGAATTGAACCAGTGTTCTCTGTCGTATGGGTCACGCACTCTACCCACTGCGCCACAGCCGCAGTAATTTTTTGATTACTTCACATAAAAAACCATAATTGGAAAGAAAAGGAAAGTTTAAAAGTACTTTAATGTTTTAAATCGATGTAAAATCGGAATCGTTGGGCTCTTTCACTACTTCATCGAATTTTTCCAAGTTCATTAAGCCATATTCCACATCTTGTTATAAATGGCTCTGGAGGAAGCGGAATGTCAGGAATTTATCATTAAAAATCTGTACTCTGTAGTGCCTTTAAAAAGATCTTTTTCCACTTGATATAATAGAATTCAGTTTACTAAAATTACTTCTGATTTCTTCAGATAATCGATGAATAGCAAGCAAAAATTTTTGGTTGCGCATATGTATCATTTTCATATCATTTTCATGTAAAATTCCCACACAACATTTGCTACATATCTTCCCTGGATATCGGTGGTCTCGTCTATGGAAAACCATAGATAATGATCTTTTAAAGTGTTCTTGATTTCCTTTAAAAAGCGAGAATACATCTGTAGCTTGTTTCTGTAACCAAATCGATAAGTTACTGATTTGTGTGACGTCACACCGACTCAATTGAAAGTTAACGATCTCATGATAACTGCTGTTTCCGTACGTTGAGATCGGTAAAAACTCGGTCTGTATCGGTCTGTATATACATATTTATTCCATACACCTGAGCATATGACCTTTTAAAGCGTGCCGGAAAGGGTTAATATGTATCACCGACCACCATTACTTTTGCAAAAGGAACATTTTTGCCTTTGACACCTATTCCCTCCGACCACTCCTTAGGGGGGTCCCATACAAATTTTATGGTTTTGTCGATATTTAACTTTCGTTTTCGATTCGCATAATATATGCTGCGATTCGAATAATATTTGCTGCGATTCGCTTTTCATGACATCTTTTTTAAAAAATATTTAGCAAGAATGGATAAATAAAGCAACAGCGGAATTTTTTTGCTACCTAGTACACTGCAGAGTCGAAAAATTTGTTCAATGCTACCAAGTTCAACAACCCATGTGGAGAGTCGAAATGTCAAAATTTCATTGTCGATAATATGCCCGGATATTTAATTGGCTGCGGAATTTTGACATTTCAATAACAAATTATGTTAAAAAGCATGCCCCTCAAAATTACTCTAAATTACTGTGCTACGCGATTCTGTTAAAAACAACATGCTCCCAAAATTATGCTTTTTTTTAATTATAAGATTTATGTCTTCAAGCTAGATGGCGCTGTCTTCACCGTCGAAAAAACCGGAAACCGTCGATAAATAGGTAGCAAACTTAAGCAAACAACACCATCAAATGTTGGTTTTATATTTCATGTAATTGTGTAAAATTTATATAAGTTAGAGAGTTCAAACATGAATTTTTCTCCCAGTGAGGATCAAGCAGACCAACAAGTGCTAACATCAACATTGTACGATCAGTACTTTAGGCACACTAAAGGCTCAGATTGTGATATAAATACCGACACCTGATCACTATTAACCACCCTTCTTACCTCCAAGAATGACGTATTCTACGTCAAAAATTTTAAATTTTGTGGATTTAGATCATAAAAATGGTGATCCATGATACCCTATAACTTCTCTATAGGTTAGAGGTCATTTAAAGAGAGGTATATTGTGCTATCTAAATCTTATATATTAATACGCAAACATCGAATGTTGTCGTACACTTTTTCAATATTTATTTTAGAATAAGGAAAATGAAACGTATATCATTCGAAAGGTACTGCACCATAGATGTGCCGAATTATGTTAGATTTTAAATTGATGACCTTTGACCCGAAATATTAACGTTGAAAGTTTATATTAATTTTAGTTAGGGATCTCAGAACTGGGAAGAGGTAGAATGAAGAATGTGGTATCAGATGAAAGGTCTGGCTGCACAATATGATTGAATATACGATTGGTGACCCTTGACCCCAAATATGAGCGGAAAAATAGCATTTATTAAATAAAAGCTAAACTGTAAGAGATGGAAAAACATGATATAAGAGAGAAATTTAGACATTCATAAGATGTGCAAAAAAAATTTAATATTTTTCACCATCGTTTACGGTTACCCTACAATAAGCACCTTTTCATGTAACAAGTGTCAATATATATTGTGATGGTAAAATTGCTTACAAATAGTAAATTTTGAAAAATTTCCGTTACTTTGACATCAAAATTATTGTGATATCTCGAAAACTATAGATGTTTTCAGTACAACGTTTTTTGTATGGAAATTCGTTGGTTGAGAAAAATAACGGTATACGAAAACTTTTTTGCTAATATTTTCACGAATAGTATGTTCAAAAAATTTCCCGTTATTGTGACATCAAAAGTATTGCGATATTTCGAAACCTGTAGATTTTTTCCATGCAATGCATTTCTTAAAGCAATGTCATTGCCTCAGAATGAGAAAAAAACAATTGATATTTCAAATTTTGATTTTGCATGAAAATATCTCAGCCATTTTTCAATCGATTTTCCCTAAATTTACTTTGTCTGAAAGTTTAATTAAATAACTTTTGAAAAATAAGAAAAGATTTACCGTTATCTCACTAACTCAATTTCTTGTGTTGTTTTCAAAAAAACTCTAAAATATTAAATTTTTTCTCAAAAATTAGACCAGACATTCTTTTTTTGTAATTTTATTTTTGTTTTTCCATTTTTGGCTCTCACACTCTTTCATATACCATATCATTTATTTGCAAAACTTGCTTCATTTTGACACATAATTTAATTAAGTGTTTCTATCATCGAAAATCATGAGCTACCCCCTATGATTTTTTTGATGAAAATTAAATTTTTCAAAATGTTGTTTTTGTATTTTTTATAAAGTTCTACAGCTAAAAAAATAATTTTTGTGAAAAAATTTTTCAAATATTTCAAACCACTCCAAAGTTATATACACAAATATATGTTTTAAGCCATTTCCTTATCTACTTTATGTATTATACATATTATTATTATACATCTATATATAAATAGGTGTACACAGAACAGTTAAGAAACATTTTCTCCCGTGTTTCTCAACCAATTTTGATAATTTTTTTTTAAATTAATAAGAATAGGGAAAAAAGTGCACCGAATATCTATGGTGGGCAATTCGACTTCAAATCAGACGTTCCATTCCACTGGTTACATTTGATGAGCGTTGAAATAGAGGCGAGGCACTTTTCATCAGCCCAAATTTTCTGTATAACTTTTGAACTATAAGTCACAAATCAATGAAATATGGTAAAAACTTCCTTCCTTGACAAAGGGGCGTAGAAACACTCATACAACTCAAAGTTGTTATATCAAATAGCTTTGGAAGCATTTCTACTAGAAAGTAGAATAAGGGAAGTAGGGTACTAGGGATTTTTACTAGGGTAAAGTAAAAATCACAGAACATGGAAAATCAGCATTGAGTTACTGTTTTGTGATTTCGTGCTGGTGGTGCGTTTGGTGCTGTATAAGTTCGGTTACGTTTGCATATGAGTGAATAAAGTAAAAAAATGTTTTCAATAAAAACACAAAAAAAAACAAAAATCAATTTTTAAATGGTCGAATCTCGACCAAAGGTGATACTAGTCACTATAAATATGTCTTAGATACATGGATTGATGCATTATCTTGCTGAAAGATACAGTTATCGTCCATTTTTTCTTCCATTCAATTCACCAGTACATCTTCCAAACTTTCGGTGTTCGTGTCTGAGTTCATTTTTGATGTAATAAAACATATTTTATCTTTTCTTTTTGCAGAAAACCCTGGCCAGACGATGACGCTTCCACCTCCAAAGTTCCTTTACATACTATATGAACATCTTTGTAGATAAGATAGTGGCAGCAACAACTCATGGAGTCAGGAATATTCAAATTGAATTTGCTCCTATCAGAAAATACATTATTGTTCCCTTCTATCGTCCAATGCATGTGTTTGCGGTCAAATTCCAGTCTTGTGCTTTTATTATATGATCGAAGCGAAGACTTACATTGAAGCTTCTTCCATTAAATGTAAGATGTTGATCGCAAGATTCGAGAAACATGTTTTTTGTTAGAGGAAGTTCAAGTTTTCTATGTATTTTACTGTAATTTCATTTATATTGGGTTGCCTCATATTTTATGGTCCCTGTTTTTCTTTTATTAAGTTTCTTATTTCCTTTTGTGTGCTTCTTGAGTCCGTAATTTTTCATCTTTGAAAAAATTGTAAATTATATCAGTTGTGATACGATACCACTAACATTTGTTCGGAATCAGTTAAAATTTTGCTTTTGACATACATATTTTGGATCTTCTACAAAAAAAAAAAGGTTTTAGTCACGCCTCTTTTTGTCTTTAACACATTGTTTGCTTAACAATAAACTAAAGAAAAAAAATACAATCAAATTATTTCACGAACTAATTTATTTATTCTACGAAAAGAACCTTGCCGCGCTTAAACGAATGTGCCGATCATTTCTACTCTATATAAAGGAAAGTACCCAGCAAACATTAAACGTTTGATATCGATTTGAGATTGATTTGAGAATGATTGCATTCTCAGCAAACAGTGGACTTTATTCTCAAATGGAGAAATAGGTTTATTCTCAAATTTATATCAAACGTTCAACTCAAACCTGTTTCAAATGTGATTTTTAAACTATTCAGAAAACCATTTGTTCTCAAATCAACCTTAAATCAAACTCAAATATTAATTCAATTCATTAATTCTCATTTGAAAATGATTTGAGAATCACATTTGAAATCAAATTTGAGAAAAAAAAAATTCTCAATCCTTTGACTTGTGTTTGCTGGGTAGCTTCTATTCTAAAAAAATTAAAACAACAAGAATATTTTTACGGTTTTAAGGAGTAGAAATTTTATGATTTTTTGAAAATAAAAAGAGTTCCCAATTAGGATATATTTCGATAATTAGGAAGGAAATCTTAAAATATTTAAAGTACATTTAAACGAATTCTGTTAAATTAAAAATTGCGTTATACCAAAGCTTGGACTAAAAAGTAGTGTTAGATTTTTAACCATGTATGAATTCGATCATGAATACACACGCAGTAATTGCAGTACAATACTTCCACATTAATGGCCCGTTCAAAGCTTAGTTTTAAATGTAAAGTTAGTTTTAATATAATATTTTTTCTATATTCAAAACTAATATTTACTTGAAGTGAGAAAAATTTGCTTTTTTCAAGTAAAAAATTTGCTGAAAACTAGAATAATTGTTTTGAGAAATTGATTTGCCTTGAATTGAGAACAATTTGCTTTATTCAAGTTAAGAATTTATTGAAAATAAGAATAATTTGCTTGATTCAAGTTAACAATTTTTAATATAAGAGTGTTTTGTTTGATATTCGAAACTTAATTTTCTAATTATAATGAAAATCCTTCAGCAAAGATGTAGGATGTAAGATAAACGATCATAGGAAACTACTCGAAAATACTCAATTCATCTTGTAGACCCTTACATGTTCCCAAATAAAGTAACATATAAGACACTGCGCTTGCGAACCATGCCTTAGTTTGTTCGCAATCTTTAACATGTTTTCATGTAAACATGTTGTGAATTATAAACATGCCAATATAAGATGAAGTGAAAAAAATTTGCTTGGCTCAAGTAAACAGTTTGCTGAAAATTAAAATAATTCTCTGCGATTGCTTAAGTTAAGAAAATATTTCTAAATTCTTGTTTCATAAGCAATAATTTATTTCGCTCAATTTTAGAAGTAAATGCTCATTGAAAGTATATTTTTCTTCATTTTAATTTTTTTGTGCTTGATTTGAGCAAATATGGCTTGATTTTAAATTTTTTTAGATCAAGCAAAATATTTGCTTATGTTATATTTGCTATAATATTATAAGAATATTATATCTCTCCGTGTTAAGGATATGATATATTTGAGACGTAATCTTTAACGATTTTTTTTATACAGTTATGATTCATATCAAATATGTATTCCTTTT